>JAWPHD010003554.1:0-213522 GCA_037043455.1 Cyrtodaria siliqua | reverse complement strand
TAACAGAAAAACATATACAGTACCAGTCAGATTTAGGCATAAACCGTGCTAATAATTTCCAACACATAATATTTATCTACATGAATTATATAACGAAAGTGAAAGTAGGAAAAAAGTTCTGTTTGACCTAATGCATCATTCTTTTTATCTGGTGTAGTCTATAACAAAAGTAAAATTAGAAAAAAGTTTTGTTCAACCTAATGAATCTTTTTTTTTGTTATCTGCCTGCCCTTTTGTAATAACTGCTCTAGGAGCAAGCATCTTGTACATCTTAATTCCATAGGCATTAGAGTCTACCAATTTGGTACCAGGTTCATCAGTGATGTTATATCCTCTGGGTATCCCCACTGACACCCCACTCACCCCCGATGGAGGAAAACACTGATATGTGCATAATAGTAACAACCTATATCTCCGATCCTTCATAATTTTAGTCATTAATTTTACAATGAAAATACGTAACAAATTATGACCAAAAAAAACAGTGAGAGAAAAGGATTTAACTTAGCGTGCGGTCTCGACGTAGCTTAATTTTGGGGCAAGTGACTTTTGAAATTGGGGCAAGTGACATTTTGGGCAGGGCAAGTGGATTTTGAAAATCTACTTGCCCTGAGCAAGTGGATTTTCAAAATATTTCCAGACCCCTGATATATATAACCATCAAAACCAAACATCTTGGAGCATACCGAAGTTAGATAGCAGAAATTTCACTGCACACACAACGCTGAAGACAACCACTTATTGTCAACAATTTCAACCAGCCCTGGAAGCCGGACTGTTGAAAGGGAAGAGCAATACATAGTAATATTGACCCATTATGGGCACTGACAGTATAAAGGAATTGTAAGCTTTGTCGTGTATTTCCATGTTGAAACAAAGGGCACTGGATATCATAAATCATTAGTTCCCGGTTCACTTGCTACTATTGCAGTTCAGGGAACAGTATGCAAATTTCCTTTAAATACTTCAGACATGCGTGTGCCCAAGGCCCTTCCTGGGCCAACGTATAACTGCAACCATATATTCCATGTCATTGTCACCTGCATATATATATACTAGAGTTTACAGAATTCACTGCAACGACTACTTTCAGAAATGTTATTGACAAATGCATGGCTTTCCTGCATGTTTAGTGAGTGACCATAGAAACATCAAGCCGACTTAGTAATATTGCTGGCATTATTTACAAGGCACATAAAGAGACAAAACAACATGAACACAAGAAATATATATATATAAGCAGCAAAATTGAATGACTTGCAACATACCCAACTTAGGTGGCAAAACTTTCACCACATACTACGCTGAAGGCAACCACTTTTGTCAACAAATTCAACCAGGCTTGACCAACACGTGCAAGGAGGACTGCTGAAAGGAGAGAGGAATAGATATCATTATCCCCCTGCCTGTTGTTGGCATTAACAGCGTCACAAAATTCTGATCTTTAGGTTATATTTCCACTCTGACATACACAAAGTAAATAGTGCAGATCCAAACACTTAGCATAACACAGATACTATTTATGTAAACACAAGTGTTCACAAGTGCAATATTGCTTGCAAGATGCAGCAGAAGAATTGAAACATCATAATGGACTTCCGACCTTAAAGGCTTTGCAGTATATTCAGGGCTCCAAGATTTTTTTTAGGGGACTAGCCCAGGGCTAGTGGGTCCTGGAAATCCACTAGCCCTGTTTTTCCCCCACTAGCCCTGTCTTTTTTACTTGCCTAAAAAAGTATATGTATCGTTGTTTTTGTCTGTTTAATATCATTTATCTTGTTTGGAAATACTTTTACGTATCTTGTTTTATCACAATTTTAAGTTTATTTAAATTAACCAGCTCACTGAGACCTGACTCTACCTATTACTTATACCCAGCTGACGACATCTCATTATGTTAAAGCTGATTCTGATTTAACGGATTCAGATACCCATTATAATTCATTAAATACCGAGAAAGTTAAAAAAAACAACACAGTAATTCTTATCTACTCATAACCAATTGATGTATGTTGGCAGTAGTCACTGGGTGAAAGCGTAGCAATGATAAGATTGAACAATTTAGGACAGAGATTTTTTTTTGTTTTTTTAGCATTACCCCAGCCACATATTGTATACAGTGATAACTGTTTAATTACAGGTGCCTGACTGGCGTGTGTTTGTTATACACAGATCGTGTAATGTAGGCAGTGGGATTTTTTTTTGGACTAGCCCGACGGGCTACCTGCATGGAATTTGCTACAAGCCCGACTTCAATTTTGACTAGCCCCGGACGTCGGGCTATAACATTTCTGGAGTATTTCCCTTCAAAAAAGTCATGAATTGTGTTCTCAACATTTGGGTGGTACATTATGTACTACTATGGTTGGATACCGTTATAATTAAACGGTACGGTACGGGGACCAACGAAACGGTAAGGTATTTTAACAGTACTGTTAACGATGCGCGGTTGAAACCAATCTTCGATCAGTTTCGGAAACTTTCCTTGACAAAATCTTATTTTCGTACTTGATTTATTTCATTTTTATTTTCCGCTTTAAAAATGTCTTTGTTTGTTATATTATGTTCAGTTATATATATTATATTTATTATGAGTTTCTCGTGTTTTAATTCCATTAATTGTTGCAAAAAGTGAATACGAAAATACGTATCCAAATGCGTGCCTCACTAATACACTGGTTCGACTTACTGGTTCGACTTAAAACGTGCCATAGACTATGACCGTTGGTTCCATCATGTCCATAAAGCGTGTACATTATGTTCTATAAATAGACGTGGTTTCTCGATTAAATTGCTAGGTACTACACAGCAAAATAATGCCAGTGAATCGCAAGCTGTATGAGTCTGGGTGTAATATTTACACAAAATGATCACACGCTGATAGTTCATCATGATCATGGCAGTTTGGAACTTATTCGCTGCCAGAACAGCTTCAAAATAAGGTAGACACATTTTTCCAAATACCGATAGGGGTACCAAGTTTTTTAAACGGATAAATACCGGCTCCCAGTGAAACGGTATGATACCATCACCGGGGTCCTACATGCGTATCGTATTATCTCTGACAATGTATGACCTTCGCCAACAGCGACACATCAATTTCCAAATGCAGTAAATAGTCGCAACTCTGTTTATTTAGCGAAATTGGAAAAATACAAGAAAACACTTGCTTCGTTGTTATTTTGTTAAGGGTTTCCGGGGTTTTTTTCGGCCAAAAGTATGTAGTTCACAGCACAAAAGCAAATCCATCCGGTAACCGTAAAGTCCTCGAAATTTAATGCTTGTGTCCAATGATTACCCATTTTCATTTTCTTTTATTGAATATTTCTGATTGCCACATGGCCGCATGGAATTCAAATTTTGGCCGCCCAGACCATTTTTTACTCGCCACGGCCGACTGCTAATTTGTGCCCCTGGCACACAAAGAGGCAAAACAACATGAACACATGAAATATATATATATAAGCAACAAAATTGAATCACTTGCAACATACCGAAGTCAGGTGGCACGGTTTCAACAAGTTCTCGCTGGAGGGAACCGCTTTTTTCAACAAAATCAACAGGCTTCACCAACACTGCTAGGACTAGTACGAGGCCTGCTGAAAGGAGAGAATATTTGATATAATTATCTCCCCTTTATAGACATTAACAGCAGCCCAACATTCTCAGCTTTGGGTTATTTTTCCAGTCTGACACGCAAGAAGTGGATAAAGGAAAATTCTAGTTCCCTGTCCAATTGCTGCTATTGCAGTGCACAAGACAAAATACGTACCTGTGCATATCCGAATACTTAGAATAAAATCATTCTACTAATACATGATAAACACTGAAATGAATTATCAATTAAAACCCATCATTCTCCCCATGCATTACAAACATCAATCAACGATACCGCTCTCCTTTACTCATGACCAAATTGGGCAATAAACCAAACTTTAATTACTAACTCCCCAATCATCTTTTGTTTACTTGACACTTAGCATATACTCTGCCAGACATAACACAAGCTGTGTGTATTCAGTAGCACGTGACCCCCTTTACTGCATCAACACACCTCATACCTTCAGGGAATTACACAAAACCAGGTAATCACCTGTTTACTAAAGGAAAACGCCAAATGTTGATAACATTAAATGCCTCGGGAAAGCCCGACGTATATTTCCTTGAAAAAAAGTCATTAAATGTGTTCTCAACATGCGCATCGCACCTTATGTGCCACATGCACATCGTATTATCTTTGACGATGTATGACCTCCGCCAAATTTCCCCAATGACGTCCGCCAAACCTACTAAAAAAGGCACCGGCCTGCAGATACGATTATCCCCAAGGCAGAAGCTGTAAATCTATTTGTACACTGGATGAGCAAAACGCATTACTTGAATTCGATATGTGTTACCCAGTCATTCCTATTCGCCAATGGACAATCTCACTGTCAATGCCAGTTAAATCTCAATACATAGCCATAGGCATAGGAGTATTAGGACAACCCTCCCGTCGAAAATGTTATGCACTAGCCTAGCAAGCTTACATATTTCACAGCCATTTCTCAAATGCATATATATTTTCCTTACCAATTCCACATCTACTTACAATGGCAATCAAGTGAAATCTTCTTTAACACTTCCTCGAATACAACCATACAAAAGCATTGCAGCTTCCAAGATGGCTTCCAAAACAAACGTGAGCGACAGATCTTCCACAACAAACATGAGTGACAGATCAAACCCTACTTACTCGACGCATGCGCACTCGCATACAACTAACAAAACAAACAATCTTCACAGGTACCCGAACTTCTCTTCGCATTACTAAATTTACAACCGTCACAATAACAGAATATCACATCTACTTACCTTTCACCTCAACTGAAACAGCCTTGAATACTTCCTCAAACACGACAAAAACAATGCCGGCTTCCTAAACTGACAAAATCTCCTGACGCGCATGCGTACTCACACAAAAAACAACAACATCAGTTGGCCTAGATCACAAGTTTATACATCACATTGGTAAAATAATTCTTCATACACACACCAACCACATCAAACATTCCCCTAAACCGTCCAAGTATAACCAGATTTTCAAAACTGTACACACACATTCTGCATTTTCAAGTTCATCGCGACTGACAGTCAGTCGATCGCGACTGACCACGAGCAGTCGAGAGCGCTTGAGACAAAAATACATTTAACCAATACATCATCTCAAAACTCACAACATATACACGTACCTACCTTTCGTCGCGAACTATTGGACAACCGTTACTCACGAGCTCTAATGCAATTCGTTTAATATCCTCAATCGAAATGCTCACGATATTCAACTGTGCTGCAATAAAAATGGCATCAAAATGTCTCTAAAATTGTCTGCGCATGCGCGGTAAATAAGCCGGCGGCGTTCACACCAGATTTATATATACAAATTAGTATTCATCCAAGAGAAAGCAACTTATGTAATACCAAATTCAACGTCCCGTTCATGAATCTTTATCCACTACTGTCTTTCCGTACTAGAAAAACTGTTAAGCAAATGTTTCAATTTCTCCTCAGCTAATGTTGACCAAAATACTTGTTTGATCCTTAAATCAATGCCTCTCAAATGTGTAAACGACATCCTAAAAACATTCAAACATTTAACAAATGCTTTTAGAAAGTAAACAATGTCTGGCCTTGTGGTATTTATTTCATAAAGGGACCAACGCATACACTTTTATCTAATTCTCTAGTAATATGCTAAAGGAAGAAACACAACTCGGGAGGGCAATTTCCGCTAAAAAGTTACAGTTAGTTACAGAAAGGACAACAGTGTGTTGTTGTTGATCTTTAAATCACAGTACACTTTGTAACACGAAATCCTAAATGCTCAGTTGAGCCATTTCAGTAGTGTATGCAATGCAACGAAAATGCAAAATTTACATTCTACGATTGCTCACCTGTTTAAATCAAACGTGTATTTTATCAATTATAATGAAACGTTGAAGGCATTACATTTGGTGTGTTATGTGTTGTTTTAGTTTATTTCCATTTTTTATACACTTGACATAAATCTCTCAAAGGTGCGTCTTGAGAGTAAGGAGTCTGGCTGCTCAAGTGTCATGTAAGTCACAATAGCGGGTTGCGAATTATGTTTACGCACACAAAGGGTACATCTCGTCATGAGTAGCTCTGGATGACGATAAAATAATGTTATGGGAAATGTAACCTATGTATTTATCGGGATGCCGTAAAACACCATTCATTCATTTATGGAAAAAAATCAATGTCACCTACGATAATTAGTTATTATATATGTATTACATTTCATTTGAAACACGTCATGCACATTCTCATTAAAAAGATCTGAATAACTGTAGAAATACAGGAAAATTCAAATTATCCGCTTTCTAATTAAAGAGACACAGGCAATCTTGATTTTTTTTTAATTCTGCATAACTTGAATGTGCCCAATCATAAGACTGGTATAAAGCAACTGCTTTTTTTTTATATTGTTAAATGATGATTATATTGCCAAATAACAGATTTAAATATAATGAAAACTCATACTTTTATTTAATTACATGTAAGCAGGTTTAAAAGTGAAAATGATACTGGATAAATAGATCTAGACGCTTGATAAACTCTTCAAGATTGCCATGTGTCTCTTTAAATAGTTTTATTCTCTAGACAAATCGTGAGCAATGCTTGAAAAGGCTTCCGGTATATCATTACGTGGTCCGAGTATTAACTTTCATATCCCAGCCAACCCCTTCTCCAAGAAGCGAACACGG
Source organism: Cyrtodaria siliqua (assembly GCA_037043455.1). Taxonomy (NCBI): domain Eukaryota; kingdom Metazoa; phylum Mollusca; class Bivalvia; order Adapedonta; family Hiatellidae; genus Cyrtodaria; species Cyrtodaria siliqua. The sequence goes on along the minus strand of JAWPHD010003554.1, from coordinate 206,755 downwards.
GGTTGGTCGGGTTATGAAATAAAACCTTAATTTCGGCATAAAAAGTTTGCATATTGCAAAATTGAAACAGGTAATTTTAAACTGGTTATTGCATTTTTTAAATAAAAAATGTTTTTAAATGTGTTTTATTCTCGCTATATCCATTATAAAATCCTACTAGTATACGATTTCCCATCGCTTAATTGAATTAAGGCGGGACCACGTAAGGTATAATTTACTAGTCGATCCCTGTTTAGTTACAGTAACATTATATATATAGAACATTATTAATGGATCATAATTAGATCAATATACATTATTCGCTTTTAGATCATAACATGAATGTTGTCATGCGGAAGTATTTAGTGGTCGGTTGTGAGCTCGATTTCCCTTATTAGGGGTTGATGCACTATTTTCAAACAATGTCTATTCTAAAGGGCTCGGAAACAATTGAAAAAGCTGAAAGAATTATCAAAATGTCATGAAAAATAAAGGAGATATGACTTATTGAAAACTTGCCAAGAAACATAAATGGAGGCGTCCATCTTGTCATCGCGCCTTTTTACCATATACGGCATATAGACAAAATTCTTTTAAAGTAAAGAAAATCACTGCAAATGAAAAAATAAGCATAACATGTATACATTATACAAATGATTTTCTTTGCTTTAAAATGTATTTTGTCAATATGCCATATATGGTAAAAAGGCGCGATGATGTCATCGTGGCTGCCTCCATTTAATATGATATACTTAAAGTATATCAAAGTTGTTAAGAAAGATACATGTTGTTTTTATTTGTCTTTAATGATCGAAACGATGCACGTTTCATAAACTCACAACAGATTAAATGTTACGTGTTATATATAAATCGCCTCCGATGTCGGATAGTAAAGACACTTGAAAATAAATATTGAGTTGGTGACTCGTAATTCGACGCTCCAGTTTCGGGATTTGTACGGCGTCCTGTTAGGGCCATCTTACCATCGCCGACCATCGACCTAGGTAGATGGTCGATGGTAAGATGCGGAGTTCGATGGTAAGATGCGATGGTGAGATGCGATGGTCGATGGTAAGATACGATGGTCGATGAGATACGATGGTCGATGGTAAGATGCGATGACCATCGACCATCGCATCTTACCATCGCATCTTACCATCAACCATCGCATCTTACGATCACATCTTACCATCGACCATCGCATCGTACCATCGACCATCGACTTATGACACACGTGCCACTCTGGGTATCGAACTTGTCCAAGTTTTCCATTCCCGAATATTGCAAACAAGTGTTTGTGGGCGAGTGAGGAGTGCATACATTGGAGAAACACATGAAACATAATTATATATAAAGGAAAGCGGACACATTTCACAATCAACTTTTTTAAATGACACTAATTGATTATAACTATGCATAAAACATGCAGCGTCTCACTTGTTAATGTCAAGCATCCATACATTTTACTAGTTGTCTGAGAGCTAAAGAAACATTAAGAGCATGGTGGGGACAGGGGCGGTCTGGCATTTATCTAGTCAATCCACATACAGGGTATAGATCCAGGTTTTAACAAGGATGTCCGCAATTCGAGGTTGGTGAGTATTTTTTCGAGGATTTATATAGGCGCGCGCCCTGCCACCCTTCCTCTCCCCAATGGAACCTACTCAAACCCAGACACAGAAGGGTGACAATGACAAGTTTGTTGTACTTCTGAATTCCGAATTCCGAATTCCGAAGTTTGAAGTCTGATAGATTGCACCCGTCTATAGGTGAGTTACAATTCCGTAATAAGGCCAACAAAAACAATATGTGTGTTTTATAGGCAAGGTTCTATATTTCAATTTTCATCCCAGGTTTAGGGTAACATGCCAGAAAATAGCAGTATAAAATAATAGAAACTTTGTAGAATATGTTATATATATATATATATAACATATTTTACAATTTTTTATTATTTTATACAAGTTCTCTAATGCGTCTAACAAGGACACTGAATTATGAAATATTCGGAATAATTGTCATTTCAAAAATCGGCGTGCCGCAGCCGGGAATTGAACCACGGACCTCTTGCGTTTCACGCCATCCGATAGTTGAATGACAATTATGACGTTATATTATGACGTAGCTCTTTAAACCTACTGAATTCCAGCGTTGGATTTTCACAGATAAGCGACTACATACAACGTTTATTATTTTATACAAGTTCTCTAATGCGTCTAACAAGGACACTGAATTATGAAATATTCGGAATAATTGTCATTTCAAAAATCTGCTTGCCGCAGCCGGGAATTGAACCACGGACCTCTTGCTTTCCGGGATAGTTGAATGACAATTATGACGTTATATTATGACGTAGCTCTTTAAAACTACTGAATTCCAGCGTTGGATTTTCACAGATAGGCTTGGAAATGACAGGACATAGCTGGGAAAATACTGGTCATTGTCGGGAAATAAAAGTACCATACTTTGCAACTGACCGTTCCAAGGCGGTAGCCGTGCTTATTCGGCATATATATATAGGAACATAGCATTTTATACCCAAAACAGCCTTGATTTTTATATTTTTCTGGTAAATTGGAGAAAAAAAAGCTAGGTTTCACCAGAAAAAAATAGGTAGGGTCGGGTTACCCTAAACACACATAACTTTTTGCAAGGCCTAAGTTGAACGCTCATATCAATTAATTAGAATTGAACAAAGCAGGTTTTGTTCACCCCACACACACCCACCCAACATGGTTGAATAGTTTTCATTACACACGTTTTAACATGTTTATCAATTTAATATTTAATATCCTTCGAAAAACTTGCTAATCAAAGAATATATATGAGTAGGGAAGCTTACTGTATTCTTATGTATCCTTCCTTTCTTTGGAGCGACCGGCAAAACTGAAGGGAAAAAAGGCCTGGGAAATAACTAGAACCAGCTGGAAAAAACTGGACCCATTTTTGTATCTTAATAAATGATATCATATCTTATCTAAAACGTTTTCCTGACAACTTTCATGTCAAACTCATTAATGAGGTAATACCATCCGTAACAATACTCTATTATATCAAGGCAGTGATATGGTAGAGGGAAAAAACGTGCTGGGAAATAACTGGACATAGCTGGGAAATAACTGGACATTGCCGGGAAATAAATGGAACATAGAATGTATTTTAACAATATGTCATCATATATCATCTTCACGTTTTTTCGCTCTATCACGTCACGGCAGTTACATCCAGAGATGTGATATTTCATTGTCGATAAATTACATCTGTAATTGTTTTACACGTTTTGTTAAAATTTAGCATAATGTCTATTCGAAGGTTTAAAATTCGGGTTTATTCATTCTGAATAAAGATTGCTTTGCAATCAGTTATTACATATGGGGATACCTTAGTGCTATTATAAATACATGTTGTGATAACTTTGTAAGACTGGGTATATATTTTGTAGCCGTATACGCTAGGAGCGTAGAGCATGTAGAGCGTATTGTCGGGAGCGTGGTCTACGGGGTCGTAGGTTGGGAACGCCGTCATAGGACGCGGGAACGACAGCATTCGCTATTTGGGCGACAGACCAGACGGTAGCCACGGAGACGCTAGGCAAGAGGGTCTGGTTACGCAGATAGCTACGCAGATAACGTCACCGGATGTGTAATGCCGGGACTCGGCCATCGCCGGAAAGGATCGTGCGAGTGGGCGTCGCGTGTGAATTACGTCACCGGAAGTAGGTGTGGTACCGGGACGAATAGCAAACGCTAAGGACGGGATTGCAATATAACGCGGAAGTGAAATATTAGTGCCGGGAACTGTCCCGGAAGGACTCAGCTAGATATAGCTTTGACAGATAAAATAGCGTGTGATATGGCATACATATAATTGAGCCGCAACACACGAAAACGTCCCTTCGGACGTTTAGACGACAACGTCATAACGTAACAATTTATGACGTCGGCCGGTAATCAAGCAGTTACTAATCAAGTTTCTCGTCACTTCTGTGTTTTACCTAATTATTATATCATAGGGAATATGTTTCTTAATATAAATAGTTGATGCTATAGGAAATGGTAATTGTTTATGTTTTTTGTTGTTATTAAATCAACGACGTCGTCCAAGACGCCGACATCAACGTCAAAATTAAAGGTGAGTACAATCTTTAATTTTCAAATTGAGATAAAATCATTTTTAATTAAGATATCAACAAAAAACAAAGAGATTTTTAAAGAGAAAATCACCGTGTTTCATAAACATCAACAAACATAAAATGTGAAAATTTTGTCTGAAGGGTCGTTTTCGCGTGTTTCGGCTCATATCATAAATACAAATATCAGATATTCAGTCTGATTAAAACCGAACAGTTTAATCTAACGTGTAGTGAACTCAATTTTAAAACATGATTTAAAACGTTGATATTTCTACTTTGTCATTTGTATTCATTTGTATATATATTCATCTTGTTGTAAATACATTTGTATATTTATTTATTCTTGATTCTCCCTTGGTGAGTTGTCTCCATTTGGTCCATCTTGTTACTTTATTTTTGCCTTCTTGTGTGTCTGTTTGCGTGTTTGTTTCTGTGTTTTGTGGTTGACTGTCCTACTTGAATGCTGCTTTCCTTTTCCGATCTTTTTATATTTCTTTCATGTTTTCTCGCTCATATTTCATATTAACTACTTAGATAATAGTATAACCAACAACACTCTATTATATCATTGCAGTGACAATAACTGGGAAATAACTAGACTGAGCTGGGGGGGAAACTGGACAATTTATTGTATCTTAATGACATCTTCTACGGCGTTTTCACGACCGTCTTTAATGTCAAACTCACTAATGAGGTAATATTATCCGTAACAATACAATATTATGCCAGGGGCAGTGATATGGTAGACGGTAAACGTGCTGGGAAATAACTACTCTAACACTGAGGCCAAAACAAACAATAAAGAAATAGCGTCCGTTTATTTCTCGTCCATGTCCAGATATTTCACGGTACAAGTTTTGATAAAATCTATACTATAACATTTCATGTTATTTATGGTTTAGTGTTGTCATCTTATTGAGGCAGTTGCGCTACGTATGCGATTACACAGCCAAGGGTGAGGTGGGAAACAAAATGTGTGTAATATCCAATTATTCCAAGGAAACGTGATCCATTTCAAATTAATCCAGCACGTCGAATCCTCATTATATATGCTCGGAACCAATATTGCTGTTTATTTTACAAGTATAATTACCTCAACAAAAAGGCATGTTAATAAAGCCGGTGATTTAACGCACGTGTGTGTGTGGGGGGGTGGGGGTGTGCACGTGTATGTGTGGGTGTGGGGAGCGGACTGCTATAATACATTTTCCAGGTATTGGCCAGTTAATTGTTTGGAAGTGTCCAGTTGTTTGCCGGTATTTCTCATGGCTGATGTCCCCCAGTTTTGATAATAGTGTACACATGCGTGTAGGGTTCGGAATCAAGTTTCTTAAATGAGAAATAATAATACTAATTAATAGTATTGCTTTCCAAAGTAGCGTACTCGTAACAAAATTAACAGATGATCTTAAAATTTTAATTCATGAAGTTGTAATGCATTATAATAACGGAAAGTATTTGTACATAAATTACGTGTTTAGACTATGTCTTCTGCGTTTACGCTTTTACAGTTACTTTTACTTTTGTTGACTTTATAACTACCACAAACAATTAAGAATTTCAACGCAATCAAAAACAAATAAGAAAACGACACAATAAAGTCATGAACATGAGTTCCACTAACTCCGTCGCAAATTGTTTATGCTACGTTATATATGCTGTTGTTGCGTTGTATATACTATATAAACCGTAAGGTAGAAGCCGTATTAAATTAAATCACAACATATGGTCCGTTAATATACAACTTTCCTCAGCCGTTGTTCCCTGTAACAATTCAACTGTTTTAAGACCAGGTTTGATTTATCAAATCTGGGATTTATAAAATAGTGTAAACTTACAATAACAACACAGGAAAAGCTTCACTTCCACGCACCCTGGCGGAGACAACTAATGTATACAAATATTAAAAACGAGTATGATAATGGACCTTTGGAAACGGCCGAGCACGACACATACGAAATATTGCAGTCTCGGTTTGATTGAGACTGTTCATGAGCGGTAGTGAAATTATGCTAGCTACCGCTCACGCCCTCTAGCCCCGAGTTGAGCAGAACTCAATATTCATAAAATCAATAGTATACAATTTTAACCATCCAGAAGATGGCATGCATATGGCGGTGGACATGGAGTACACTACTTCCCCATGTCGTACGGCGTATGGTCCCAGTATCTAATAAAATTAAATGCCCCGAAGAGCGAAATAAACATAATAGAATTTAGTTGGGAACAGCGGTTATGAAGCCTGCGTATCACAAGTAACAGCCAAAAGACTAAATTAAAAAGCAGACAACATATCCTATGAGTGGTTAAACAATACCCAGAGCCTATTATCGGCCGGAGTAGTGGAACCACCGAATCAAAAATTATGTAAGAAAACAAAAGAAATTGAAAATGTACCACCGATAACTAAATATAAGTATCGGGCTCAGCGATCTCCAAAGATCGAATGGATAACAGTACTGATTGCAAGCGCGGGGAGACGTTTTACTGCCGCCACACTGCACAAACAACGGCACTGTGCTATAAAAAAGAGTATGACTAAACTATGACTTAACTCGACTAGAATCGTTTTATTGTTTTGTCATGAAAACAAGCATCAACAAATATATATATGATATGTGTGCTGTTTCTGTGCGCATGTGTCTGCCACCTACGTGTGTCAAATGTTTTGTGTGTATGTGCGCCCGAGTGTGCTTGTCTCTGTCTGTCTCTGTCTCTCTTTCTGTGTCTGTCTGTCTGTCTGCCAGCCTGCGTTTGTGTGTCAGCCTGCGTGTATGTCGGTTTGTATGATTTGTGCAACCAATACAGTATTTCATATATGTCTCATGTCTCTCTCTCTCTCTCTCTCTCTCTCTCTCTCTCTCGCTCGCACATCATCAAGTTGTATGATTTGTGCAAACAATACAGTATTTCATATATGTCTCATGTCTCTCTCTCTCTCTCACTCTCTCTCTCTCTCTCTCTCTCTCTCTCTCTCTCGCTCGCACATAAAAGATGAGATATGAAGACATATTGTTCATATACAATATATGGTCCATTTATTTCCCGGCAATGTCCAGTTATTCACAGCTCTGTCCAGTTGTTTCCAAGCACGTTTTTTCCGTCTACCATATCACTGCCCAGATAGAGTATTGTTATGGATATTATCATTATCAGCGAGAAAACATGACAGATTAGATATGATGACATATTGTTCAAATACAGTATATGGTCCATTTATTTCCCGGCAATGTCCAGTTGTTTCCCAGCTATGTCCAGTTATTTCGCAGACGTTATTCCGTCTGCCATATCACTGCCGTGATACAATATACAGTAGAGTATTATTACGGATAATATTACCTCATTAATGAGTTTGACATGGAAGTGGTCGGACATACGTCTTAGAAATGATATGATATCATTTATTAACATACACAATTGCGTCAAGTTTTTTCCCCAGCTGTGTCTATTTATTTCCCAGGCCGTCTTTCCTCTAGTTTTGCCCCCTGATATGATATAACAGAGTTTTGATGGTTATACTATTATCTAAGTATTGTGGTTAATATGAAATATGAGCGAGAAAACATGAAAGATGAGATATGATGACATATTGTTCAAATACAATATATGGTCCAGTTATTTCCCGGCAAAGTCCAGTTATTTCCCAGCTATGTCCAGTTATTTCCCAGCACGTTATTCCGTTTACCATATCACTGCCCTGATATAATATAGTATTGTTACGATTATTATGAGCGATAAAACATGAAAGATGAGGTATGGTGACATATTTTTCAAATACAATATATGGTCCAGTTATTTCCCGGCAATGTCCAGTTATTTCCCAGATATGTCCAGTTATTTTCCAGCCCGTTATTCCGTTTACCATATCACTGCCCTGGTATTACTATTATTATGAGCGAGAAAACGTGAATGATGAGATGCGATGACATATTGTTCAAATACAATATATGGTCCAGTTATTTCCCGGTGATGTCCAGTTGTTTCCCAGCACGTTATTCCGTCTACCATATCGCTACCCTGGTAGAATATAGAATATTTTACGGATATTTATCAGGGAGAAAAAGTGAACGATGAGATATGATGACATATTGTTCAAACGCAATATATGGCCACTTTCCGGCAATGTCCAGTATTTTTCAAGCTTTGTCCAGTTATTTCCCAGTAAGTTTTTCCGTCTACCAGATCACTGCCGTGATATAATAGAGTATTGTTACGGATATTATTTTCCCATTAGGGAGCTTTCAATTATTGATTTTAAATTGAAGATTTTAGTATAAAATTGTTTCGTAGAGAACATGCGGACCCAAACTCGCTTTCTACTTGGAAAAAGTCAATTCTTAAAATTATAGATACACGTATTAACTTTTATAACGCTAACCCCTCTTTACTTCCTCCGAGACCTATGTTTTCCTTTCGTAATTTAAAATCGGGAATTCAGGAATTTCACAATAAATTTGTTTTAGTTCCTGCCGATAAAGCAGCTAATAATGTAATTATTGTTTGACTCCTACATTACGTCAATGTTTTATCTCTGGAACTCGGTAGCACCAATTCCAGTACATTCTGCTGAGGAGGATGTTGTTTCCACACATATCACTCGGTACACTACTGTCAAGGCTTGGGTAGACGAAAAGCAAAACAAACTACCTACTATGTACTGGATTCCAAAATCACATAAAAATCTATATAAGGCCCGCTTTATTTCGAATTCCATTGCCTGCACTACAAGCATCTCCAAACGTTTATCTTCTTGTCTTACTGCCGTTAAAGATCATTTAAACGATATTGTGATAAAACTTATGAAAACTCCGGAATTAATTTGTTTTGGTCTATAACAATTCAGGAGACGTTCTTGATAAAATGTTCAATAAACGTCATGTTTCATCTATAAGCACTTATGATTTCTATACAATTTTACCACATCATCTTATCAAAGACAAGCTAATTTCTCTTATTCAAAAATCATTCGCTAGAGAAAATACTACATTTGACCTATAATAACATTAAAGCGTTTTTAGCTCTACTGGCCAAGGGCCAGCAGAGCTTATGGGATGCTGTGTTGTCCGTCGTCCGTCGTCTGTCGTCTGTCGTCTGTCTGTCGTCTGTCGTCTGTCGTCCGTTAACTTTTCTTCAAACGACTTCTTCTCAGAAACCGCTTGGCTAATTTTGATCAAACTTCACGCGGATGATCCTTAGTTGAATGCTTTTTAGATTTGTTAAAATTAGGTCAATGCTACATCCAAGATGGCTGCCATTACCATATATGGTCGAAACCTTAAAAAATCTTCTTCTCCAGAACCGCTGGACAGATTTCAACAGTTTTTCTTTTAAAATGATCGCCAACGCCTAGACTATCAAGTTTGTTCAAATAAAGTCCCCGGGGTCAAAAATGGCCGTGCCCCGGGGGTCCAAAATTTGTATATTGAGGTTTTGCATGTTTTTCATATAGACATATAGGAAAAAACTTTAAAAAATCTTCTTCTCTGAAACCACAAGGCACAGAGCTCTCATGTATTACATGTAGCATCAGCTTATGGTCCTCTACTAAGTTTGTTCAAATGGTGACCCTGGGGTCAAATTTGTCCCCGCCCCGGGGGTCACAGTTTTACATAGACTTATATAGGATTTTTTTTTTAAAAATCTTCTTCTCGGAAACTACAAGAGCCAGAGGTTTGATATTTTGCATTTACTATAAGCTTATGGTCCTTTACCAAGTTTGTTCAAATGGTGACCCTCGGGTCACTTTTGGCCCCGCCCCAAGGGTCACATGTTTTACATAGACATGTATAGGGAAAAACTTAAAAAATCTTCTTCTCTGAAACTGCAAGAGCCAGAGGTTTAATATTTTGCATTTGCTATAAGCTTGTGGTCCTCTATCAAGTTTGTTCAAATGGTGACCCAGGGGTCACATTTGGCCCCACCCCGGGGGTCACAGTTTTACATAGGCTTGTATAGGGAAAAACTGAAAAAAATCTTCTTCTTTGGAACCACATGGCACAGAGCTCTCATGTAATACATGTAGCATCAGCTTATGGTCCTCTACTAAGTTTGTTCAAATGGTGACCCGGGGGTCAAATTTGTCCCCGCCCCGAGGGTCACAGTTTTACATAGACTTATATAGGATTTTTTTTTTAAAAATCTTCTTCTCGCCAACTACAAGAGTCAGAGGTTTGATATGTTACATTTATTATAAGCTTATGGTCCTTTACCAAGTTTGTTCAAATAGTGACAATAGTGACCCTGGGGTCACATTTGGTCCCGCCCCAAGGGTCACATGTTTTACATAGACATGTATAGGGAAAAACTTAAAAAATCTTCTTCTCTGAAACTGCAAGAGCCAGAGGTTTAATATTTTGGTGTTGCTATAAGCTGATGGTCCTTTACCTATTTTGTTCAAATGGGGACCCTGGGGTCACATCTGGCCCTGCCCCGGGGATTCACAGTTTTACATAAATGCTTGTAGAGGGAAAAACTGAAGAAAAAAAATCTTCTCTGGAACTGCAAGAGCCAGAGGTTTAATATTTTGCATTTGCTAAAAGCTTATGGTCCTTTACCAAGTTTGTTCAAATGGTGACCCTGGGGTCACATTTGGCCCCGCCCCAAGGGTCACATGTTTTACATAGACATACATAGGGAAAAACTTAAAAAATCTTCTTCTCTGAAACTGCAAGAGCCAGAGGTTTAATATTTTGCTGGTGCTATAAGCTTATGGTTCTTTACCAATTTTGTTCAAATGGGGACCCTGGGGTCACATCTGGCCCCGCCCCGGGGGTCACAGTTTTACATAAATGCTTGTATAGGGAAAAACTGAAAAAAATCTTTTGCATTTGCTGTAAGTTTATGGTCCTTTACCAAGTTTGTTCAAATGGTAACCCTCGGGTCACATGTTTTACATAGACATCAATAGAGATATATTTTTTTGAATTATTATTATTTTTATTTTTTTTTATTTTTTTTTTTTAAATATTTTTTTTTGTAGTTTTTTTTTGGAATTTTTTTTTTTGGATTTTTTTTTTTTTGAAATATCTTCTTTTTTTTTTTGGAAATGTTTTGCAATTTTTATTTTTTTTTTGCAATATTTTTTTGCAATTTTTTGAATTTCTTTTTTTTTTTTGCAATTTTTAGCTCTATGTTCGACCAGTCGGACCAGTAACAGAGGTGTTCTTGATTTAGTTAAACATGCTATATGTTGCCTCGTTGATACGGTTGGGCCTTCATTTTTCATCTGATCTTTACCAAACTTTACCAGATTCTTTAGTTATGGCCTTTGATTTAGTTAAAAAGCTGTTTTTTGCCCGAAACTTTCAAAAAACGTAAATGGCAGTCACTCACTTCATTGATGTTATAAGAGCCATGTTAGCCAGTAGAGCGTCCACAGGCCCTCTTGGGCCTCTTGTTTACTAACGGTAGTTTAGACAATTATACTATGTGGACTTGCTATGAAGTTTGTGAAGCACTCATCTTCCTATTAGATACTATTTTCGTCGGGTATGGAACCACCGTTCATAGACAAATTGTTGGTATCCCTATGAGTACGAACTGTGCACCACTTGTCGCAGATTTGTTTTTATTTTGCTATGAAAGAGATTTCATGTTGAGTCTTTCACCAGATACCCAGGCAGATGTTATTGAAGTATTTAATGACACCTCTCGGTATCTGGATGACATATTGATAATATTTATCCTAACAAACTTCAGCTTAACAAAGCTAATATATCTGATAATAACGCTTCTTTTCTTGATTTAGATCTCTCGATTGAAAACGGTGAAATAATTAGCAAAATCTATGACAAGAGAAATGATCTTAATTTTGACATTGTTAATTATTCCCACTTGGATGGGGATGTCCCGAGCAAATTCTTATGGGGTGTATGTATCTCAACTTATTCGTTTTTCAAGAGCTTGTACTCGAGTTGAGGACTTTAATATTCGTAATTTTTGTTTAACTGAAAAATCACTCATTCGGGGTTACCGTTACCATAAACTTCGTAAAACCTTTGCAAAATTTTATTATCGTAACTCTGATCTTCTTTCCAAATATAAAAGTAATTTAAGACTATTCTGCGACAAGGACTATTACAACCTGACTTCTATGATGATGTGGTTGATAAACTTCGGAAGATTCTTGGTCATGATCACTTTCATACTATCTTTGTTAAACTTGTTAACAAGTTTATCAAAAAAGAGGTTATGAGCCCATCATTTTGCAACGTACTGCATGCTTGGTGGTGGACCCTTTTACAGTTCGCCACTATGCTTTCCTCTTTTAATTGTACGATGACCGGACAGGCTGTGGACCCTATGATGACGCCTACCTAAAGCCCAATGGTACGGTGGCGTTTGATGTTTGTCTATGATCTTTCTTGTCTAGAGTGCCATTAATGGTTTATTACTCTGGCGTCTGCCAAGTCATTGAGTACCTTCATTGTGGTTTTCTAGGCTATTTTTTTTTGTATTATATTTACACGAGCATATTTGTGTTTTACTTATATTGCCTACTGATGCTGCCTAAATAGTTAGAGATTCAATCATGGCGGGGATTTCTTTATTTACACTGTCCTGTTTTAATGGGATGACAGTAGGGTAAGTGTGAGGTTTGGTGCACCCTAGAACCGGTTTAAACCCCCAGTGACCTTTGTTGCCACTGACCATTCAAGGCGGTAGCCCTATTGTTAACCCTTTTGTGTTTGTGATGTCGTTTGCATTTTTTATTGCTTTTGCCTTCTCGTGTGTCTGTTTGCGTGTTTGTTTTTGTGTTTTGTGGTTGACTGTCATCCTTGAATGCTACTTTCCCTGTCCGATATTTTTATCTTTCTTGACATGAAATTGGTCGGGAAAACGTCTTGCATAAAATATTATATCATTTATTAACATACCAAAATAGGTCCAGTTTTTTTCCCGGCTGTGTCTACTTATTTCCCAGGCCGTCGTACCCTCTAGTTTTGCCACTGCTATGATATAATAGGGTGCTGTTGGTTGTACTATTATCTATGTAGTGGAATTAGTATGATATATGAGCGAGAAAACATGAAATATGAGATATGATGACATATTGTTCAAATATAATATATGATCTAGTTATTTCCCGGCAATCTCTTGTTATATCCCAGCGATGTCCAGTTATTACTAGCACGTTTTTCCGTCGACCATATCACTGCCCTGCTATTATCAGCAAGAAAACATGAAATATTAGATATGATGACATATTGTTCAAATACAGTATATGGTCCATTTATTTCCCGGCAATATCCAGTATTTTCCCAGCTATGTCCAGTTATTTCCCATTACGTTTTTCCGTGTACCGTATCACTGCCTTGATATAATGTAGTGTTACGGATATTATAACCTCATTAGTGAGTTTGACATGAAAATGGTCAGGAAACGTCTTAGAAAAGATATGATATCATTTATTAACATACAGACTTGTGTCCATTTTTTTCCTGCTGTGTCTAGTTCCATTTAGTTTTGCCACTTCTATGATATAACAGCCGTGTCTAGTTATTTCCCAAGCCGTCGTTCCTTCTAGTTTTGACAATGCTATGATATAACAAAGTGTTGTTGGTTATACTGTCATCTAAGTAGTGGGGTCAATATGAAATATGAGTGAGAAAACAGAAAATATGAGATATATTGACATAATGTTCAAATACAATATATGGTCCAGTTATTTCCCGGCAATGTCCAGTTATTTCCCAGCTATGTCCAGTTATTTCCCAGCACGTTATCTCGTCTACCATATCCCTAGCCCTGATAGAATAGAGTATTTTACGGATATTTATCAGCGAGAAAACGTGAACGATGAGATATGATGATATAATTTTCAAACGCAATATATGGCCAATTATTTACCGGCAATGTCCAGTATTTTTCCAGCTATGTCCAGTTATTTACCAGCACGTTTTTCGTCTACCATATCACTGGCCTGATATAATACAGTATTGTTACGGATATTATCAGCAAGAAAACATAAAGATGATATATCATGACATATTGTTCAAATACGATATATGATCCATTTATTTTCCAGCAATGTCCAGTTATTTCCCAGGTATGTCCAGTTATTTCACAGCACCTTTTTTTCGTCTACCATATCACTGCAGAGATATAATAGAGTATTGTTATGGATTGTATTACCTCACTAGTGAGCTTGACATGATCATGGTCGGAAAAACGTCTCACATAAAATATGATATAATTTATTAACATAACAAAATTGTCCAGTTTCCCCCAGCTATGTCCAGTTATTTCCCAGTACGTTATTCCGTCTACCATAACATATCCCTGATATAATACATAGAGAATAATCAATGGAATTTGTTTGATAGGAAATATATGTCACGAGAACGGGGTGCGATTCGGTTGAAAAACGAGTTTTTCGTAGAAGAACGAGTTTTTTAACCGAATCGCACCCCGTTTTACCTTGGCGCATGACCTTGGCGCATGAATACACGTTTCCATTCACAGCAGCTATTTTTGTTTGCATGTTGACGCGGCTTTATATGCTTTCGGTGTTGTTTATCGAGTGGATTATAGTTTCATTTCTAGGGAAAGTGATTTTACTTGTGTTATTTTGTGTTCAGAATCAGTGTCATCGAGCATTTATGTGAAATTAGTATTATTACATAAGCAACACGTGACCTTCTACAAATTCCATTAAGGAAGGAAGAACAAAATGACAGATGGATAGAGTGAAAAAAAGAGAAATATATTTTCACTTTCAACAGAAACAGAGTATTTCATTGTAAATTATATCTATTGTAACAGCAAATAATGATGTCCGTTGCCAAACAGGTTTAACGAAGTGAGGCAATTGATCGATCAGTGACAAAAGTTTCATCAGTGTTCAACTTCGCAGTAGCCTAGATCTATCTGAGTAATTCAAAGGTAAGATCCTTCGACACTTTGATTTTGGTTCTTCGTAGTTCTTTCAAGAGCTATAAAAGTTAAATGATCCAACATAAATAACGGACGAACCCTAAAAGAAGCTCTCGAAATCCATGTCTGATCATCTGGAAGTTGTTGCTTGTTGGCTGTAATTAATGACAGGAGAGAAACCTTTACAGGTAGCTGGTACATTCATCTATCCATTTTGGTTTGGAAAGGCTCTGGTTGAAAGAGGAATTTCTTTTGTATTTTTAAAGCAAATGCAATTTCTTTCCGTTGTTTATCATTCAGTTTTATGTAGGTGTTTAACCTTCCTATGTTTTTGTGTCCACTGAACGGGATTGTACTATTTGCTGGCAAACCCATGTCATTGCATTTTTGCCAAATGCTTTCTCACATTATCATTTGTAATTGTACGCCCTTTTATTTTGTCACAGTTCAGGTGCATAGTTTTGACGAGGGCATAAATGTGGTTGATCCGAAGTGTAATTATCCTGGTTTATTATCACAAGATTGGTTTCATGCTTTCTGGACGATTTTGTCTGTACGTTTTGTATGCTTTCACAGGGCATTGATTTGGATTTTCCTTGAAATTGTACGCCTTCGGTTTGAATTTGCGCAGATTTGTGTGGTCTTCCCCCGTCCTGGTTTTAGTTTGTCTCTCTCGGACATGTTATAGGTATTCGTCTCCATCTTCATCTTCACATAATTCAATATCGCCCCATTTTAAGGAATATTGCTCTCTCCCACCACGCATTCCCATCACTGAGAGAATGTCACACGGAGCAAGTTTATTATTTGATGTGGACTTTCACTTCCCAGTTGACCACATTCGAATAGATGATTTATATCGTCACCGGTTAACTCGTCCGATTCATTAGGCTTGTTCCGTATCCTTGTACTTTTAGGTGTGCCATATTTGCTTTTATAGCATTGTTTGTGAGCGGAAATGATCCATTCTTAGTAACATTTGATTGATACCCTTTTGATCTCAGGTATCTTTCCAAACTTTAAAGGAACCCCCTGCTAGAAGATGGCTCATACTCGGTTTTGTCTTTCTTTTGTACAGTGGCGATAAAATCACCAAAGAGACGATCAAGTTCATCATATTTTAGATTTCTATTTGTCTAAATTCCCCCTACTCAGTACAGAATTGACAGAACAGTTTGATGTCTGCATTTGTTTTCCTGAGTGACTTTATTTTTTTGGTTCGCAATGAAATTTTCAACACTTTCTGGATTAACTATGCCAAATCTTGGTGGCTGACCAATTTCTACCATCTGTGTGAGGTTAGGAATTGGTTGAGAATGACCTGGAATTTCTTCATATTCTGACTGGGTTAAAATTTCTTGAATTTGCTGTTAAGTCAAACCATCCAGAAAGTCAGCCATTGTAGTTGTTTGCAACTTTGTAGACGACCGCTATTTTATGACATAATGATATAATCAAAGGAATCCAAAGGAAATAAAAAAATAACTTATATATATTTGTTATTTAATAATTAGTCTTGCTTATATTATTTATATATAGATCTATAATTATTAGATTTATTTATATCGTAATCTAAAAATAGGCTAGCCTAAAACTTACAAGTAATTGAATAGAACAGAATACAGATTTTGCAACAAAAGAAGTGGAAAAGATGAGACATTGGATGAGATAGATACAGGCAAGAAAATGTAATTCTCTGCATAAACATCCCATGCATTGCACCGCAGCCTATAATTCAACATAGCTGGATCTCCATCTAAATACAGGTAATTAAGGCAATAGTTTGCTTATGAATTTGACAAAAACAATGGTTAAATGATACATTTTATTTAATACAAGAGTTGGGCGCAAAATGGTGTCTCGCCTAAAGTGACATGTCCATCCTACATGTTTCAAGCAATCTTCAGCTGGAACAAAATAGAGGGTTTATAGTAACTGTTAACAAGATCAAACACTGTTGTCAGCATTCAGTAGGTTAGCATTTATAGTTTTCCTTAACACATCTTCATCTAGTATTTTTATAACATATTTCTCTCTAAAACAATTTTGTTTCTCTTTTTAATGTTCTGTTTCTCTTAGACAGTATAAGTTTTAAAATGTCAGCGTACATTTACATAATCATTGAATCAGAAGCAGTTTATTTCTACGAACTCTAATAATAGCTGCAAAGCTTGTTTCCCGAAACTATACACTCCTGTTAAATACGATTCTTTAAACCTTTGTCTCATTACACCAGTAATTGAATACTAGCAATTAACTCTGCAGCATTTCCTTTCTATTTCTATCTAAAAATAATACATACAACCTACTTTACCCAGAAGATCAGATGGTTACGTTATCACACAAACTGTCGGTCTTTAAGAAATTATACACTTATCGTTGGATGTGCAGCCATAGTTATTGGTGGTGTATATGAGTATTTAGTTTGACCAGAAATTCATTTTAACATTTGCATTAACGGGTACACACCATAACACCATTTCACATACTATATAGATTCATAAGAACTAGCGTTTTTATAAGATACTTCTAGTTTCCTATTTGTCTGTTTCTCCACGATATTATAACTTTCAAAATGTCAGTGTACTTTTACGTAATTATTGAATCAGAAGCCGTGTATTTCTGCGAACTCTAATAATAGCAGTCTGAACTTTTGACCGCGCGGCAAATACACTACCAGAAAAATCTGTTCACGCCAGTGTGTTAACACGTCTTTGGAAATGAAGGTTTTATACGAACACAATTTAAACGTATAGTAGCGTCTGTCTCTACACATACACTGTTACCACCTCACAACTGTGTTATACTAATGCTGACATGGGCGCATTACGCGCACGCTTATAGTATTAATAGGTTTATGTTTTTGCTTTTTCGAAATTTATGTGTTTGTTTTTGTAACTTTGTGTATTCATCCTGAAGAAGGCGATGAAAGCCGAAAGCGCTCGATATTTGTTTGTTTAAGCACTGTTTGGTTGATAATTTGTCTAACATTTACCTTTTTAAATACCTATCTTCCCGGAATCCTCGTGATCCAGTGCTCCGGAGAGGGTCTTGTAAGATACATATATATATATAGGTAGGCGCCCTGCCGTAGTTTGTCCGAAGGTTGTCTGTCCTTGGTAGTTCACAAATATTTCTCCCTATATCCAGTTATGCCTTCATAACGTGTTTTATGAACATGTCTGGGGGTCATTATTGATAACGTCAATATTAGATGATCAGCATCTTATTATCACGCGCAGGAACATGAGTTCATTGTGTGCTCCATGCTGATTGGCTATGATATGGGTGCGCCCATGAGAAGTTGGGCGTCTGGCACACCAGTCATTCAGTTTATATTTATCAATGGATAGAGAGAGAACGCAATTTGTATTCCAGAATTTATTAAGAAGTCTACGTTTTGCCGGACTTGCAATCGGCTGTAATTGATGTTATTGTCATAGGTGATCTATTAAGCGTTTATTTGTGTACGCATTTTACAAGGGACATCAACAGTCGAATACAGCGTTTCTTTGTGAACATATCTGTTTTACACGGGATACGTGTAATCAATTGAAAGAGGTCATGCGTTGCATCACCCAATATAATTTTGTTTTAGTCATATGTTTTTTAAAACAAACTATCATATAATGAAACACAATATAAATGTTTAATGATTAAACCAAGCACACTCTCATACAACCTTTTGTTCTTACTATACAACAAGATATATAATCATAATGCATATACAAAACACAATTTCAAAATTAAAAAAAACATTGGTTCCATAAACGACTGGAAATGTGTAAGGGTTTCGTAAGAATACGCCACAAAGGCCGATATGCTACGTTTTAGGAGCAAATCTGCCTTTCCCCAACGTTTACGAAATTCTTGTCCGGGCTATTTCTCTAAATCTCCTTGTTAAAATTTAGCGAAACTTGCTAAGAAGTATCAATATCAAGTTGGCCCTTTGTATTTTTTAATGCATTTCATACTTGGTAGTCAAATTTCGTCTTATAAACACATCCACATGTTATCAAACCTTGATATTAATCGGATCTTTAAGAGATCTTATTTGTTTATGTACATTTTGAAAACCAGTGAGATCATTTTTTTTTAAATAATAAGGGATAGAGCCTTTGAAATTTTAACAGACCCGTAGCCAGCCCCGAATTACCCAAGGCAAATCCCTTCCTATCGGGGTCTGAGGACATGCACTCCGGAAAAACTGTTGATTTGTATCTGCGATTTCCTACGTTTTAATGCATACCCGGGGGAAAAAAATCTATTTTATGTGAGACAAATATATTGAAATATATTTTAGCGATTTTATTTAATTGATATTGCATTTGAATGCCTACTTCAATGTATGGTAACTTCCCTAAAGTCTACCAACTGCTACCAACTGCCTCGGTGTACCTCAGCGTAGCTACGGGACTGTTTGAAGACAAAAATATATAAAAAATTGAAATTTTAGAAGCTTGGTCAAGATTCAATGATAACGAATCATTTATAAATTTTCAACTGAGAGGAGAGCACATATAAACAAAACAAAAACAGTTGATGCCTTTTTCTCCTGTTACCAAGGTCAGCGCTTTATGTCCACTTGAGTCTCTTGGATGGGCTAATTTGCTTTGTTAAATTTATCTTCGATACGTTTTTGCTTTCACTACATAAAGTGATTTTGCTATGTCTGTTACTGTAAATTAGTTATTTAATTGTTACATTTCGTTTCAAAAATGTTTCATTTACGTTTTTATTGTTCATGTGTTTATTATGATTCTTGTGATTTCTTGTAAGCAACCTCTTGTAAGAAACCAAAAGGACATACCCAAAACGACCACTCCTAAACTATTGTCTAGAGCAATTTAAACAAGGTTTTAGTAGGCGGGTCGCAGTCGTCAAGTGGTCTACAACGCTCGTTTTATGAGAAAACGTGTAGGTCACAATGGTCTACGGTAAGTGCTTTCACCGAGGTGCTTTTTGGAGTCAGAAAATGGGCTGATGAGCAACTTGGGTCCTCTCGACCAGAAAAGATGACCGACATGTAAAGCTTATTAATCGTTAGGAATGACGTAAAAAGCAAAAATAAAAAATCAGTTGAGATAAAAAGCTTGACAATTTCTTTTTATTCAGTGTACATGTTTATTCTGCAATATTTATTTCAAACACTTTACATAGTGTCTTATGGACATTGCAGTCATGGAAAAAAACAACATACATTCCGATCATCGCCATGAGTATCAGAAATCATGGACAATTACTAAATATTAGAATATTTGTATTAGAATATTTATTTATGACAAATGCAGGTTGCAGTTTAGCCTACTTCAAAATTTCCAGATTCTAACAAAGTCTTGTCGAAAATAATTTACTTTCATAACGTCGTTATCATTTAAAATCTAGGGCATCGCATTTGAATGACATTTTATCACTATTAATAGTCTATTAATTTTCGTTAAGACTTCATCCATATCCTTTTTCTAGTATCCAATGGATGGTTACTGTAACATTTAAAAAAAAACACATGTTTAATTGTTCATGATATCGCTGCCATACATTGTATGTCTTTGACGTGTTTCTTATATCTATACAATATCCGTTTTATTTCCTGGCAATTCCAATAGGAAATCACCTCCGCTATCCTTCCCGAATTATCCTGTTGGTACTCTGTATAAACTACCACTGGCTCCTGAAATTATCAATAATGCATAAATCACATAAACACTATACACCGTAAAATAAACGTACAAATGTACGAGATCTCTTTTCACGTAGCCAGTGTTCGAGATCTTTTAAATTGCATAATTATTTTCACTGTAGGACCTGTAGCTATTAAATTGTGGCAGATATGACTTTTTTTGTTTATAAAGCTAAGTTGCGGGATTAGAACTGATGCAAATGAGTACCTTTTATGACGAATATCAACCTCTTCATTTAAGTGTACGAGAATTACAATTTGAAAATGGGGCGTATTAAACAAAAATACATTCATCTACAATCAAAGTTATGGAATAAAGTGCAGAAAGTTCCGCATACTTTGCGCTATATTACATGAGAATGCGTGAAGTAATAAAGAAAATACAAAGAAAACCTTGCTTCGAAGCGGGTTGTTTTTCCGTCTGTTGCGCCATATTGAATCCACGTGATCCCCCACATTGAGTAAAACATAACGGGACTGGGTATTAGTATACTGGACAATGGTTATAGGATAATGGACATATAAGTGTGTATAGGACAAGGGACTGACTAACTGGTCAAACAATAGATTACTTCCCTTAGATTGAAACGGATAATAAATAAAAAACATTATTCATGATTCGACCCTACGACAGTCATGATTGACATCGATCCACAATGAATTTTGTTTATGATCAACTACATCTCATACAAGTCAGTTAGGTACAGGTTCCTCAGGATTAGTAGTTGATAAAACAAAATGAGCCATAAACCACTAAAAGAAATTACACCGAACACATAAAATAAAAGACAGGAAGAAGGAATTTAATAATTTAAAACTATAGTTTTGCGCCAACGTTATCTATTTCTTTGGCAGTAAAAAATCGTTATGTATTACAACGTGAAATCGCATAGGTGATCCGCGTGACAGCAATTTATATGTTGGGGGATATATCTAACGCCTGATAAGACTTGTTTTAAGTTATAATTATTAATTAATGCGCTTTAAAATATGAATGTATTAATGTTCCATTTATATCTTTGAAACATTTCACGTTTTAAATTTGTCATTTCATAGCTTTGTTATATTTATCCACAAGAGAGAAACACCTGGTGGCGTTAAAGTCGGGTTTTCCAAAATGTGAAAGATGAGTTCCTGTGTGTTTGGTGAAACTATTTAAAAGGGCTTTTCTAGATAGTCTTTTTGGAGTGGGAGGATGCTTTAATGTTGAAAACCTATTTTTTCATCGCATGATGTTTGGTACATGTCAGCAAGTTACTGTCCAAGTTTTATAATAATTGCACATGGCAATGCCGAGATATAAACAATAATTGGACATGGCAATGCCGAGATATAAAAAAAATGTTGATGCCCGTATAACAATACTGAGATATAACAAAAACTCCACCACCACCACCACGCCGCCCGCCCAAACTTAAACAAAAAGGTTAACGTAAAGCATATTTTGGAGAAAGTAGGTCACAGTGACCTAGTTTTCAGGGTATTGTCAGTGCTTGATGAGAGGAAGGTGCTGTTAAAACTGGATGAAGATCGGACTTGGTAATGCTGAGATATAACAAAAACTTAATCCCCCCCCCCCACCCCGCACCCCAAAATATTAACACATTTCTTGCATATTTTGGAGAAAGTAGATCACAGTGACTTAGTTTTCAGGGTATGGTCAGTGCTTGGTGAGAGCCGATTTCCACCCCCCCCCCCCCACCCTCAATACCACCACCCACCACACACTCCCCCCCCCCACCCCACACCCCAAAAAACAAAACAAAAAAAACGGCTAATAAAGTCTCATGTACAGCCTTTAGTGTCACTTACGGTTTTAGAGGAGTAGTATTCACAAATACTCTTTTTAAAAAATCTTAAGATGCGTGGGTCATCTTTGATTTTGGGCTGAACTGAACTTTATTTAGCATCAACTAGTCGTCAAAGAGGTAAACAATATAATTGTATGTAAAAAAGAAAAAGAAAAAAAATGGCCACTGGTGGCCATGTTTGTTGCATTTTGTTTAGGAACATGTCATACCAGTCATAGTGGTACATATGTACCAAATAAATATATTACCACTCATGGTTTAAGAGGAGTAGTGATTACATGCTTTTTTAAAGTTTATTTTCAGCCCAGTGGACAAGCCTTTTTTGGACAAACCTTAATTTGTTAATGACCTTAGCGCAAAACTCGCAAAACAGGTCGTCTAAAAGTTGTTCATAATTGCTCATAAATCAAAATACAAACAACGATAAATTACATTATATTCATCTTGTCAATGATATGTGTATGATATATGAGTACGATATTTGTGTATATATAAGTGTGTGTGTGTGTGTGTGTATGACCAGACCTGTATGTTAATGAATTTTTCGAGAATGGAATATGCCAATCCCACACTAAAATGTTTATTTAACAAGGTATGAAATATTAAATTCAGGGTGCTTTCCAAAAAGATGGTCTTCAGGTTATGTGATCCCAATTCATAAAAGATGTAGTGTAAATAATGTCGAGAATTATAGAGGCATTACACTATTAAGTGCTTTAGGAAAACTGTTTACTAGAATACTTAACAACAGGTTAAATATTTGGGCAGAAAAGTATATTGTTTATGTTAAGGCCCATGCAGCAGGGAGTTTAGAGCTGACCACAACTGATAATGTTTTTGCATGCATTAATTCACAAGGTTTTAAGCTCGAGTGAAAACTTGTTTTGTGCTTTCGTAGATTTTAAGAAAGTGTCTGATAATATGTTGTTCGAGATAATCTTT
This sequence comes from Cyrtodaria siliqua, assembly GCA_037043455.1. NCBI lineage: Eukaryota > Metazoa > Mollusca > Bivalvia > Adapedonta > Hiatellidae > Cyrtodaria > Cyrtodaria siliqua. The sequence continues at coordinate 183,336 of JAWPHD010003554.1, read as the reverse complement.
GGTTAACGCTTATAAAACTTGGTATACGTGGTAAAATATTGAATATTATAATTTCCATGTATAATTATATAAAATCACAATCAAACTAAGTAATACGATTAGCAATGCATTTACGTGTATATTAGGTGTTCGTGAAGGTGAATGTTTATCTCCTTTTTTATTTTCAATGTTATTAATAATGATATTGAAGCAGAATTTAATGTAAAAGGTTTAGTTGGTATTGATATTTCATTTATGAAACTATTTTTGCTACTTTATGCCGACGATATTATAATTTTCTCAAATGATGCTGCAGATTTGCAGAAAGGACTTGATTTGTTATATGAATAATGTCAAAAATGGAAATTAGTTGTAAACTCTGCTAAAACTAAAGTAGTGGTTTTTAGAAAAGGCGGAATTCTTCCAAGAAATACACAATTTAAACTCAGTAGTGAAATACTTGAAATCGTTAGTAGTTTTACATACGTATTTAGGTATTGTCTTTACTACATGTGGTTCATTTTCTGAAACATAGGCTTTGTTATCTGACCAAGCATTACAAGCCATTGTTAAGCTAGCAAAATGTTTATACAAATTCATTGACTTATCGCCAAAATATGTATTAGACCAATTCGATAAACTTATATATATCATATGGCTGTGAAGTATGGGGATTTTCCCAAGCCAACAATATTGAACGTGTTCATACAAAGTTTTGCAAAAAGTTGACGGGTGTTAAGAAATAGACACAAAACGATTTTATTTATGGTGAGCTAGGTAGAAGTACATTAAAAAGTACTGGCGCTTATTCTCAATTATTAAAGATTGGTTTAACGATTTATATTCACAGGATGTGAAATCTATATGATTAATGTATGAAGATATGTTAAGTGATATTGGTGTAAATGCAGGCACACAAAACTGGGCCAGCAAAGTCAGAGATATTTTTAGCTGGGTAACATCAATGCATTCTGAACAATTTTTAGACAACGTTCTAATGATGTTTTTATACAAGAATGGAATACAAGATTAATTGATGCATCCAGAGCGTTGTTTTACCGAAATATGTAAAATTTTGAGTTACAACCTTACTTAAATATTGTAAATGCACACGTCAATCCATTTCAAAACTAACTTTGTGTATCGTCGCATAGATTAGAAGTGGAAATGGGCAGATGGTCCTGAAATAGAGTGCATATAGACGAGAGACGATGTAGACATTATAACATACTCGAAGACGTGTACCATTTTTAGCTCGACTGATCAGAGATCAGCAGAGCTTATGCCGTGGTGCGGCGTCCGTCGTCCGTCTGTCCGTCTGTCTATCCGTCCGTAAACCTTTATTTGTAGCGACTACTCCTCTGAAACTGCTGGATGGATATTCATGAAACTTTACAGAAATATTGCCCATGAAGTCTAGTTGATCCTAGCAAAAATTCATGTTGATGTGAAATCCAAGATGGCCACCAAAGCTAATAATAGATTTTTAAAATGCAAGTTTGTAGCGACTACTTCTTGAAAACTATAAGTGATATTGATATGGGACTTTTTCTAAAATGATCAGCATGACATGATGTTGGTCCTTGTCAAAAATCGTTTTGATTCGATGTTAAACATGGCTGTCAGCGGCCATCTTTGTTTGCATAAGAGTTATATAATGAAAACTTGTAGCGACTATACCTCTGAAACTACTTGACGGATTTTCATGAAACTTCACAGGAATGTTGCTCTTGATGTCTGATTGATCAAACAAATTTTTCAAACAAGAGGTCAATGACTTTGAAGCTCTACTGATTGATTTTGATTTCAGGAAGTAGTCGCTACAAACTTGTTTTTTTGAAAATCTATTTTTAGCCGTGGCGGCCATCTTGAAATTCCGGCCGACCTCAAATTTTGCTAGGATCAACTATATAAAGCCCGTTTGATTTCCAATTTTAGTTATTGCACCATTACAAATATCTTCAAACTTTTACAATCTTGTCTTACTGCCGTTAAAGATCACGTTAAACAATATTGTGCTAAAGCTTATGAAAACTCTGGGATTAATTTTTTTTTTCTATTAAAAATTCAGGCGACGTTCTTGATAAAATTTGCAACAAACGTCTTCATCTATAAGTACTTATGATTTTTTACATTATATACAACTTTACCACAGACAAGCTTATTGCTCTCATTCAAACAACTTGTGCTAGGGAAAATACTATATTTTTGGCATGTAACAATATTAAAGCGTTTTTTCACTAACAGCAGTTTGGACAATTACACTATGTGGACTTGCCATGAAGTTTGTGAATCACTTATTTTTCTATTAGGTAATATTTTCGCCAGGTATGGAACAACCGTTTATAGACAAATTGCTGGTATCCCTATGGGTACGAACTGTGCACCACTTGTCGCGGATTTGTTTTATATTGCTATGAAAGAGATTTCATGTTGGATGACATATTGGACATTGACAACCCTTTCTTTTCTACGATGGTTAATAATATATATCCTAAAAAAATCAACTTAACAAAGCTTATATAATATATATCTGATACTAAGCTTCTTTTTACTCGATTTACATCTTTCTATTGAAAATGGTGAAACAATTAGCAAAATCTACGACAATAAAGATGATTTTAATTTTGATATTGTTAATTATCCCCAGTTAGATGGGGATAGTCTCCGAGCAACATATTATGGGGTCTATGTGTCTCAATTTATTCGTTTTTAGCTCTACTGGTCAAGGGCCAGCAGAGCTTATGGGATGGCGAGTTGTCCGTCGTCCGTCCGTTGTCCGTCGTTAACTTTTGTCTCGTTAAGACGATACAGCCTTCATTTTGCATCTGATCCTACCAAACTTTACCAGATTGTTAATATCAATGATAGCTCGGACAAGTTCGAAAATCAGCCCGATTGGACAAGTAACAGCGGAGTTATGGCCCTTGATTTAGTTAAAAAGCTATGTTTTGCCTCGTTAAGACGATAGGGCCTTCGTTTTTCATTTTATCTTTACCAAACTTTAACAGATTGTTAATATCAATGAAAGCTCGGAAAAATTCGGAAACCAGCCATATCGGACCAGTATCAGCGGAGTTATGGCCCTTGATTTAGTTAAAAATGATATCTTATGCCTCGTTAAGACGATAGACCCTTCATTTTTAGTCCACCAACGGTCCCGTAGGGGACTATAGGTTTGCACCATTTCCGTCCGTCCGTCCGTCCGTCCGTCCGTCCGTCCTTCCGAAATGCTTGTCCGGGCCATATTTTCAATACTATAAGACTTTGAGAAACCAAACTTGGTATGTTGATACATCATGGGATAGCGGTGTGTCGCGTACCAAAACAAGAGGTCAATGACCTTGAAGCTCTACTGATAGGTTTGATAGCTAGATCAGCATTCCTGTGAAGTTTCAAGTGTTTACTAGATAACTCTATGTAAACAAAGATGGCCGCTGACAGCCATGTTTAACATCGAATCAAAACGATTTTCGACAAGGACCAACATCATGTCATGCTGATCATTTTAGAAAAGTGTCATATCAATATCACTTATAGTTTTCAGGAAGTAGTCGCTACAACTTGTTTTTTGAAAATCTATTTTTAGTCGTGGCGGCCATCTTGAATTTCCGGCCGACCTGAAGTTTTGCTAGGATCAATTAGACATCAAGAAAAAAAATTCAGATCTGCCAGAAATTCAAGATGGCCGTCACAGCTAAAAATAGATTTTTAAAAAATAAGTTTGTAGCGACTACTTCTTGAAAACTATAAGAGATATTGATATGGGATTTTTTCTAAAATGATCAGCATGACATGATGGTTATCCGAGTCGAACATTATTTTGATTCGACGTTAAACATGACTGCCAGTGGCCATCTTTGTTTACAAAGCGTTATATAATGAAAACTTGTAGCGACTACTCCTCTGAAACTACTTGACGGATGTTCATGAAACTTCACACGAATGTTGCTCTTGATGTCTAATTGATCCTAGCAAAATTTCAGGGCGGCCGGAAATTCATGATGGCCGCCATGGCTAAAAATAGATTTTCAAAATGCAAGTTTGTAGCGACTATTTCTTGAAAACTCTAAGTGATATTGATATGGGACTTTTTCTAAAATGATCAGCATGACATGATGTTGGTCCTTGTCAAAAACCGTTTTGATTCGACGTTTTAAACACGGCTGCAGCGGCCATCTTTGTTTACATAGAGTTATATAATGAAAACTTGTAGCGACTACTCCTCTGAAACTACTCGACGGATTTTCATGAAACTTCACAGGAATGTTGCTCTTGATGTCTTATTGATCAGGTCGGCCGGAAATTCGAGATGGCAGCAACGGCTAAAAATAGATTTTTAAAACATAAGTTTGTAGCGACTACTTCTTGAAAACTATAAGAGATATTGATATGGGATTTTTTCTAAAATGATCAGCATGACATGATGGTTATCCGAGTCGAACATTATTTTGATTCGACGTTAAACATGACTGCCAGTGGCCATCTTTGTTTACAAAGCGTTATATAATGAAAACTTGTAGCGACTACTACTCTGAAACTACTTGACGGAATTTCATGAAACTTCACAGGAACGTTGCTCTTGATGTCGAATTTATCCTAGCAAAATTTCAGGTCGGCCGGAAATTCAAGATGGCCGCCACGGCTAAAAATAATTTTTCAAAATACAAGTTTGTAGCGACTACTACTTGAAAACTATAAGTGATATTGATATGGGAGTTTTTCTAAAATGATCATGTTGATGTGAAATCCAAGATGGCCGCCAAAGCTAAAAATAGATTTTTAAAATACAAGTTTGTAGCGACTACTTCTTGAAAACTCTAAGTGAGTTTGATATTGAACTTTTCCTAAAATGATCAGCATGACATGATGTTGGTCCTTGTCGAAAATCGTTTTGGTTCGACGTTAAACATGGCTGCCAGCGGCCATCTTTGTTTACATAGAGTTATATAATGAAAACTTGTAGCGACTACTCCTCTGAAACTACTTGACGGATTTTCATGAAACTTCACAGGAACGTTGCTCTTGATGTCGAATTTATCCTAGCAAAATTTCAGGTCGGCCGGAAATTCAAGATGGCCGCCACGGCTAAAAATAATTTTTCAAAATACAAGTTTGTAGCGACTACTTCTTGAAAACTATAAGTGATATTGATATGGGACTTTTTCTAAAATGATCAGCATGATATGAAGTTGGTCCTTGTCAAAAATCGTTTTGATTCGACGTTAAACATGGCTGCCAGCGGCCATCTTTGTTTACATAGAATTATATAGTAAAAACTTGTACTCATCTGAAACTACTTGGCATATTTTCATGAAACTTTACAGGAATGTTGCTCTTAATGTCTTATTGATCCTAGCAAAATTTCAGGTCGGCCGGAAATTTAAGATGGCCGCCGTGGCTAAAAATAGATTTTCAAAATACAAGTTTGTAGCGACTACTACTTGAAAACTATAAGTGATATTGATATGGGAGTTTTTCTAAAATGATCAGCATGACATGATGTTGGTCCTTGTCAAAAATCGTTTTGATTCGATGTTAAACATGGCTGTCAGCGGCCATCTTTGTTTACATAGAGTTATATAATGAAAACTTGTAGCGACTACTCCTCTGAAACTACTTGACGGATTTTCATGAAACTTCACACGAATGTTGCTCTTGATGTCTAATTGATCCTAGCAAAATTTCGGCCGGAAATTCAAGATGGCCGCCACGGCTAAAAATAGATTTTCAAAAAACAAGTTTGTAGCGACTACTTCCTGAAATCAAAATCAATCAGTATAGCTTCAAGGTCATTGACCTCTTGTTTGAAAATGTTTAGCTGTGGCGGCCATCTTGAATTTCCGACTAACCTGAAATGTTGCTAGGATCATTTAAACATCAAGAGCAACATTCCTGTGAAGTTTCATGGAAATCCGTCGAGTAGTTTCAGAAGAGTAGTCGCTACCAGTTTTTACTAAATAACTCTATGTAAACAAAGATGGCCGCTGGCAGCCATGTTTAACGTCGAGTCAAAACGATTTTCGACAAGGACCAACATCATGTCATGCTGATCATTTTAAAAAAAGTCCCATATCAATATCACTTAGAGTTTTCAAGAAATAGTCGCTACAAATTTGTATTTTAAAAATCTATTTTTAGATTTGGCGGCCATCTTGGATTTCATATCAACATGAATTTTTGCTAGGATCATCTAGACTTCATGGGCAACATTTCTGTAAAGTTTCATGAACATCTATTCAGTAGTTTTAGAGGAATAGTCGCTACAAAGAAAATGTTTACGGACGGACAGACGGACGACGGACACCGCACCACGGCATAAACTCTGCTGATCGCTGATCTATGACCTTGACCTGTGACCTCTGTCATAGAAAATGTTCCGAAAATGTTTGTCCGGGCTATATTTTCAATACTATATGATTCTGAGATACCAAACTTGGTATGTGCATACATCTTGGGATAGTAATGTGTCGCGTACCAAAATAAGGTCACTGTGACCTTGACCCGTGACCTCTGTCATAGAAGATGCTTGTCCAGACCGTTTTTTCAATACTATAACACTTAGAGATATCAAACTTGGTATGTGAATACATCTTGGGATAGCGGTGTGTCGCGTACCAAAATAAGGTCATTGTGACCTTCACATTGACCTGTGACCTCTGTCATAGAAAATACTTGTCCGGACCGTATATTTTAAATACTAAAACACTTAGAGATACCAAACTTGGTATGTGAATACATCTTGGGATAGCTGTGGGTCGCATACCAAAATAAGGTCATTGTGACCTTGACCTTTGTCATAGAAAATGCTTGTCCGGACCGTATTTTCAATACTATAACACTTAAGGAATACCAAACTTGGTATGTGAATACATCTTGGGATAGCGGTGTGTTGCGTACCAAAATAAGGTCATTGTGACCTTGACCTGTGGCCACTGTTATTGAAAATGCTTGTCCGGACCGTATTTTCAATACCATAACACTTAGAGATACCAAACTTGGATGTGGATACACCTTGGGATAGCGGTGTGTCGCATACCAAAATAAGGTCACTGTGACCTTGACCTGTAACCTGTGTCATAGAAAATGCTTGTCCGGACCGTATTTTCAATACTATAACACTTTGAGATAAGAAACTTGGTATGTGAATATATCTTGGGATAGCGGTGTGTCGCGTACCAAAATAAGGTCATTGTGACCTTGATCTGTGTCATATCAAATGCTTGTCCGGACCGTATTTTCAATACTATAACACTTAGAAACACCAAACTTGGTATGTGAATACATCTTGGGATAGTGGTGTGTCGCGTACCAAAATAAGGTCATTTTGGCCTTGACCTTGATCTTTTACCCACACCATAGAAAATGTCCGGAAAATGTTTGTCTGGGCCGGTGGGGACTACGGATTGCCTTGCAATTCTTGATGCTCTTGTTCATTTTATCTTTACCAAAATTTTATAGATTGTTGATATCAATGAAAGCTCGGATAAGTCTGAAAACCAGCCATAATGGACCATTAACAGCGGAGTTATTGCCCTTGATTTAGTTACAAATGCTATGTTTTTTCTCGTTAATATGATAGGGCTTTAACTTTTCAACCGATCTTTACCGAACTTTACCAGATTGCGAATGTCGATGAAAGCTCGGACAAGTTCGTAAACCAGCCAGATCGACCAGTATTAGCGGAGTTATGGCCCTTGATTTAGTTAAAAATGCTATATTTTGCCTCGTTAAGACGATAGAGCCTTCATATTTTATCCGATCTTTACCAAACGTTACCAGATTGTTAATATCAATGAAAGCTCGGACAAGTTCGAAAACCAGCCAGATCGGACCAGTAACAGCGGAGTTATGGCCCTTGATTGTCAAAAAATGCTTTATTTTGCCACATTAAGACGAGAGGGCCTTCATTTTTCCATCCGATCTTTACCAAACTTTAACAGATTGTTAATATCAATGAAAGCTCGGACAAGTTCGAAAACCAGCCAGATCGGACCAGTAACAGCGGAGTTATGGCCCTTGATTTCGTTTAAAATGCTATATTTCGCCTCGTTAATACGATAGGGCCTTCATTTTTCATCTGATCTTTACCAAACTTTACCAGATTGTTTTACTCTTTTTTTAATTATTATTATTGTTGTTTTTTTGTTTTGTTTTTCATTTTTAGCTAAATCAAGGGCCATAACTAAAAAAGTTTGAAAACCAGCCAGTTCGGACCAGTAACAGCGGAGTTATGGCTCTTGATTTAGTTAAAAATGCTACATTTTGCCTCATTAAGACGATAGGACCTTCATTTTTCATCAGACCTTTACCAAACTTTACCAGATTGTAAATATCAATGAAAGCTTGGAAAAAATCGAAAACAGCCAGATCGGACCTGTTACAGCGGAGTTATGGCCCTTGATTTCGTTTAAAATGCTATATTTTACCTCGTTAATATGATAGGGCCTTCATTTGTCATCTGATCTTTATCAAACTTTACGAGATTTTTTAGTTATGGCCGTTGATTTCAAAACTTAAAAAAAAACGTGAATTGCAGTCGCTCGCTTCATTGATGTTATAAGAGCCATGTTAGCCAGTAGAGCTTCCACAGGCCCTCTTTGGCCTCTTGTTTAGAGCTTGTACTCGAGTTGAGGACTTTAATATTCGTAATATTTTTGTATCTAAAAAGCTTCTCCATCAGGGCTACCGTTACCATAAACTTCGTAAAAACCTTCGCACTATTTTATTATCGTAACCCGGATCTTCTTTCCAAATATAAAAGTAACTGAAGAACTCTTCTGCAACACGGACTATCCCAACCTGACTTCTATGGTGACGTGATTTACAAACTTCGTAAGATCCTTGGTCATGATCACTTTCATACTATCTTTGTTAAACATGTTAAAAGGTTTATCAAAAGAGGTTATAGCCCTATCATTTTGCAACGCACTGCATGCTTGGTGGTGGACCTTTTTACAGTTCGCTTTCCTCTTTAATTGTGCGATGACCGGATGGGCTGTGGAATCTATGATGACGTCTATATAAAGCCCAAAAAGAGGGTGACGTTTGATGTTTGCAATCTTGTCTTGACGTGCCCTCAATGATTTATTCTCTTGTTGCTCTGGCTTCTGCCAAGTCATTCTTTGTGGCTTTCTAGGCTATTGTTTTTTGTTTTTGTATTTATATATACATGAGCATCTTTGTGTTTTACTTATATTGCCTATTAATGCTGCCTTGTTGGTTAGAGAATAGTTCATGGCGGAGATTTATTTACACTGTCCCTTTTTATTGGGATGACAGTAGGGTAAGTGTGAGGTTTGGTGCACCCTAGAACCTGGTTTAAACCCCCAGCGGCCTTTTTTTGCCACAGGCCGTTCCAAGGCGGTAGCCCTATTGTCAACTAGTTTTGTGTTTGTGACGTCATATGCCTTTATTACTTATTAACATTGCCATTCATGTTTGTCGTTTTGCGTGTTTTGGGGTTTACTGTGTTCTGTGAAAGCTGCATTTCCTGTTCGACTTTTATACTTCTATTGTTGGTACTGATCATTTATGTAAATATTCGGTGAAATCCGGCCAGGAGTTCAGATAAGAAGAGACTATTCTGGACAAAGTTTGTGTATTAAAACCTTCAAAGTGCCATAACTCTTGATATTGATTAACCTTGCCAAGTTTCACTGATATTCGCCGAGGGGTTCAGGAGAACTAGTCTGGAAAAAGTTTGCGCATTAAAATATGTAAAGTGTTTGAACTCCGCCGAAAATCTTTCAACCGGAACCCATCGATGACATGCACAACTACGCTAGGTACTGATCATCCCTACAAAGTTTCTTTAAAATCCGGACAGGGGTTCAGGAGAACTAGTCCGGACAAAGTTTGTCTACTAAAACATTTAAAGGGCCATAACTCTGCCAAAATTATTCAACCAGAACACGGTGACGATAGGCACAACTAGGCTTGCTACTGATCATCCCTGCAAAGTTTTGGTGAAATCCGGCCAAATGAAGGCCCTATCATCTTAATGAGACAAAAAAGAGCATTTTTAACTAAATCATGGGTCGTAACTCTTTTGTTACTAGTTCAATTTGACTGTTTTCCGAACATGGTAATTTGGTAAAGATCGGATGAACAATGAAGGCCCTATCATCTTAAGGACTATTGGTCAGCCATATTTGAAAGAAAGTGGGTAGGGAATGGTAAATATTTGTTTGCATTAAATAGACAAGTTATCTTTTTAAAAGGTCAATACTACTAAAGAAAACAGTAATAAAATGCATTTGAATTGTAAACAAATATAAAATAAGTTATAAGAATAAAAATATTGAGTTTAATATCCCAAAGTTTGATGCAAAAATACTTGTTGTTTTAACATTATTTCCTGAAAAGATTTGGTTTATAATATAGCCCAATCATCCATCGACAGCACACAAGACTTCATTTCTTAATATAAGAACTAATGCAGTCACACTACGATCTTTTCCGAGTATGGTGTCTTGAAATATTCCCAATTACAAATAAAGGTATTATTTTGGGCCAAAAAAAAAGTAGTCTGCACTAGTTTACATATAATTATTTATGTAACCATTGATAATATTAGGATAATTAATTGAAAATACGGAATATTTATGTAATTAAAATATATGAACGATTTTTATCCATTCTACTTTCTTTGCTTAATTATAACTAAATGCATTCCAACTAGCTTTTCTCCATTATGTACATAGTTAATTGATATGTACTTCTTTTTATATCACATAGTGCATGTGGTCAAATTGCACATACCATTCCCCGCCCACTTTTTTTAATATCAAATATGGCTGACTAATAGTCCTTAACAAGGCAAAATACAGAATTTTTAACTAAATCAAGGGCCACAACTCCGGTGTTACTGGCCTGATCTGGCTGTTTTTTGAACTTTCATTGATATTAACAATCTGTGGAATCTGGTAAAGATCAAATAATAAATGAAGGTGCTAGAGTGGTCACAAGGCAGAAAATGACATTTTCCCGCAAAACATTACAAGGGCCATAACTCTAATGTTACTGATCGACATTTTGCCAAGTTATGAGCCGGGTCAGGTTACAGGTTAAAGTTTTATGAACAGAGTCAAAACTCTGCCAAAATGAAAGTCAGCGTTATTGGACAAATATAACGACATTTCTTTGGTTAAGATGATGAGTGTGAAGTTTTATGAACATAGGTAAAACACTTTACAAGTTATGGTCAGTTATAAGTTGGTTATGTTTTATGAAAAGGGGCAGAACTCTGCCAAATTGGAAGTTAGAGATATTGTTCATGGGTTACAACACTCCTTGTGGTAAGATGAATGCGTGTGTAGTTTCATGAACATAGTTTTATGAAAAGGGCCATAACTCTGCCAAAGTGGAAGTTATTGGACATGTCAATGCACTGAATATTTGATAATATTAACATCACTATTGCATTCGCTACGATGAATCTTATTTGACACGCTGCATTTCATTTTCTGATAAATAACATTACCTTCGGAATACCTCATATTATCGAGGGCTCGGCACAAGACTATGGTAACTGCTTTTTTCATTTTTTTACAGGAGAAGGAATAAACTGAATATCTTCCATAAAATTTGATCATTATAAAATGTCATTGTGAATTAAGTTAACAAAAAGATTCCTTTTTAATGTATAATAAATAATTTCAAAAACATTTATTAATTTTCGAGTTATTTGAAATATTTCACTTGCAATAGTCTTGCCACTGAAAACTGATAACGGCGAATGTATTTAAATTGGCAAGACTATGGTAAGTCAATTTACCATAGTCTTGCATGGTATTTTTAATATTTTTTTTACTCAAAACACATTGCAAGACTATACCAAATTAAATACCAAACAAATGCTGAACACACGTAATGTTGTTACAAGAAATTGTGATCTTTGAATAATGACCACACTGGTAACTTCATTTTTTTTTTTCAAACTTAACACAAACATGATTTTCATTTTACTTTCCAGGTTTTAGCATACTAAGATAATGACTACACATATAAACTTAATAAATATTCATATCATTAGATATATTTTTTATCATTATCTAGATATTGTTTGTAATAGTGATGTAATTCTTTGGTGCGTTCAATTTTAGATGAACATTAGGATTATTATTGTTATATTTTTTTGGAATAAAAACATTAATAAAATAGGATTAAAAAATTTCTTTCTGAGTGAAATATTACTGGTTAATCTCTACATATATTGAGCTGAGCATGTCTCTGATCATTTTGTAAATCCATATCAGCCTGGACCCTACAATTGATAAACATTCTACTGTGCATTTCAGGGTACCTATGCGTCGAATATGAATCAAGATTTTTTTTGATTACTTTCTATGTTTTCATACCTGATATGATCAAAAGAATGAAAACAGACGCTCCTGAATCTGTTTTCAGTCTTCGCGTAGCTATCCTCTGAGCTTCGCGAAGTCAAAAATTCAATTGACCAACGTGGTGTAAATTACAAATTATAACCGCAGTATACTATTTACGTAACCCTTATTTGCTAGATATAATGGTTTTCGTTTCAAAATAAAGGTTGCCGGAGGTGATGAATATTGAACAACAACAACATACGTTTTACTTGGTACATCTGAACCCTAGAAACAGACATGTGCAGACGACAATTTCTAAAAAATAACGTCGCCATGTTGTTTTAATTTTTGCAATGGAAACAATGGGGTCAAAATGAATTTTAGTATTTACAGTATGGCTATGACAGGATTGCAAACAGATCCTTCGTTCTTTCTAACCATATCAGGTATGAAAACAAAGTAAGCAATAATAAAAATATTGATTCATATTTGCCGGAGGTGATGAATATTGAACAACAACAACATACGTTTTACTTGGTACATCTGAACCCTAGAAACAGACATGTGCAGACGACAATTTCTAAAAAATAACGTCGCCATGTTGTTTTAATTTTTGCAATGGAAACAATGGGGTCAAAATGAATTTTAGTATTTACAGTATGGCTATGACAGGATTGCAAACAGATCCTTCGTTCTTTCTAACCATATCAGGTATGAAAACAAAGTAAGCAATAATAAAAATCTTGATTCATATTTGACGCACAGGCATCCTGAAATGCACAGTAGATTAACATATCCAAAATCAACTTCAATAATATAAGATCAATAACATTATTTTATCTCAGATAATAATACTAGGTTATTTAATTTGTATATTTAAATTCTTCCAAGTTCTGTACAGGGTAAGGAGTGCAATATTATTTATCAAATTTCAATAAATAGTAACATTTTTTATAATTTTTTACAATCAAATTATTTTGGTGACAACAATTACTGATTTGACCAGTCCTAAAGCATCATAAAAATGAAACCGTTTTAAAAATAAATTCTATTTAGTTTACATTTGCCATACAATGTTCACATATTTATCAATATTATATTATCTTGTTCATAACAATGTTATTTCATGACAAATGTTTAAGGAACTCTTAAATTATGTTTAATGACAAAGATGAAGCATTACATTAATATTAAACTACCGGTAGTCAAAAAACGATACATTTATTGTCCACAAATATTTTCAAAAAAGCTGGCAAACTTCATAATATGAAAAATATGCATGCTCTCTTTCCATTAAACATTAATTAGAGAATAATTAGGTATTTAATAAGATGGCTTATTATGTACTCGTTCATATTAATAGTTAACATGAACATGCAAGTTCAATAATTTCATATCTCATTAGCCTCAACAAACACTAAATCTATAACTATGATTTTGGTTAACTATGAATTATCATAGGGATCATTCTTTAAAAGACAAGAGGTCAATGACCTTGAAGCTCTACTGATTGATTTTGATTTCAGGAAGAAGTCGCTACAAACTTGTTTTTTGGAAAAATTATTTTTAGCCGTGGCGGCCATCTTGAATTTCCAGCTAGGATCAATTAGACATCAAGAGCAACAGGGGGTGTGAAAAGGTGAATAAGCAGTGATGTTCTTAGGCTAAATTGCTGCATATTTTTGATAATTCAAGCACTTTTGTAGTGACACTATATTCACAATTCTGGACATATGGATACATGAATATGCAATAAGCAAGATTGTGAAGAAAAAATGGAAAATTATTCTTGATTTTTGAAAAAACAAGAGATTTTGTGAATTTTCTTTGTCTCAAACAAAGGAAAAATCATATTGAACCAAACAAAACGGTGTGTTTGGCATTTCCCCTGATAAAAGGATTACGGATTAAACTAAAAACACCTATTGTTGTGGGGATTAACAGTAAATTTAGAAAATGAGCAAACATGAGGGAAAAACAGATCTTGTCAAGCCAGCCAAAACCTTGGCAAAAGGAGGAACAACTAACACCTCCTCAGGCATTAGACCACCACCACCAAAACGACCAATTACTGAAGTGTCCCCAAACTCCAGTGTGGAGGAAATAACAGTAATTAATCACCATCTAGAAAGCTTATCAGATGATGTAAAATCAGTGAGGGAGGATCTCAAAAATATTCTGAAAAAAGATGAGATGGAACAATTTATTAAATCCACCATCCACAAGATTATATCGGAGTTAAATGAAAACATGGAAATGACAATTTCCATGAAGGTAGAAGAAAAAACCAAACACTTGGAAAACACAATTAATAATCTCCAAAGTGAAAACTCAACCCTAAAAAAGGAAGTGTCATTATGTAAAACTCAACTCTCAAACTTAAAGACAAAGATTGAGGACAGTGAAATTAGGTCAAAAGACGCTCTTTCAAAAGCAAATTACAACGAACAGTATTCTCGCAAGAACACCATTAAGATAATGGACATAATAGAGAAAGAAAATGAAGCAGAGGATGACCTTTTGGCCTCTGCTACAGATTTATTCCAAAAACAGGGAATCACCATCAACCCCACTAAGATCTTGGCCATTCACAGAATCCCTGGAAAGGCAGGGCACCCCAAGCCTGTCTTGATGAAATTGACAAACAATACTGAAAAGACCAAAATCATGCGACTGAGATCAACATTCAAAGGCATGGGACACCGCCTAGTAGATGACGTGACCAAGCACAACGCAGAGCTCATCAGACGTCTCACTGCCCATGATTCCATCGAACAGGCATGGTACTTCAACGGTACTGTCTATGGGAAAACTACATCTGGAAGACGCCACAAATTTGACATGTTTGACAATATCAGTGATGTGATCAATCATTAAATCTATGGATACATGTGTGTAAATACATGTATTGTTTCATTATATTGAACACTTAGACAGTTAAATCCCCATGCACCCTTCCCCTGAATCTGCCGTTACATAATAATTTGATTTGTAAGCGGGTAATTATGTTACCTAGAGAACAAAGTAAGACTCGGACCATGTTTTACAGTTACAATACTTTGAGTGACAGAGTGACCATATGAACATATAATTATTGATAAGTTGACCCAATTGTGTAGCTTACTTATTATGTTTCAATTTGGGATTATAAAAACTACTCTACAGTTTGGTGAGTACAATTGTTTATATGTGTAGGTCTATATTATGTACACTGTCACATGTGTGGAGATGTATGCATGAATATGTATGTTTCCCTCTAGTAAATGTACATGTATGTGTACATGAGTATGTGTATGTGTGGTGAGGTGGAGGCTGTGGGGGTGGAGGCTGTGGGGGTGGGGCTTTTACTTCTTTCCTTTTTTTTTAGACCTCAGTTTTTCACAAAATATATGACAGCTCTATGTATATATGCGTTATATATATACATATATCAAGTACTGAGCATAGAATAACATATCATGCATGCAGCATAGAGATGTCAGAGTTTTTTTTGTGTTTTTTTCCTTATATGTCAGAACTGCCGTATATTATTTATTATTATTGTTACCGTAATACATTTCTATTTTTTAAAGATAAAAGTTAACTCATATTTGTTTATTAATATTTTAATTTTGTAATGACTTATGATAACGCATTAAATTCATCGAAGTTATCCTGGTCTTCATATACATAATATTTGAATTAATAAAGTAATTCAATTATTTACCCTAAATGCTTTCTATAAAACATATGAAACATCTTTAATACTTTTTGTATAAAATCTCATGGAATTATTTTTACTCTTCTTTAAATCAGATTTTTAAAAAAAAAGTCGTTATTATTATTATGGATGGATTAGTTGATTTGATAACTAATGTATTAGTCGTTTGATCTGATTTACTGGGTGGTTGATAGAGCGATTGATTGACTGAATGATTAATTGATTGTAAATAGATAGACTGATTGATTGATTGACTGATTGATTGATTGATTACTGAATGACTGATTGATCCATCGATTATTTGATTGATTGACTGAATGACCGATTGATCCCTTGATTGATTCATTTATTGATTATTTGAATGATTATTAATATTTCATTCATTGATTATTTGAGCGATTATTAATACTTGAATGGTTTAAAATATGACATAGATACCTCTTTGCCATTACCGTTTTTTTTTCATGTTTTCCTATATTATAAACCTCTTTTAATAGAATAAGACTGATTTATAAGTGCTGAATTGTCATTATATATGCACTACACTTAGATTAGTAGACATGCAGAAAAGTTTTGAATTCTGCATTTACTTAGTTTTCTTTTTGTACTCTGGTGTTACCTCCATGCCCACCACACATTGTTTTTCAATTTATGTAAATGACTAATGTGAAAATATTATCTGTTAATTGCCAAGGTCTTGGGTCGGCTGAAAAACGCTTAGATGTTTTTAATTACATTAAATCTAAGAAATGTCAAATATATTGTTTACAAGATGTACATTCAACATCGGCAACAGAGAATTTGATTCGTGCACAATGGGGCAGTGAATGTGTTTTTAGCTCTGGAAAATCAAATGCTAGAGGAGTAGCCGTTCTATTCAGTAAAGAATTAGACTTCAAAATTCACAATTATATTTCAGACCCAGAAGGGAATTTTCTTATTATAGACGTATCTGTGGATACCAAAAGGTTTACATTAATCAATCTTTATGGCCCAAACCAAGATTCACCTTCTTTTTTTAGAAATATCATCTCAAAAGTGGAAGATTATGAAAATACTGATCTTATTTTTTGTGGTGATTTTAATTTAGTCCAAGATACCAAGCTTGACTACTATAATTATAAACACATTAACAACAAAAATGCACAAAAAACAGTGTTAGACATTATGTATGAAAACAATTTAATTGACCCTTTTAGAGAATCTCACCCTAACTTGAGAAGGTATACATGGCGCAAAAAAAATCCTCTTAAACAAGCTAGACTTGACTTTTTTTTGGTTTCTGACTCCCTTCTTTCATTTATAAATAACTGTATAATTGATACCAGCTATAGGTCTGATCACTCTATGACAATACTAAACTGTAGCTTTACACAATTTGTGAAAGGCAAACCCTTATGGAAGCACAATAATTCCCTATTAAAGGATTTAGACTATTTACAAACCATTAACAACAAAATAACTGATATTAAAAGTCAGTATGCGTGCCCTGTCTATAATATGGAAAATATTGATAATTTGCCAAATGACCAAATACAGTTTGTGATAAATGATCAGCTCTTTTTAGATACTTTACTTATGGAACTTAGAGGAAAGTCAATTTCTTACTCAAGCTACAAAAAGAAGCAAAATGATGAACTAGAAAAAAACCTTATAAAACAAATTCAAATAATAGAAAATGATCTGACACCTAGTAAGACCGCCTTACTTCAACAGTTAAAAGATGAACTTCAGAAACTGCGAAAAATAAAAATGAATGGAATTTTAATTCGGTCACGTGCAAATATAATTGAAGAAGGAGAAAAGCCAAGTAAATTTTTCTGTAATTTAGAATCCCATAATTTCACTAGTAAAATTATCCCAAAAATTGAAAAAGAAGATGGAACTATTATAACTGATCAATTTAAAATTTTGGATGAAACAAAATCATTTTATGAAAACTTGTATTCCAACAAGGACTCAGAATTAAATAATGTTGATCTCAATCAAGATTTTTTTAACTTCAAAGTACCAACCCTTAATGAACAAGAATCAAAATCTCTGGATGGCTTTCTAACATATGAAGAAGCATCACGTTCTCTATCATCCATGCATAATAACCGTTCACCCGGAACAGATGGCTTTGGAGCAGACTTCTTTAAAGTGTTTTGGAAAAAAATAGGTCATTTTATTGTTCGAGCTATCAATTATGGTTACACAAAAGGGGAACTTTCAATAACTCAGACAGAAGGAGTCATAACTTGTATTCCAAAAGATAACAAGCCAAGACAATTTTTAAAAAATTACAGACCCATATCATTACTCAATTGTGCCTATAAAATAGCATCAGGAGCCATAGCATACAGACTTAAAGCTGTATTACCTAAACTTATTAATGATAGTCAAACTGGTTTTATTGCAGGGAGATGTCTTGGTGAAAATACTCGTTTAATATATGATATCATGCAATTCACAGAAGAGCAAGATATAGCAGGTCTTCTTTTGTTGGTTGACTTTGAAAAGGCATTTGACTCTTTATCATGGTCTTTTATCTATAAAGTTTTGACGTATTTTAAATTTGGTAACTCACTTATATCATGGATTAGATTATTTTACCATAAAGCAAAACTAGCTGTTAACCTCGGAGGGCATTTATCCTCATTTTTTTCAATCGGTAGAGGCTGCCGTCAGGGTGATCCGATCTCGCCGTATATCTTTATTTTATGTGCAGAAATACTAGCAATAATGATTAAAAATAATACAAAAATTAAAGGAATAACCATTAACAACAAGGAACATAAATTATCACAATATGCCGATGACACATCAATTCTTCTGGATGGAACGGATATTTCTTTAAATGAAACACTTCATGTACTATCTTATTATGCAGAAATTTCAGGCCTTAAAGTAAATTTCGACAAAACTCAAGTTGTTTGGATAGGAAAAAAAAAATTTAGTTCAGAAACAATTAAAACACGATGGAAATTATCTTGGGGAAAAGATGAATTTAGACTTTTAGGAATTAATTTTCATGTAGACTTAAACAAAATGATTGACATAAATTATAATCATAAAATACTAACAATAAAAAATCACATTAAGCTTTGGAAACGTAGGTACCTAACTCCTCTTGGAAAAATAACAGTCATTAAAACTTTATTAATACCAAAACTTAATCACTTATTTATGTCTCTCCCCAACCCAAATGAGTCGACGATTAAACTTATCAACAACATTTTATATGAATTTTTGTGGGAAGGTCCAGCAAAAATCAAACAAGCTGTCGTAATCAAACAATATTCTGAAGGTGGTTTAAATATGACCAACTTGCAAGCTTTTATCTTTGGGTTAAAAGCATCATGGATAAAACGACTCATTAGCAATACAAGTAGCAGTGGGTGGCACCATATAGTCATTAACACTGTCAATATTAAAAACTTATGTTGTTTTGGAAAGAGGTACATACAGCAAAAATTAGTTACAATGAAAAACATGTTCTGGAGAGATGTTTTAAAGGCTTTTTATAATATCATAGAAAATAATACTATATCAACAAATCAACATTTTCTGGCAAGTCCACTATATTATAATACAAACTTGGTTATAGGAGGTAAAACCTTCTTTATGAAAGAATGGTATGACAAGGGAATTTATCTTATAAATGACCTTTTTAACACTGATGGACATTTGTATTCCTTGGATGAATTTAGTACCTTATATAAACTTAAAACAAATTTCATGACTTTCAATGGAATTATAGCATCAATTAAATTCATGGCAGGTAACAAAAAGATAACATACAGGGACATAACTCAGAAATTATACGAACCAACACTGCCATTAAATATCACACCATTCTTAAAAACAACAAAAGGAAGTAAAGAATTTTACTATATACTTAATAAAAGTACAGAACAACCTTCTTCTAAACTTAAATGGGAACAAAATTATAACATAGAGCAAGAAACATGGAAGGAAATTTATATGGCACCTTTCAAATCAACCTCTAGTTCTACATTACAGTGGTTTCAACTTAGAATTATCCATAGAATTTTACCTACAAGAAAATACTTGCATACCATAAATGCAATAGATAGCCCTCTATGTCACACCTGTCACCAGGAAGAAACATTGGTCCATTTGTTATGGTCTTGTCCTGATACACACAACTTTTTACATCAAGTAAATAATTGGTTATACACTAAAAGTGTTTTAATTCCATTTACTGAGGAGTTATTTATTTTTAACATTGGAAATAATATGTCTACAGCTGATCTCAGTGTAATACTTGAAATCAAGTACTATATATTTTCTTCTAAACGCCTAAATACACCACTCTCTATAGCAGCCTTCAAAAACAGACTTGTGTACTGTTATAAAACACTTAAAGAAATAGCCATTATGAACAACAATCTAGAATCTTTCTACCAAAACTGGCAAAAATACAAAGATATTTTCGAACCTTCCTAAAATTAACTTATTACAAAATGAGTTTTTGTAAAATTTTGTAATTCACTGTATGAAATATTCACCAAATAATGGGATAAAAGATAATACTATCTGAATAAAATGTGTTTACATAGGCCAATTTAGCTGAACCAAGACTGCATCACTTTTAAAGTTGATATCATTTTAATCAATGCTCATACGTTTCCTGTTGTGAGGGGCTGCATGGGGGTTAGCATACAGAGTAAGAAAACTTAGATCTTCACTATTTTTTTTTCTATTGTTTAACATGCTAAAATACTTCCCCTTAATAATAAAAATATTAACTGCATCTATTGCAACATGTAGTATAACTATTTATTTACATTTTAATTAATAATAATAATATGCTTGTACTTTGTGCTCATATGAATCTGCATGAATTATTAAGATATAACATTATATTTGTAAGGTGTGCGGTGGGATGGTCCTCCCCGACCCATCACACACCTATTGACGGGGAGAATAAACGGGTCACCCAAGTGGTGATCGAAAAAAAAAAAAAAAAAAAAAAAAAAAAAAAAAAAAAAAAAAAAAAAAAAAAAAGAGCAACATTCCTGTGAAGTTTCATGAAAATCCGTCAAGTAGTTTCAGAGGAGTAGTCGCTACAAGTTTTCATTATATAACTCTATGTAAACAAAGATGGCCGCTGACAGCCATGTTTAACATCGAATCAAAACGATTTTTGACAAGGACCAACATCATGTCATGCTGATCATTTTAGAAAAACTCCCATATCAATATCACTTATAGTTTTCAAGTAGTAGTCGCTACAAACTTGTATTTTGAAAATCTATTTTTAGCCACGGCGGCCATCTTGAATTTCCGGCCGACCTGAAATTTTGCTAGGATCAATAAGACATTAAGAGCAACATTCCTGTAAAGTTTCATGAAAATATGCCAAGTAGTTTCAGATGAGTACAAGTTTTTACTATATAATTCTATGTAAACAAAGATGGCCGCTGGCAGCCATGTTTAACGTCGAATCAAAACGATTTTTGACAAGGACCAACTTCATATCATGCTGATCATTTTAGAAAAAGTCCCATATCAATATCACTTATAGTTTTCAAGAAGTAGTCGCTACAAACTTGTATTTTGAAAAATTATTTTTAGCCGTGGCGGCCATCTTGAATTTCCGGCCGACCTGAAATTTTGCTAGGATAAATTCGACATCAAGAGCAACGTTCCTGTGAAGTTTCATGAAAATCCGTCAAGTAGTTTCAGAGGAGTAGTCGCTACAAGTTTTCATTATATAACTCTATGTAAACAAAGATGGCCGCTGGCAGCCATGTTTAACGTCGAACCAAAACGATTTTCGACAAGGACCAACATCATGTCATGCTGATCATTTTAGGAAAAGTTCAATATCAAACTCACTTAGAGTTTTCAAGAAGTTGTCGCTACAAACTTGTATTTTAAAAATCTATTTTTAGCTTTGGCGGCCATCTTGGATTTCACATCAACATGAATTTTTGCTAGGATCAACTAGACTCCATGGGCAACATTTCTGTAATGTTTCATGAATATCCATCCAGTAGTTTCAGAGGAGTAGTCGCTACAAATAAAAGTTTACGGACAGACGGACGCCGCAACACGGCATAAAATGAAAATTATCAAATATAACAGTAGTGTACTTTTATTGTACATTGTTAATTTTTATTTTACGTCCGTTATTCATCATCCATTTCATAGGGCAAACGTAAAAATTGAATTGAATGAATGTTGTTTAACGGCTCATCAACACAGTATAGGTTATTTAGAGCCGCCCCAGAGAGAGGGGGAGGATACATAGGAATCCGGGAACAGTGCCCTACTCTTATTATCATATAGTTTCCTATGGTTCTTTAACGTGCTCGGAGGATAGACCGATACACGGGACCGCTCGGTTTACACCCCTCTCCGACGGACAAGGCTAAGGGAAAATGTCTCGTGCTACCTCATATGGGGTGTATATCTCCCAGCTCATTCGATTTGCTAGAGCGTGTAATGATGTTATAGACTTCAATGATCGTAATCAAGTTATTACAAGTAAACTTCTTCAGCAGGGTTTTCGTTATCACAAACTACGTAGATCTTTCTCTAAATTCTATCGCCGCAACGAGGGCCTGCTGGAAAAGTACAACACCAACCTCAAAACACTTTTACGACTAGGCATATCACAACCCTCATTTTATGGAGATGTGGTCTATAAACTTCGAAAGTTAAAGGGGTCTGACGGGTTTCCTGACCGCTTTACAAATTTAATCAGGAAGTTCGTCAGAAAAGGATATAACCCCTTGGTTTTACAGCGCACTGCATGTTTAGTGATTGACCCCTCTACAGTCAGTCATTACGCTTCACTTTTCACTTGTGCGATGACTGGACTACCTCTTGGGACTCTATGATTGTACCTACTGAAACCCCAACTAAGGGAGGTGGGTGCATGAGCTTTCGTCCCTCGGGTTTTCTGGTCGTACCCTAGATTGGTCTTCTCTTTAGCTGCAACTACTATGGTTGTTCAGTACGATTCTGGATACACCCTGAGATGTTTATTATTTTGTATGTATATCTTTAGTTGGTTTCTTTGGATGTGGACTTTATTGTTAGAGATTTCCTTTTGATGGGATTTAGTTTTGTTTACACTGTCTTGTCTATTTGGGCGCTGAAGACAGGATAATAGCGAGGACTGTGCGCATATAAAATCGATTCAAGCTAACCAGTAGGTCTTATTGCCTACTGACCGTTCCAAGTCGGTAACCCTGTCTTCACCACCCTTTCTGTTGTTTTTTGTCTCTTTCATTGTAGTTTCAAGTCCTTGTTTGCAGTATAGTGCGGACCTACGTTGCCATTGCGTTCGGACGCTGTGGTTTCTATAGGACCCTATATATCATTTTGCCCAAGAACACACCGACGAAACTCAGTGGCACCACGGATGATTGAACCCGGTTACAAATCTACCGCTCTACCGACTGCGCCATGCCAAAAAAAAAAAAGGACGGTGGACACTTGAAATTATCCCATTTTACCAAGTGTCGATAGATCTATTTAATTACTTTGCTTTTGCAATTGGATTCCCATCTGTGCTCAGTCTCTTCAAAACTAGATCAGTAAATTTGGGCTTTGAGCGCTGTCTGTAAAACAAGTTCACAGAAAACTAAAAAAGCACATTTCATTCCTTAAAAGAAGAATTGTATTAAGTTTTATGATCATAGGTCAACAGTTTACCCAGTAATGAGCTGTGTCAGGTTAACATTTTATGAAAAGAGGCATAACTCTTCCAAAATGAAATGAGAGTTATTGGACATGTGTAACAACATTTCTTTGGGTAAGATGAAGAGGTGTGTGAAGTTTCATGAACATAGGTCAAATACTTTTCAAGTTATGGTCAGTAATAAGTTTGGTTATGTTGCAGGTTAAAGTATTATGAAAATGGGCATAACTCTCCAAATTTGAAGTTAGAGTTATTGTTCATGGGCAACACTCCTTGTGTAAGATGAATGTGTGTGAAGTTTCCTGAACGTCAAGCACTATTTAAGTTTAATATGGCAATTATAAGCCTGGTTAGGTTGCAGGTTAAAGTTTTATGAAAAGGGGCATACCTCTATCAAAATGAAAGTCGGACCACAACCTTGACTTTGCGACTCAGAATGAACTGTATCAGTGCTACCAACTCCCTGACTATGCGACCCGGACTGAACTGTATCATTGCTACCACAACCTTGACTTTGCGACTCAGACAGAACTGTATCAGTGCTACCAACCCCCTGACTATGCGACCCGGATTGAACTGTATCAGTGCTATCACCCTCCTGACTATGCGACTCGACTGAACTGTATCAACATTGGCAGGATTTTTACATCGATTGTCAATTAAACTATTTTCAGAATGGTTAGGACTGGTCAAATCAAACAAGATTATTTTCATCAGAAATAGAAACAGACAATGCAGATTCTTCATCATCAGAAACTGACATAACAGTTACTTTATTTAATACCTCAACATAGGCAAAAAAACACCAAATCTTATTTTGGTTAATTGTTTATATAATAAAATGTTCATTTTATATTGTATTGGGATTTACTGTAAGGCTTTCAAAAATGAAAACGATATACATACGTTTTAATTTCAGTTCCTTTTAAAAAAAATCTTATAAAATATCAAAAACTTGGTCAAAATCCAAAGGTTTTTTTAATTTTTTTTTTAAATTTTTTATATTTTAATATATTTATATTATAATTTTTAAATAGGGACACATTATTTTTTGGCAAGAAAGTGTTTTTTTTATACCTTTGGTTCCATTTTATATTATTTATTAAAAAAACAACATTTATGCATGATTTGTAAAACATTATCATGCAATACATTTTCCATGCAATACTATGCAGTTGCCATAGTCTTGCACAATACTTACGATACAGCTATTGTGTTTTTCCAAGTGCAATACTATTGTAAGTCTACATACAATAGTATTGCGTTAAAAAATATATCAAATTCAGTTACAGTAGTATTGCATTTTCTAGAATTTTCAAATAAACCTTAACATATTTCTATAATATTTTGTCAGGTTATGTAATGACTAAAGTACTTCCAAAAACCTGAAAAAGTCATTTTGACAAAAAGTGCAGTTACCATAGTCTTGCGCCGAGCCTCATGTAAATATAATAACGGTTTTCATCGGATGATGGGCGGAGCTAACAACTTAATAGAATATTGCACACGAAGGGTGTGTCTAAAATGTTGCCGATCGTTACATTTTACTCCATAAAATCCCCGTATAATAAACTCTTTTTTTTCGAAATAAATAGTAAATCTGGCGTATATAGGGAAGAAATCAACGCCATTTTAAAGGTAAATATTTATGTAAATATAAGGACTCCACACACTTTAAACAACCGAAATGTTTTTCATACCCCAATGAAAACCGAAGGACTCCACAACAACCCACAACTATCCAAATGTTTTTCATACCCCAATGAAAACTAAAAAAGCACATTTCATTCCTTAAAAGAAGAATTGTATTAAGTTTTATGATCATAGGTCAACAGTTTACCCAGTAATGAGCTGTGTCAGGTTAACATTTTATGAAAAGAGGCATAACTCTTCCAAAATGAAATGAGAGTTATTGGACATGTGTAACAACATTTCTTTGGGTAAGATGAGGAGGTGTGTGAAGTTTCATGAACATAGGTCAAATACTTTTCAAGTTATGGTCAGTAATAAGTTTGGTTATGTTGCAGGTTAAAGTATTATGAAAATGGGCATAACTCTCCAAATTTGAAGTTAGAGTTATTGTTCATGGGCAACACTCCTTGTGTAAGATTAATGTGTGTGAAGTTTCCTGAACGTCAAGCACTATTTAAGTTTAATATGGCAATTATAAGCCTGGTTAGGTTGCAGGTTAAAGTTTTATGAAAAGGGGCATACCTCTATCAAAATAAAAGTCGGACCACAACCTTGACTTTGCGACTCAGAATGAACTGTATCAGTGCTACAAACTCCCTGACTATGCGACCCGGACTGAACTGTATCAGTGCTACCACAACCTTGACTTCGCGACTCAGACTGAACTGGTTCAGTGCTACCAACCCCCTGACTATGTGTCCTGGATTGGACTGTATCAGTGCTACCACAACCTTGACTTTGCGACTCAGACAGAACTGTATCAGTGCTACCAACCCCCTGACTATGCGACCCGGACTGAACTGTATCAGTGCTACCACCCTCCTGACTATGCGACTCGACTGAACTGTATCAACATTGGCAGGATTTTTACATCGATTGTCAATTAAACTATTTTCAGAATGGTTAGGACTGGTCAAATCAAACAAGACTATTTTCATCAGAAATAGAAACAGACAATGCAGATTCTTCATCATCAGAAACTGACATAACAGTTACTTTATTTAATACCTCAACATAGGCAAAAAAACACCAAATCTTATTTTGGTTAATTGTTTATATAGTAAAATGTTCATTTTATATTGTATTGGGATTTACTGTAAGGCTTTCAAAAATAAAAACGATATACATACGTTTTAATTTCAGTTCCTCTTAAAAAAAATCTTATAAAATATCAAAAACTTGGTCAAAATCCAAGGGTTTTTTTAAAAAAAAATTAATTTTTTATATTTTAATATATTTATATTATATTTTTTAAATAGGGACACATTATTTTTTGGCAAGAAAGTTTTTTTTTATACCTTTGGTTCCATTTTATATTATTTATTAAAAAAACAACATTTATGCATGATTTGTAAAACATTATCATGCAATACATTTTCCATGCAATACTATACAGTTGCCATAGTCTTGCACAATACTTACGATACAGCTATTGTGTTTTTTCAAGTGCAATACTATTGTAAGTCTACATACAATAGTATTGCGTTAAAAAAATATATCAAATTCAGTTACAGTAGTAATGCATTTTCTAGAATTTTCAAATAAACCTTAACATATTTCTATAATATTTTGTCAGGTTATGTAAATGACTAAAGTACTTCCAAAAACCTGAAAAAGTCATTTTGACAAAAAGTGCAGTTACCATAGTCTTGCGCCGAGCCTCATGTAAATATAATAACGGTTTTCATCGGAAGATGGGCGGAGCTAACAACTTAATAGAATATTGCACATGAAGGGTGTGTCTAAAATGTTGCCGATCGTTACATTTTACTCCACAAAATCCCCGTATAATAAACTCTTTTTTTTCGAAATAAATAGTAAATCTGGCGTATATAGGGAAGAAATCAACGCCATTTTAAAGGTAAATATTTATGTAAATATAAGGACTCCACACACTTTAAACAACAGAAATGTTTTTCATACCCCAATGAAAACCGAAGGACTCCACAACTACCCACAACTATCCAAATGTTTTTCATACCCCAATGAAAACTAAAAAAGCACATTTCATTCCTTAAAAGAAGAATTGTATTAAGTTTTATGATCATAGGTCAACAGTTTACGCAGTAATGAGCTGTGTCAGGTTAACATTTTATGAAAAGAGGCATAACTCTTCCAAAATGAAATGAGAGTTATTGGACATGTGTAACAACATTTCTTTGGGTAAGATGAAGAGGTGTGTGAAGTTTCATGAACATAGGTCAAATACTTTTCAAGTTATGGTCAGTAATAAGTTTGGTTATGTTGCAGGTTAAAGTATTATGAAAATGGGCATAACTCTCCAAATTTGAAGTTAGAGTTATTGTTCATGGGCAACACTCCTTGTGTAAGATGAATGTGTGTGAAGTTTCCTGAACGTCAAGCACTATTTAAGTTTAATATGGCAATTATAAGCCTGGTTAGGTTGCAGGTTAAAGTTTTATGAAAAGGGGCATACCTCTATCAAAATGAAAGTCGGAGTTATTGGACATGTTTAACTATATTCCTTGAGGTAAAATAAGTTGTGCGTTAACTTTTATGAACATAGGTCATTTTATGAACATAGGTCAAATACTTTTCAAGTTATGGCCAATGTTAGGTTGCAGGTTAAAGTGTGACAGACGACGATCTCTAAGTGTCTGCTATGAACAGACGATGGACAAATGATTCCTAAGTGTCTACCATGGACGGACGATGGACAAAGTGATCCCTACATGTCTGCCATGCAACGCAGGTTGTGCTTTTGTTACATGTTTGACCAAAGGGAAATAAATGATGACCTTTTTAATCAATGGCAAGTCTATTACAGTTGTGCCCCTTATTTTAAATTGATTTTTTTTCCTATGTAGGATTACTCGTGACATATTCAAAATGGAACCAAGAGAGTAGGGTAGGTTCCCGGACTTCTACGTATCCTTGCCGTCTCTGGGGCAGCTGTAAATAACCTATAATGTGCTGATGAGCTATTAAACAATGTTCAATTCGATAGTTGTAAGGTTTATGTAAATGGTATACAAGGATTAATGTGTTTATTTCTACCTATCATAGAGCCACGATTCGTGTGCCTTTAGGAATCAGCAGGACCCTATACCGACAGGTGTCCTGATACCTACCTATTCTATAAAGGATTGCATCATAGCTCTATGGTAGGTATGGTAGGTACACACCATAAGAGCTACGATTCTCGCTGCTAGTCCTTTGCAAGTGCTGGTTGTCCGAGATGACAAATTGTTGTATGCCCTTTCCTAACTGAAAAAAACTATTTTCATCTCATATCTCCATAAACATATATTATCTGTGACATTTTACTTTTTAGCTTTTACTTACCATTTCAAAAAGACTAATTTAAAGTGTCTATATATACGTATATGTTTCAAGAAGGTATAGAACTTGACATACGTCTGGGTGCTTTATTTACATATGGACGTTTATAGATGCACCCTGTCCACTGGGTCTGACGTGACACCGGATATTGGCCCATAATCGAGCCAAAATGGCTCACATATCATAGAAAATTGCTCCACAAACGGTAAGTTAAACACCGATTTCAAGTATTCTGTTAATAGTTTGATACATGCATGTGCTACTCTAGACTGCCAATTAAATTGTAAAGACCGTCGTATACTTACTATGACCCATATAATAGATGAACAGTAAATAATCAGTATCTAAACGTGAAATGCTCGCTGAAAAAATGCCGCTATTCGCTCGTTTCAGTCAATTAATGAGGAGTTTAAAACTGTATCGAAAAATGTGAATCAAGCGATTGTTTACAAATACTATAAAGAACATTTCCTGTAATTTTCAACCCTTGGTGTTGCTTATTAGGTATGTTCTAAGCCTTTAACAATGCCAGCTCGTGTACGGAGTATTGCTTGCTCCTGTACGGAGTATTGCATTGTATCAACATTTAGTGTACTGGGTATTGGGTAAAGAGCCATCACTGTTTTTGATGATTTCTAGCATATAACTTAACTTTCATTAAATAAAATATAAATTACCCAAAACTTGATCGATCCCGTATGACAAACCAATGGGTATGAGTGGTTTACAGCCATAAATTACCTTTAAATTACATATATCAGATCCACGTCAATATAACAGGGATTTTTTTCTAAATAACTACACATGATTGCTTGGGAATTACGTGACTGTGACAGCTGCAAGTCCTATTTATCATGCTAATTGTTTTCGTTATGAAATGCATGTTTTCCACACATCGGCCAATTTTTTAATTTAATATACGTACAGTATACTATACCATAGTAATAGTAAATTCCATTGATATGGGTTCCTGTCGTGCATTAGATATACATGCACTTTTTTGTTTTCAGATTCACCAACATGTATGCCTGTTTCTACTGCGATATATCTACAGAAAAGTACAAAGACATCATTAGCCACCTAATTGACAATCATCCCTACGAACAAATTAAATTTAGAAGAATTGATGAACAACAAACGAAAACTGTAGTATATAAAATATCTCCTGATTTGTGCAGAGAACAAGGCAGAACGATCACTGTAGATGAAAACAACGAAAAGATACACGTGTCAAAGAGAGACGTATTGCCCAAGGAAAGTCCCTTATAAAAAGTACTAAGGCAGAACGAGAACTTCGACGGCGGAGAAGCCATAATATCCGAATAATAAATTTTGAAATAGATTTAGAAGCGGACAACGATGATTTGAGTGAAATGGTAGCACTACTGAGTGAGGCTACTGTTCTCTTTTGGCACTTTACGTGTGATGTCACTTGCAAGGTTGGAAAATTCATATACCCCCAATACACGAGTTCAGAGGAACTTGTCACTGCCATTAGGCCTGTACTTGATCGATTAGTTGTCTTAAACAGTAAATATGACAATATCCACATAGGGATTCTTCAAATTCCACCAATCTTTACCAAGGACTGGAACAGGGCCAGGGGCATTGCTGAATGGGAGAGCACTGATGACAAAGATCTGCATGTGCAAATAAAGAATCTCAACACAGTAATTGACTCCTACAACCAGGAACTAGGCTTTAACTCGCCAAAATTTGCCTGTGATTTTATACACAGCCGCAAAAAGGGGTCCAAAACACGATATTCTAATAGTTCTGTGCTTCTCCTAGACGGGGTCCATCCCGTCCCCATCGTTGCCAGGAAGTGGCTCCACAAAATTTTCAATATATTTTTGCATTAATAATGCCATTTTTCCAAAATGTTGACACTGACCTGGGGTTAACTTTTTCATCTTGAGTGTGGGGACTGCCCTACCTCATATCCATAATATAAATTCTGCTTGTGACAGCTCGACTTTTTCTTAGGTCTGCCTGCTGGATTACGCCCTTGCACACTACGATTATCTTTGGGAGAGTGGAGACTGCTCTACCCCTAAAGCTGGTTTGACTGTGTGAAATGGATTAGGAACCAAAAACTATCCTTCTGTGTTTATTATAAAACCAAATGGCCTCGTAAAGAGTCATAATATTATATATAAAATAAATACTTGCTAACTGCGGGTAATAACGGTTACTTGGTCAAACAAAATAATATCTACGAGTATCCTTATCAATAAACTTGAGTGTGGGGACTGCCCTACCTCTAGCCTTACCTCTAAGTTGTTTATAATCCTCCTCTTGTCTGATATACCTTAAATTTATAA
Organism: Cyrtodaria siliqua; assembly: GCA_037043455.1. Taxonomy (NCBI): domain Eukaryota; kingdom Metazoa; phylum Mollusca; class Bivalvia; order Adapedonta; family Hiatellidae; genus Cyrtodaria; species Cyrtodaria siliqua. The sequence continues at coordinate 152,349 of JAWPHD010003554.1, read as the reverse complement.
ACATGGCATCAGGTTTCAGTACGCCAAAGAGTTTTCTAAGTAAGAATTCTGGGTTTAAAACCAAAAGGTCACGTAAAAGTCCCGGTTCATTGATCAATCCATGCACAAAATGTGATATTGAACTAAAAAAAGATGACGACTATTTGGTGTGTAATGGCTGCTCCCTAAAATTTTGCTTAATATGCACGGGAATGACGAAATCTGCTTTCAACTGTGTCCAAAATGGGGAATTTGAGGACTTTACTTGGTACTGCAAACCATGCAAGGCTACTACACCCACTTTGGAAAATATAACTAGTATGCTAAAAAATATGCAAACAATTCAAAATGAAAGAATTTCGGTTGTTGAAAATAGAGTTGATCAAATTGCATTCAACACATCTAAGGAAATCGCTCAAAAAATGGAAGGGGTTACAAAAGAGGTAGTCTCAGACATTAGTGAGGATGTAAACAAATTAGTGGAATTGAGATTTAAAGAAATGGAAGACAGAAAGAGAAGAGAATTGAACATTGTACTCTTTAATTTGAGTGAATCCAACAATGTAGATAAGGAAGCAAATATCCAATCTGATAAAGATAAAGTGCTCTGTATTGCCCGCAGTCTAGGCTTAGATGACCTATCAATAGTAGCCATATACAGGTTAGGAAAGCAAACACCTGGTTCCAAAAGAGTTACCAAGGTTATTCTTGATAGTAAAAAACAAAAGAAGTTTTTAATAACTAATGCCAGATTTATAGCAACAAAAGTAGATGATGAGTACAAAAGAGTAATCATCAGTCGTGACCTAACAGAGGTGCAAAGAATAGAGAGGAGGAAAGCTAGGACTGTGGCTGCCCCTAAGGTGAATGTTCTAGTGACTGAGGATATGGAAATACAACCAAGTCAGCCTAAACAGCACATTCGTACTAGTCAACATGACTCTGGACACATTCTTGACACTTACTTCAGGGGCGCCAATATATCGGGGAGTAATATAGAACACTTACCAGGTGATATTACGATAGTTGAACAGCAACAACCTGAAAATCAACATCTAGACAACCCATATCTCTCTGACACTTTAGGCCTTGAAACTACAATTGTGGGCGGGCTAACTCAATTACCACCTAACATGGATAATGATTTTTCATCTACATCTAATAGTGAGGAAGAATATCCTGGATTACCTGGACTTCATGGACACTAGGACAAATATTTTAGTCCCTATGGTGGACGTGTTTTTAATAAATCAAATACAGTGGTCAATAAGGTGGGCAGTCTGAGTGTTCTGTATACAAATGTTGATTGCTTAACCAAAGAGAAAAAGTCAGAGCTCTCATCTTTAATTAATTCTAATCAGTATGATATTATTGCCTTATCTGAAATTTTACCAAAATATTCAACTATAGTCCAGTGTGAAGAATTCTTTCAAATTGAAGGCTTTGATATGCATACTTCAGACCTACATTCAGGTAGAGGAGTAGTAATCTATACAAAAATAAGCTTAAATGCAATCTTGGTTGAGACTGACTCTGATTTCAAAGAATCTGTATGGTGTGAAGTAAGACTCCACAATACAGATAAACTTATAATAGGTTGTGTATATAGAAGCCCCAATAGTGACTGTGCAAATAATCTCAAACTGCCTGGCCTTATTGGCAAAATTTTATCAAATGTGTATTCCCATGTGTTAATTATGGGAGACTTTAACTTTAAAGAAATCAAGTGGGATATTATGACAACCACCTGTGGGTATGAGCACCCAGCAAATGTCTTCTTTGAAAGTATCAGAGATAACTTTCTGTTTCAACATGTTGTTGAAGCAACCAGATATAGAGCTGGTGATGAACCCTCTTTAATTGACCTCATATTTACAAATGAGGAAAATATGATTGAATCAATCAACTATGACCCAAGTCTTGGGAAAAGTGATCACATAATGCTAAACTTTAAATTCAATTGTTATTTCGACCTTGAAGTCAATAATACACAAAAATTGAACTTCCATAAAGGTGATTATATTCAATTGAACAGAGATTTGGATGATGTCGATTGGAACGATGTGATAGGGGAAAAACCAATAGCTGAGGCCTGGAGTAGCTTTGCTGAAACCATTATCAATCTATTAGAAAAATCCATACCAGTGAGCAGAGTCAATCCACGGTCAACCAGAAATAACCCTATTATAGATAAAAATGCAATCAAAATCATCAGAATAAAGCACAGGAAATGGACAAAATATAAACACTGTAAAAATGATATGAACTATAATGAATATAAATTAGCAAGGAATAATGTTGTCTATGAGATGAGAAGATGTAAATATGTCTATGAAAAGGATTTGGCAACAAAAATCAAAACTGATAACAAACTATTCTGGAAATACGTCCGATCAAACACCAAAACAAAAATTTCTGTTAGTAACTTAGAAAACACCAATGGCGGTATAACAAGGAACGACAATGAAAAAGCCGAAGTACTTAATAACCATTTTGTATCTGTATTTACCAATGAAAATATTGATATTATACCAATACTGGAAGAAAAACCAAATTGTTCTAAATTAATAAACATCAACATTACAGAGGAAATTGTCAACAAACTATTATTTCAAATAAAGTCTTCTAAATCACAAGGACCAGATAATCTCCACCCTCGAATACTCAAAGAATGTGCGAATACATTGACTGCACCACTTACAAATCTCTTCAAGAAATCATTGGATGAAGGAAAATTACCAGAAATATGGAAAACAGCCAATGTGACTGCAGTCTTCAAATCAGGGAAAAAGGCTAAGCCGGAAAACTATCGACCAATCAGTCTTACACCGATATCCTGTCGGATAATGGAAAAAAAATTTCGAATGGAAATGGTTGACCATTTAATCGAGAACCAACTATTATCAATTCACCAACATGGTTTCAGACGGGGCTGCTCCTGTGCTACTCAGTTATTGGAGTGTCTCGATGACTGGTCAGAGGCAATTGACTGCGGTCAAGAAGTCGATGTCATTTATCTGGATTTTAAAGCGGCTTTCGACAAAGTACCCCATAAAAGCTTAATGAGTAAGGTTAAATCTATGGGAATAACTGGTAAACTTTATGACTGGATAGAGGACTTTTTAACAAATAGAAAACAGAGGGTGATGGTCAATGGGCAGGTCTCAGAACTCAGGGATGTCACAAGCGGGGTTCCCCAGGGCAGTGTTCTTGGGCCTGTTTTGTTTCTTATTTACATCAATGACCTCCCAGATGCCATGTCCTGCACCGCCAAACTTTTTGCTGACGATACTAAACTGTATACATGCATAAACAGCCCACAGCGTGAGATAGACTTACAAGACAGTATCTTCACTGCATGTGAATGGGCTAAAAAATGGCAAATGATATTTAATGCCAAAAAGTGCAAACACTTACATATTGGTAATAATGATGAAGAATCCGATGTATTCTACATCAAGGATAATTCGAACAAAATAGAAGAAATTACCAAGGTAATACATGAAAAAGACCTGGGAGTAACATTTGACTCAAAATTAAAGTTCTCCTATCATATAAGTGGTAAAGTATCTAAGGCCAATAGAAACCTCGGTCTAATATATAAAACTTTTACATACATGGATAGAGAAATGTTTCTGTGTTTATATAAGACCCTTGTTAGACCACACCTTGAATATGCTACGGTGGTTTGGTCTCCATACCTAAAAAAGGATATAATTGCCATAGAAAATGTCCAAAAAAGAGCGACTAGGATGGTGGAAAACCTCAGTAACTTTTCGTACCATGCTATACTCACTATGCTAGGACTACCAACCCTTGAGTATAGAAGAGAGCGGGCTGACGTGATTCAGGTTTATAAAATCTTAAATAATATCGATACAGTTGACAAAAATAAACTGTTCACTCAGGCCCCTGAGCTTGGAACAAGGGGAAATTCCAAGAAACTATTTAAAAAAAGAGCAAGAATTGATATTAGGAAAAAATCATTTGCTTACAGAGTCGTAGAATCTTGGAATAAACTCTCTAACACTGTGATTGAGGCACCCACCATCAATTCCTTTAAAAGTAGGCTAAATTTACATTGGGCAAATCATCCAAATAAATTCAACCCGAAAAACTAATAAGGAATCGGAAGTCCTTCACTATGATATAAATCATAACTAGACTGGGAAAACAACATCAAAAAGGGCCTAAGAAACCTGTTGGTTTAGACTGGCTTCTACTACAGTATGAACAGTATGAACTAATGCCAGGGAGTACGTTATCGTTATAACGTACTCCCTGCTAATGCCAAGTGTAATCAAATCGTTGAAAGAGTGTGGGAAATGGGACGACTATAAAGCGTTCAATAAACTGGTCAGCGACAATACATTTCCCATGGACAACATCGCCTTTTTATTATTTCTCGATGTTGTGAGATGGTATTCGTTACAATGGACATCTTTCACGAGATACAGTGAAGAGTGCAAATTGTTCTTGAGTACGGGATTCAAACTTTTCCGTGGTCGAATAATGCATTCATGGATTAGAAAACAAGCAAGCGCTTATATTAATTGTTTATTTAATTCTTAATTAAGCTTTCATTTACAAATAAACATTAACAAATCTTTATCACTAGGCCAAATTAAAAACTGTGTTCACGATTTGTAAAGCTACCAGGAAGTGGCAAGTTCGAAGAAAAGGGAGGTAACTGCCATTATCACAATGCATGATGTTAAAACGTCTCATCAATGTAAACAAACACTGAAACAGCCAACCAAGGTTCTGCTTTTGTTTCTTAACAATGAAAAACAATTTATACAGATACTTACACCATGAATTCTTAGAGTAAAGTCTCAATAAACTTAAAACATTGATATCGCTAAACATGGATTTTTACAAGGAAGAAAAACAGTACAAAAGAAAAAGTCCAAAAAAGAAATTACCAAAAAGAAAATAGAACCGGGGTAGTCAACACTTCACGGATCAATTGAAACTTATCATTATTTAAAATAAACCAAATTGGCACCTACGGTACAGTGTTTTCTCCTGCAATTATGAAGTAAAAGTCAACATTATTGGAGGGCAATCAATATGCTGGCCCCTTTTGATAACCTGCACCCCCGCCTGACCCATACGCATATGGCAAGCCAATTGTCCAATAATTACGTGAACCCAGGTTTACGGTCGAAAAACTAGGATTAACGAACGATAAACTAGGTTTTTCGAACGTAAAAGAATGTTAACCTATACTTTCGAGCGAAAACATAGGATAACGTCCGTAAACCATAGTTCACGGTCGTAAACGTAGGTTTACGCTCGTAAACGTAGGTTCATAAACGTAGGTTTACGCTCGTAAACGTAGGTTTACGCTCGTAAACCCAAGTTCACGGTCGTAAACATAGGTTTACATTCGTAAACTATGATTCGTAAACTATGGTTCACGCTCGTGAACCCCGGTTCACGCTCGTAAACATAGGATAATGACCGAAATTCATAGTTCAATCGAGAAACCTAGTTTATCGAACGTAAACCATGGTTTACGGTCGATATACTAGGATTATCAAAACAACCATGAATTTCGGGCGTGAACATGGGTTCACGAACGTGAACCATAGTTTACGACCGTGAACCATAGTTTACGAATGTGATCCTATGTTTACGAGCGTGAACCATAGTTTATGAACGTAAACCTATGTTTACAACCGTGAACTATAGTTTACGCTCGTAAACTATGGTTTACGCTCGTAAACATAGGTTCACGTTCGTAAAACCGGGTTTATCGACTTGTAACTATGCTTTCGGACCGGTATCTGTGATTTACGAGCATAGACAATCACGACTGTGAACCATAGTTTACGAACGTGAACTATAGTTTACGAGAGTAAACCTAGGTTTACGATCGTGAACCATAGTTTACAGACGTGAACCTAGGTTTACGACCGTGAACCATAGTTTACGGACGTGAACCTATGTTTATGACCGTGAACCATAGTTTACGAATGTGAACCTATGTTTACGATCGTGAACTTGGGTTTACGAGCGTGAACCATAGTTTACGAACGTGAACCTAGGTTTACGTTCGATAAACTAGGTTTCTCGAACAAATCTATGATTTTCGGTCGTTATCCTATGTTCACGAGCGTGAACCTATGTTCACGGTCGTAAACCCATGTTCACGGTCGTAAACCCAAGTTCACGGTCGTAAACATAGGTTCACGTTCGTAAACTATGGTTCACGCTCGTGAACCCAGGTTCACGCCCGTAGACATAGGTTCACGCTCGTGAACTTAGGATAACGACCGAAATGCTTAGTTCAATCGAGGAACCTAGTTTATCGAACGTAAACATGGGTTCACGAGCGTAAACTATGGTTTACGCCCGTTATCCTATGTTTTCGCTCGAAAATATGTTAGTACTCGATAAACGTGGTTTTACGTTCGAAAAACTTAGTTTATCGATCGTTAATCCTAGTTTTTCGACTGTGAACCTGGGTTCACGTAATTATTGGACAATTGGCTTGCCATATACGCATATGTAAAATAACTTACATGACCATGACAACATTTAGTCTAAGCTAAAAGGACTTGAAATACATATGCTTTATGAGCAATACTCAGTACAGTAGTAAGCAATACTCAGTACAGTAGCAAGCAATTTACCCCCGTACATGAGCCACTGAAGAAATCAATCCCCAGTACACCTGGGAGTATATATTTGAGTCCATATCTCAGCAATTTATTAATCAAATTTGCTGGAACTTGGAACATATGCTCCTTATAGTATATGTAAACAATCGCTCGATTCACATTTTTCGATAGAGGTTTAAAATCCTCAATAATTGACTGAAACGAGTGAGGACCGGCAATTTTTCAGCGAGCATTTCACTTTTAAAACCTGATTATGTACTGTTCATCTATAACATGGGTCATAGGAAGTATACGAAGGTCTTCAAAATTTAGTTGGCAGTCTACAAAATCACCTGTTTATAGCATATTATTAACAGAATACTTGAAATCGGTATTTAACTTACCGTTTGTGTAGTGATCTTGCTCTATTTTGGCTCGATTATGGGCCAATATCCGGGGTCACGTCAGAACCAGTGGTCGGAGCCAGCGCATATCAAAAATCGTCTCGCCTTTCATAGACGTGTATTTTATGCACTAAGTGTGAGGAATATACCAATAATTGCATTATATAGATATAAAGGGCTATAACCACAGACCTAATAACAAATAAAGTCTGTGCTATAACACACCATGTATTTTATGCACTAAGTGTGAGGAATATATTTTTGTATCAATAATTGCATTATATAGATATAAAGGTCTATAACACACATATTTCCTATATAGCCACCACTTCACTTTGTGAAAGTGGGTGTATAAATATTTGGGCAAAAGTCACAAAACAAACACCTTGAAATACTCAAAACATGTCTTTATTCATATTATTTATATCATATAGTGACATTGCATGTTAACGTAAATAAGGAACTACAGCATATCTAAATAATAAACCTTTTCATTGACATATTCCATGAAATGAAAATAAACATACATGTTTTAAAAATAAATTATAATCTTTATTTGCTCCATTAAGGGGATACAGCAGGCTTTTCCCAGACGCATCTAAACATTTTCTGTTGGTCCAAATCAAGATGAACATGTCATATCAATCAAGAATATGTTGTTAGAAACACATTATTTAGCATTTTAATTCACCATTTAGCAGCTGGGAATAAAATGTTTAAATTACCTCTGATGCGTAAACTTGGATAGCACTATTAACCCTTAACCCGCTAAGCATGACTATAATAGCCGTTGCATCCATTATAAACCCAGATGCGAGTTGCAGGCTGACCAGGATTTATAATGTCTGGCTGCTGATCAGTCATTTCCCCCAAAACACCCCTTTGTCACATAAATGGAATGGTCTTAATTCAAAGAAAGAACAGTCCATTATATATTTGTAGGGGGTTAAAGGTTATAACATGTATAAGGAATAACCCTGTAAATGTGGGGTCATTTTTTAAGACTCATTCATAACGTTTAGATTTTTAGACTTTAGAAAATATCATTATTTGTCAATTTTAGGTTGAATCCCGTGCTGGGCAAGCTTCCCTAATAAAATGCCTGATGTACCCACTATAAGGAGATTGTGGTATAGACACATTATACATATAAACACTAGTAAACTTGATTAAAGGCACTAACCCGCCAAATAACGGCAAAATTACACTACAAAATCGTTTATCCAAACCCTATCCATGTGTTCAAGTCATAGAATAACTAATGTAACTGTGACGGATAAAAGTATGGGTTTATTCCCGGTTATTTAAAATAATTGAGACTGAATATGTGTAAAATGAATTATGAGTTGGTAACTCTTAATTCAATGCTGCAGTGTTGTGGCCTGGCTGGTTGATTGAATTGAATTGGATTTTATAGTCGCACCAACAGCTAAGGTCATATGGCGACTTTCCAGCTTCAACTGGTGGAGGAAGACCCCAGGTGCCCCTCCATGCAATTTCGTGCACGGGCGGGCACCTGGGTAGAACCACCGACGTTCCGCAAGCCAGCTGGATAGCTTCCTCACATAAAGATTCCTAGGCCCCTGAGGGATCGAACCTACAGCGGTGAGGGGCAAGTGATTTCAAGTCAGAGACGTTAACCACTCGGCCAAGGACGTTGAAGCCATGTATATTGTGACTACAGAGTTTGGATTCTGAAAATATGTAATATACCTCGTCAACAGCAGGTTTAGAAACAGTGTACATATGTTGTAAAATGTGCGGTTGTTGGCGGGATAGCTACTTTAAACTTCCTTGAATTGAATTGAATTGGGGTTTTAAGGTTCACCAACACATGAAAGGTTATATGGCACCTAACAGAAATGAACATGCCAGGCTCATCCTCCATGTACATCGAGATAAAATATGGAGAATGCGCGTAGAACCTTCTCACCTGCAGAACTGCCGAGTTGCTGCAAATCTATTGTAATAGGTGGGTGGTGTGTGTGGGTGTGTGTGTTGGGGGGTTGGGGGCGGGCGGGGGGAAGCATGAATAGAAGAAGAAGAATATTATATTACAAACAGGTATTATTCTACAAAAGATATGTATTAAGAATAGAATTATTATATTAAAGGAACACATGGCAATAGCTGCATATGAAGTCTGTTCAACACATTTTTAATATATAAAACCTACAAGTGTTTTCTCTCAACATATAAAATGCCAATTAAGATCTTGAATGCAAGCCCGGACGGACGGAAGTCGCCAAACTATCCGAGCCATGATTTGTCCCACAATCCGGCTAAAAATAGTCTCAGTTAGAAAATAAATGTTATATATTTTAAAACTTTCACATGTAATTTAAAAAGGTAAAATCCATTTTCTAATAATTTTTTTCAAGCACAAAAACATCTGTTCATTAATCTTAATAATCTATACAACTGCCCTGACATGTTCCACTTATTTTCAATGCAAAACCAGTAATTAAAGCAAATCGTGCAAAGTTCTATTATAATTATATGTAAAATGCTAATTCCTATCAAACATTCAGGGGTGAGAAAATCAAACATGTATATATAGTAACTTAAAACTGCACAGAATCTGTGATCCAGTCTGAGAGAAAATGTGAGAACACTGAATCTGTGAAAGGAAGATATGATAAATATGATCCATCAGCAATTTGATAATACTATCTATTACATTTCTGTGGGTGAAAGATTGGGATTTCTCAGTGAAAGAATATTCATAATCGCTAAATACTAATAACTAACTTCGAACGCAAAAATAACTAACTGTGGCGTTGAGTCATGACGTCAATAACGTGTTCGTGACGTCGGAGTCATCCGCCGATAACGCTAAATAAAGCGAGTAATTCTGGTTCAAATCATACATAATCTGATTAAAAATGTAATAAATAGATTATTTAACTGTTGTGATCGATTATAGGGAAATCCTTCACTCGATGGTAGGCGTGTGTGTTTTTCACTCACTCGCTTTCGCTCGTTCGTGAAAAGAACCACACGCCTATCATCTCGAGTAGGATTTCCCTATAATCGATCCTAGCAGTTAAATAATCTCTATATTTTCAGTAAGAGAATGCCAATTTCACTTGGAAAAAAATCAAGGCATACAAACCTATTTATTTATTATAAAATATAAATGTAGCCATGCAACAATTTACTGCTGTATTCAGGCAGAAAATATCATTCCAACCAATATTTTCAATAAAACAAAGATTGATGTTCCTGTGACATTGTAGACACTTAATTGCAATGTTCAGTAATAGAAGTGATTGAAATAAAAGAGCTCTGGTAATTTTAGAAAAGATTAAAACACAAATCCAATATAACTCTTTGTTAACCTGGGATGGAGCGGGGTGGGGTGGGTGGGGGTATGTTTGCAGAATTTACTTTTGTTTCCTGCTGTCCTTTTAAGAAATGGTTGTGTTATTGTTTGCTCATGATTTTATATTGATCACCATGTGAAATGTATCTTTATTCTGTTTTGTTCTCTGAGGAGTACCCTCAACTATGGCGGAATAATAGTCACCTTTGTCAGGCTCTGTGACAATTTTTTTCTTTCTTTAGATACAGATATAGCCAGCACTAGCCAGCCACCAGAGAGACAAAAGAGTCAAAAGAAGCTGCCGCCCGGAGTAAAGAAAACAGGACTTCTCCGGAAGATATGTACGCTAACAGATACCAGGCGTTCCGGAAGTAAAAAAGGCAGATAACAAAGCAAATGGCCATTTAACAGCAAAAAGGCTTACAAACAGCCTAGTTGGCCTTAAAAATGTTGAAAAGTGCCTTTATTATTCACGCTATAAAAAAACTGGTTCAAATATAAGATAAAGGGCCTCTTTATTATTCACGTTATAAAAAAACAGGTTCATATATAAGATGTTGCACGTTAAAATTCTCTGTTTGTGCATTTATTTATTTTCTATTTGTAACAATACTTTGAAATATCAAAATTTAAACAATTTGTTGAAAAAATAGATTGAAACATGTTTCAAGAAAACATTCAGCGTATGACCTTTGACCTTTGACCCTAAGGTGACCTTGTAAAAAAAATGGCAACAATGTTTTTTGAATTTCTCATGGCTTAACCTTTAAAATGATATACAGCTTTTGCTTTCTTTTATAATTTCCTATGGAAGTTATATATTGGACAATTGCAAGGGGACTAATACTAGAGGTTCTGATTATCAGTTACTATTGTGTGTGTTTGTGTTTAATAATTAACAGATTCATGTGAGTCAGCTTAATGATGGAAAACTACCAGATGGATTCCAGTTATTGGCACCAGGGGCTCCCATAGCTGTAAATTTGCTTTGGTTTCACGAGGTTTTAGTTTCTCTAGGCCAACACCTGGTGAGGAAGATGAAGAATTGCTGACTCATGTGAGTCAGCTTGATGGTAAACTACCAGATGGATTCCAGTTATTGGCACCAGGGGCTCCCATAGCTGTAAATTCGCTTTGGTTTCACGATGTTTTGGTTTCTCTAGGCCAACACCTGGTGAGGAAGATGAAGAAGTGCTGATTCATGCGAGTCAGCTTAATGGAAAACAACCAGATGGATTCCAGTTATTGGCACCAGGGGCTCCCATAGCTGTAAATTCGCTTTGGTTTCACGAGGTTTTGGCTTCTCTAGGCCAACAGCGGGAGAGGAAGATGAAGAAGTGCTGATTCACGCGAGTCAGCTTAATGGAAAACTACCAGATGGATTCCAGTTACTGGCACCAGGGGCTCCAATAGCTGTAAATTCGCTTTGGTTTCACGAGGTTTTGGTTTCTCTAGGCCAACAGCGCGAGAGGAAGATGAAGAAAGCGGAAAAAAAGAAAAAGACAGTCATCACCTTAAGTGATAGTCTGATCTAGTTGTAATTATTGTTAAGCAGGTTTATAACTTAATGTTTCACCAGTACAAAAGTTAATTGCTCAATTTGATTTTTACAGTCCAGTTTCCTGAGCTATCCCTGTTATGGAAACTGGTATGATTATCAGTGTATCATAATGTGAAGATATGAGATTCTCACAATGGCCCTATTTAATTCTATATCTTCAGTAGTTACTCACAAAGCCTGACAAAGGGTATATATTGTTTGCTGAGCTTGCATTTTCACATGTATTAAGACCTGCAAGTTTATTTTTAAAATGCAAGATTTGTAATAGTCTGAATGAAGAATCAATTCTTAGATACAATGTACGTTCTTTTTCAGAATATGCTACACATGTCCTGAAGATGGATGTCCCGAAATTCAAGAGGGCATGGAACAGAAAGATGGTTTCTGCACGGCAGACAGTGCAACGTATAAATAAAAAAAGTTGTAAAGACATTTTAACAGAAGGAAAAAAAGATCTAAATAACACTCATCTGAGGACAACCTTTAAATGTTGTTAAGTGATCTTAAGAGGAGGACTAGCAGAAATTGTATTTGTGTATTAATGAAGGAAGTATGGGTTTTACGTCCCATTAACACATTATATTAGGCTATATTGGGACAGCAACCTCGGTGGGAGATGAGATGAAGGATGCATAAATGTCCAAAGATACGCGCATCAATAAATAGAGGATCCTACATGAGTGCCATTTTAATGCTAAATTTATTTTAAAAGATGGAAATTATGCAAGTTTAAACAATTCAATATTAAATGTACATTATCAGCGAGTCCATGGATAAATAGTTACTGTTGATTTCATTGGCTTGCAAGATGGTATCTTATTGTTTTATCACAATCATCTGCGTTGAAGGTTATAATAAACCACCACTGCATCACTTGAATCTGGTAAGTGTATCAACCACTTCAAAATCCAGAGTTAGGGTTGTTGCCAGTGACCTGCAGGCAGCTGAATCCAAAGCGCTGATGGCCAAGGTGCCAGATGTTTACCTCTTGTATAAAGTCATATCTCTTGTCTTCACAAATGAAAAACTTATCGCATGCCAGGGTGTAAACTCATTAAACACTGAAAAGCAGGATGCAATAAAAGGTAAAAATGATCAGTAGAGCTAAAAAAAAACTGTTGTAAAATATACACGGCCCTCCCTCCCACCCCAACACCCTCTGTAAAGTAAATGGTCAATATAATGTAAAATATAATGATTATTTTGATTGGTCATCATTTCATTTCAATATTTTTTCCATTTTTGTTTGTTTTGTTTGTTTGTATGGTGTTTTACGTCATTTTCAACACGTAAGGTCATATATGACAGTCGATTTATCCGTGCAGGGATATTGTAGCCACTAATTCCTGCCACCACACAAATCAAGTGACGATAGCTGAGGCCATGTGATTACAAACAAGAGGTCAATGACCTTGAAGCTCTACTGATTGATTTTGAATTCAGGAAGTAGTCGCTACAAACTTGTTTTTTGAAAATCTATTTTTAGCCGTGACGGCCATCTTGAATTACTGGCCGATCTGAAATTTTGCTAGGATCAATTAGACATCAAGAGCAACATTCCTGTGAAGTTTCATGAAAATCCCTCAAGTAGTTTCAGAGGAGTAGTCGCTACAAGTTTTCATTATATAACTCTATGTAAACAAAGATGGCCGCTGTCAGTCATGTTTAACATCGAATCAAAACAATTTTTGACAAGGACCAACATCATGTCATGCTGATCATTTTAGAAAAAGTGCCATATCAATATCTCTTAGAGTTTTCAAGAAGTAGTTGCTACAAACTTGTATTTTGAAAATCTATTTTTAGCCATGGTGGCCATCTTGAATTTCCGGCCGACCTGAAATTTTGCTAGGATCAATCAGACATCAAGAGCAACATTCGTGTGAAGTTTCATAGGAGTAGTCGCTACAAGTTTTCATTATATAACTCTGTGTAAACAAAGATGGCCACTGGCAGCCATGTTTTAACGCCGAATCAAAATAATGTTCGACTCGGATAACCATCATGTCATGCTGATCATTTTAGAAAAAGTCCCATATCAATATCTCTTATAGTTTTCAAGATGTAGTCGCTACAAACTTATTTTTTAACAAGAGGTCAATGACCTTGAAGCTCTACTGATTGATTCTGATTTCACGAAGTAGTCGCTACAGACTTGTTTTTTGAAAATCTATTTTTAACCATGATGGCCATCTTGAATTTCCGGCCGACCTGAAATTTTGCTAGGATCAATTAGACATTAAGAGCAACATTTCTGTGAAGTTTCATGAAAATCCGTCAAGTTGTTTCAGAGGAGTAGTCGCTACAAGTTTTCATTATATAACTCTATGTAAACAAAGATGGCCGCTGGTAGCCATGTTTAACGTCAAATCAAAACGATTTTCGACAAGGACCAACATCATGTCATACTGATCATTTTAGAAAAAGTCCCATATCAATATCTCTTATAGTTTTGAAGAAGTAGTCGCTACAAACTTATTTATTTTAAATCTATTTTTAGCTGTGGCGGCCATCTTGAATTTTCGGCCGACCTGAAATTTTTCTAGGATCAACTAGACATCAAGAGCAACATTCCTGTGTAGTTTCATGAACATCCGTAAGTAGTTTCAGAGGAGTAGTCGCTACACGTTTTTACTATATAACTCTATGTAACCAAAGATGGCCACTGGCAGCCATGTTTAACGTCAAATCAAAATAATTTTCCACAAGGATCAACATCATGTCATGCTGATCATTTAAGAAAAAGTACCATATCAATATCACTTATAGTTTTCAAGAAGTAGTCGCTACAAACTTATTTTTTAAAAATCTATTTTTAGCTGTGGCGGCCATCTTAAATTTCTGGCCGACCTGAAATTTTGCTACGAATAATTGGACATCAAGAGCAACATTCCTGTAAAGTTTCATGAAAATCCGCCAAGTAGTTTCAGAGGAGTAGTCGCTACAAGTGTTTACTATATAACTCTATGTAAACAAAGATGGCCACTGGCAGCCATGTTTAACGTCGAATCAAAACGACTTTTGACAAGGACCAACATCATGTCATGCTGATCATTTTAGAAAAAGTCCCATATCAATATCACTTATAGTTTTCAAGGAGTAGTCGCTACAAACTTGTATTTTAAAAATCTATTTTTAGCTTTGGCGGCCATCTTGGATTTTGCATCAACATGAATTTTTGCTAGGATCAACTAGACTTCATGGGCAACATTTCTGTAAAGTTTCATGAATATCCATCCAGTAGTTTCAGAGGGGTAGTCGCTACAAGTTTTTACAATATAAATCTATGTAAACAAAGATGGCCGCTAGCGGCCATGTTTAAAGTCGCATCGAAATAAATTTCGACAAGGATCAACATCATGTCATGTTGATCATTTTAGAAAAGGTCCCATATCAATATCACTTACAGTTTTCAAGAAGTAGTCGCTACAAATTTATTTATTTTAAATCTATTTTTAGCCGTTGCGGCCATCTTGAATTTCCGGCCAGCCTGAAAGTTTTCTAGGATCAACTAGACATCAAGAGCAACATTCCTGTGAAGTTTCATGGACATCCGTCAAGTAGTTTCAGAGGAGTAGTCGCTACAAGTTTTTACTATATAACTCTATGTAAACAAAGATGGCCACTGGCAGCCATGTTTAACGTCGAATCAAAACGATTTTTGACAAGGACCAACATCATGTCATGCTGAACATTTTAGAAAAAGTCCCATATCAATATCACTTATAGTTTTCAAGGAGTAGTCGCTACAAACTTGTATTTTAAAAATCTATTTTTAGCTTTGGCGGCCATCTTGGATTGTGCATCAACATGAATTTTTGCTAGGATCAACTAGACTTCATGGGCAACATTTCTGTAAAGTTTCATGAATATCCATCCAGTAGTTTCAGAGGAGTAGTCGCTACAAGTTTTTACTATATAAATCTATGTAAACAAAGATGGCTGCTAGCGGCCATGTTTAAAGTCGCATCGAAATAAATTTTGACAAGGATCAACATCATGTCATGCTGATCATTTTAGAAAAAGTCCCATATCAATATCACTTATAGTTTTCAAGAAGTAGTCGCTACAAACTTGAATTTAAAAAATCTATTTTTAGCTTTGGCGGCCATCTTGGATTTCACATCAACATGAATTTTTGCTAGGATCAACTAGACCTTATGGGCAACATTTCTGTAAAGTTTTATGAATATCCATCCAGTAGTTTCAGAGGAGTAGTCGCTACAAATAAAAGTTAACGGACGGACAGACGGACGGACGGACGGACGCCGCACCACGGCATAAGCTCTGCTGATCTCTGATCAGTAGAGCTAAAAAAACCACTTTATTTTGATAAACCATTGGAAGAAAATCCCTCACAAGAAACTCCAAAAAAAGCAGCCTAATCTACCCAAAAATCCAGAGAAGTTTGCTACAACAATCGACAGGGCTATGCAAAATGCCACTCCTAGAAAAAAGGCGTTGCAAGAAAGGGGGCTACTTATCCCGATTAACTCTAAAATGAAGATGGATCAGTTGTTAACTCGGAGTAATTAGTTGGAAAGTATGCTGTAGAACATAGTTTCAGAAAAGCATTGGATATTAAGTGGGAATATTGGACTAAGAGGTCAGAAATAGAAAGGAATGGCCCAGAGAATGTAAAAAGGTCAGATGCAATGACTGATGAAACCGAGTTAAACATTGACAGATTTTATGAATATGAATCTGTTACTCTCCCCACAAAAAGAACTGTCAGTATTAAGACATTGAAGCAAAAAGGAGTTTTGACTGAAACTCTGCAGCAGGTCCATAAACGTTTCCTACAAGAAAATCCTACACTGAAAGTATCACTGAGCGAATTTCGAAAAATGCGACCCGGAGAAATGCTTAAGACTGTCAAGCATCAAAAATTCTCCTCATGCTTATGCGAGGAATGCTTAAATGTGCAATTCAAAATTGATGTCATTAATAAGGCCTTGAAATCACATGCCATTAACACTGCCATTGAAAGCAAATATCACCCCGTAGATATATTTCTCTGCTCCACAGTCTGTATTGATTCATACCCGAAATCGCCAGAATCATCCAGAATTACTGTTTTTTAGGCCGAATAACAAGGACACGGACATGAATTTCATCAGTTTTCGCGGAAGTACAAAACAAATCAAAAACAAGAGGTCAATGACCTTGAAGCTCTACTGATTGATTTTGATTTCAGAAAGTAGTCGCTACAAACTTGTTTTTTGAAAATTTATTTTTAGCCATGGCAGCCATCTTGAATTTGCGGTCGACCTGAAATTTTGCTTGCATCAATTAGACATCAAGAGCAACATTCCTGTGAAGTTTCATGAAAATTTGTCAAGTAGTTTCAGAGGAGTAATCGCTACAAGTTTTCATTATATAACTCTATGTAAACAAAGATGGCCACTGGCAGCCATGTTTAACGTCGAATCAAAATAATGTTCGACTCGGATTACCAACATGTCATGCTGATCATTTTAGAAAAAGTCCCATATCAATATCACTTATAGTTTTCAAGAAGTAGCCGCTACAAACTTATTTTTTAAAAATCTATTTTTAGCTGTGGTGGCCATTTTGAATTTCTGGCCGATCTGAAGTTTTGCTAGGATCAATCAAAAAACATTAAGAGCAACATTCCTGTAAAGTTTCATGAAAATCCGCCAAGTAGTTTCAGAGGAGTAGTCGATACAAGTTTTTACTATATAACTCTATGTAAACAAAGATGGCCACTGGCAGCCATGTTTAACATCGAATCAAAACGATTTTTAACAAGGACCAACATCATGTCATGCTGATCATTTTAGAAAAAGTCCCATATCAATATCACTTATAGTTTTCAAGAAGTAGTCGCTACAAACTTGTATTTTAAAAATCTATTTTTAGCCAAGGTGGCCATCTTGAATTTCCGGCTGACCTGAAATTTTGCTAGGATCAATAAGACATCAAGAGCAACATTCGTGTGAAGTTTCATGAAAATCCATAAAGTAGTTTCAGAGGAGTAATCGCTACAAGTTTTCATTATATAACTTTAGGTAAACAATGAATGAATGAATGAATGGTGTTTTACGGCACGTCGACACATAAATAGGTCATATTGTGCGCAAAAAAATATGAAAAATGAAGTATTAATTAAAAATGAATGTAAATATATAAAGATAAAACTATTAAAAATAAAATAAAAATAAGGGATGATAAGATGTAATATAAACTATGTATGTAAATCAATAAATGGCCGGCAACGGGTATATAAACAAGTAAATATATATAAGAACACATTACAATGATTTATATAGTCTGATCTCTTTCAGGAAATCTAAAACTAGACTAAAATCTACAGTATCAAATAACTCTTTCATAGTATTAACATTGTAGTACCTTTGACGCATAGGATCAAAGTCTACACATTCCAATAATATGTGTTTGACCGTTTATGTAAACAAAGATGGCCACTGGCAGCCATGTTTAACGTCAAATCAAAATAATGTTCGACTCGGATAACCATCGTGTCATGCTGATCATTCTAGAAAAAGTCCCATATCAATACCGCTTATAGTTTTCAAGAAGTAGTCGCTACAAACTTATTTTTTAAAAATCTATTTTTAGCTGTGGTGGCCATCTTGAATTACTGGCCGATCTGAAATTTTGCTAGGATCAATTAGACATTAAGAGCAACATTCCTGTAAAGTTTCATGAAAATCCGCGAAGTAGTTTCAGAGGAGTAGTCACTACAAGTTTTTACTATATAACTCTATGTAAACAAAGATGGCCGCTGGCAGCCATGTTTAACGTCGAATCAAAACGATTTTTGACAAGGACCAACATCATGTCATGCTGATCATTTTAGAAAAAGTCCCATATCAATATCAAGAAGTAGTCCCTACAAACTTGTATTTTAAAAACCTATTTTTAGATTTGGCGGCCATCTTGGATTTCACATCAACATCAATTTTTGCTAGGATCAACTAGACTTCATGGGCAACATTTCTGTAAAGTTTCATGAAAATACATTAAATAGTTTCAGAGGAGTAGTCGCTACAAATAAAAGTTTACGGACGGACAGACAGACAGAAGGACAGACGGACGACGCACCACGGCATAAGCTCTGCTGATCTCTGATCAGTCAACTAATGACAAAATTGTTATTTGACATGCTCATTACTGTTGATAATAACCTAGTCGACTATGCAAAGCTTGATCACCAGTGAGTGTCGAAGGCTCTCTTTCGCACATCCATAGGGCCAAACAAAATAATATGTGTGGTTCAGGTAACCCGACCGACCCTATTTATTTACCGCCGAATCGCCAACCCTATTTATTTTTTTCGGGTTGAGAACGAATTTTCGTGGGTACGTTCGGTAAAGAGTACGAAACACCACGAAGTACGAAACACCGCGAGTATGAAACACCGCATAATACAACATGGCGGCGACCGTGTTCGCGTTTACTTTCGAAAGATGTATTGACGGCCCGGAAAAAAAACTGATGAAGGCAGTCGTAAACCAAGCTACATTGATCGATATATTTCAAGAAAATCACCACGATTCTGGCTTAAAAACCAGTTCAGTTCAGTGTTTCGCCTATAAGAATATGGGAGATGGAAGTCCCTTCGAGGTATTTTTTAAACACGTGACACGATCATGAACATATTTAAATAAAAGTGAAGCCGTTTTCTTTCAACTATGTACCTTATTAAGGATGAAATATTATAATAAATTTTAATAGTTTAAATATCAGTGTTCTCCAGAAGTGGATGGGACACCGTTCACTTATATACAGAGTGCAGACTTTGCATCTTTGCAACCCTCTTGTCAATTTCTTTTTAATATATTTCACTTTCAAAAAGGACTTAAAAACAGATATGTGCATTTTTATTTTATTATATCTATCTAGATCTACTGCATTCAAGGCAAGGTTTTAATATTTCATAGGGACACCTTATGGAATCAGCCTCATCTTGCCTTTTTCTGTCTTTAAAACTCCCAACACTTTCAACTGGTCTGGGATGAGTGTGGGGTGAAATAAAAACAGCACTATGTCCGATTTTTTCTTAAGTTTGATTGGGAGGATTTGACATCTGACCAATAAATATTCAATGTCAGATATGAAGTCAATACACTTTAGTATAAGGGTTTTTAAGACATATTTTTATTGTTTTTTTTTAAATATAGGTTGACACCATGAACACAAGTATTGGCGAACTCCTTAAGTTTGACGTGAAGTATTTGAAGTTCACATGCAAGCCGACAGAGGAGGATGCGCTGACAAATGTCTTACAACAAGAATCGAGAGAGGCCACCAAGAAGGCTGTCAATGCGTTTGAGGTTTTGATGGCAGGAAGCCGTGTATTCCCCCAAAAGAAAACAAGCAGGTTTTAAATATAGTTTGATTTCAACTGAAGCTTTTAATAAGTTTTACGACTCGAAAATATATACAGAATAATATTTTAATACTTGACATCTTTATGTTTCAAACTGTTGCATTAATATAAAGCATAGATACTATTTATAGTACCAAGCAATGCAGGTAAAGTGTCTTGTTTAAGAACACAACACAAGAGCCTCTGAAAGGGGTCGAACCTACAACCCTCCTGTCGACAGTCCAACTCACTGAACCACTGCGCCCCACAGTAGTGTTTTAAGATTTATAAATGCTTCCGTCGAATTGTCATGTTTTATATATGAAAGCATATTAATAGTTAAAAAAATAACAGACATGGTATTCAAATTAAGCGCGTAAGGTAATTTGATGAACTTGCACATTTTTGCCAGTATTTGAAAAGTTTACTGGCATTCTATAAATGTCACTTGCATTTTGCCAGTACGCCAGCTTAAATTTGAGCCCTAATAATTTTCAATAGTTTCCAAATACATGTACTATTGTTTTAGAGTACAAAATAAACCAAAGTTTGGCACATATTAAATTTCATGTATAAATGGTATTTTGTTTTCAGTTCTGGCATGCAGGATGGAATGAACATGAAAGACACCTTGTACAATGATATGGTTGACATGTGTGTGGAAAATAAGTTGGACTTTCCAAAATCTTCTGCAGATACAGAGTGCTGCTATTTTGTACAGGTTTGTGTACTGAAAAAGTATATATTAATTAAAGTATGAAAACTATTTTCAAGGGAACTATTTATTAAATTTGAATTAAAAATAAACAGTACTGTCACTAAAAAACATCCTATTCATGTTCACTGGAGTCATGCAATATGCAATATTTGTTTTTGCAGCATTTTAACAAAAGCAAAACGTTCTTAGTATTCTGAATTTTTCACAGAATTTTTTATATAAAAACTGTATTACTTCCTGGATTTTAAATTTAAAAATAAATTTTCAATGTCATATTGTCTCTTTTAATACAGGATGCACAGATGGTTTAAACGGTAAATCAACTTTTTGTGGTGATGGCGTAGCATTTAGTGAATGTTTAATATATACTAAAATCCAAAATACTAATATCATACCGATATCAAAAAATGTAATCTTCTTTGCAATAAAAAATATATATTAAATTCTGCTTTCACTTGACATACAACTTTCACTTTTCTGCACTCTAATATAGCTCTAGTGCTAGCTAGCTTTTAATTTATTTATATCAACATATGTGTTTTAAACGTACATTGCATCATACTAAGCCTAAAGCATTTAACTGTCCACCAATAAATCCAATACCCATGCATTAACTACAGTGCAAAATAACTGCATAAATATGAACCTAGTTATTGCACTGTCAATATTGATTTTTACATACTAAGGCCATGATACAAAACATGTAGTGCATAGAATCTCTAGGTGTTAGATTTAACACTCAGTCAACCTGCGGTCTTGTGTAAGTTAAATCTTGAGATTACAATGCACTATATACTACATAAACTGGCGTTTTATGTTTTATCTATTGAAACTTAATATATAGGAAAATATAAATTTTCAAATAAATATAAAGTAGAGTTAATTTTTTTCACTTCAGTCTGACACAAACTTTAATAAGTGCCCATAGTTCTATTCATATATAAATATATCTTGGCCTTGAGTCGGTCATAAAACCTTTTTCTTTATTAAAAACAACATTGTCAATTTCACACATGATCTATATTAAAGTCGTGTAGGACCCAGTGGTGTGATCACTGGTCTAATACTGTAAAACAAGTGCATGTTTATCATTTCAGGTCCTTTGTAATGCTCTCTGGTATATCACAAACCAAATGACAACAATAAACGAAACATCACTGAAGCAAAAGGATGTTACTCAAGTCCCAGACGTGTTCTTCCACTTTTCTGGCTATAATGACAAAAAACGAAAGAAAATGAAAAGTGAACCAATGACAAGCAGTGCACTAAAAGGACATGCAGAAGCACTTTATAGTTTATTAGATAAACCTTATGTAAACAGTGGTACTGGAGGCTGGCCTGAAGCTCGCACAAATATTTCTGCTCTTGCAGCAAGCTTGTTTTCATATAATGAATATCTTGCCAAACAGGCTCTTACTTCTCAAAAAAACAAAGAGCTGCTGCATCCACCGAGAATGATAGATCAGCATGCCTCTGTGTACCGCTGTAAAAGGAATCTGTTTATGAGTGATAGATACAAATTGTTAGACCATGCCGTTGTTAATTCCGAGCTTGATAAACCAGTGTTATTTGATGAAAATATTCACATAACCAAACCTTTTGAAAGTAGTTCCCAGCGTCAAAGATTCTTTGAAAACATGCAGTTGTCTGTACCTGTAGACGTAGTAAAGTTTTGTCCAGTGGGGTCTGTTGTTACCACATTTTGCATTTCACAGGTAGCCACAATGAGATCAGAAGCCAACATGCTTACAAATGGTGCACAACTAGTGCAGAAAATGAGGCATCATTTAAAAGAATTTAACACTAGGGCACAAAAGAAACTGTTTAAGAAAAAGATAGCTTATTTAGCCAAAGTTCAGCCATCTCTTCTTGAATTTATATACTCTGAACTAGTTCTGGATGCTTCTGTGATGAACAACCCTGACATGCAACAGAGACTTCGAGTGATCTCTCTCGGCGAAAGTGGACTACTGGCTGATATGCGTCATCTAAATCCGGGTCGACCAAACAACAATTATGATGTATTTTTTCAAAACTGTGTGAGCTCGTGGGGGATATTTCAGCAGCAGATGACCGCCGTCATGGGCCCGGTGTGGCACACATGTCACGATGGATCTCACTCTCCGACATGATAGAGGAAGCCTCAAGGTCCTGTCCAGAGGGTACACCCATACCGTCAAAGTCTCTAGTAAGACTTCAGTTTATTCCTTGTAATCCATACTCCAGAGTTGCACACACATTCACATCTAGAGTTCCTATCCAATACAAGATTCAACGTAGACAGTTACGAGCACAACACCCTGATGACCATTACTGCGCAGCATTGTTTAAGTATCTCAGGTGTATGGCAGTTGATCTGAAAGACAGTTGTGTCCTGCTATGTGCGGATGACAAAGCTAAGGTGCCTGTGGGGGAACCTGACAAACCAGTGTCAACTGGAGTGAGAGGGCGTTTAAGCATTGCTCCTGCGGCTTCAGAACTATCAAGTTTGAATCATGACATGAATATGTCTTCTCTTACACCGAGCGTGGTCTTGGAATGCAAGATACCCGATACATCTCAGGAATCATTTGTTTGAGGCAATGTAACAACTTTTGTCAACGATTCTGTCACACAAACATCTTCCCCATTTCGGCATGCAACACACTTGCAAAAAATCCTCACACGTCATGATACATTACCAAGCATAGTTCTGAAGTATACTGATGGTGGCACCGACCAGAGGAACACGCTCGAATCTGTCAAGTGTGCCAATATTTGTATCTTTAAAGAACTAGGTCTTGACATGTTGGTTGCCGCTAGATGTGCTCCTGGCCAAAGTTATGCTAATCCTGCAGAAAGGATCATGTCCATTTTAAACTATGGCCTGCAGAATGTATCCACAGAGCGAAAGAAACAAGATGAAGAAACAGAAAAAATGTTGAAGAAATGCAACAGTATGTCTACCATTAGAAACATGATCCAGAAACACCCCGATTTGAAAGAGAAATGGATCGACTCCACTGAACCTGTGCGAACACTGATACGAAACCGGTTTGGAAGACTGAAATTGAAAGATGAGCCAGTAAATGTAATGGACCCAGTGACAGATCTGGAAATCGATCTACTTAAAAGGCATCTTCGAGAAATGTTTCCCGAAATGAATCTTGATAAGCTTCAAAAGGTTCACACAAGCAAGTGTCAGGCCTACATTGAATGGAAAGAACGCCATTGCAGAGAAACACAATATACGTTTCAAATACGAAAATGTGATGAAAATTGCTGTTTGAAAAAGAAAGCGGGTGATGACAAATTGCAGTGGCTCCCAGAACCAGTGCTCGATGACACAGGAGAGCATTATCGACCATACTCTGAGCTAAGAAATCAACACACAACTGAAAATGACAGGCCGTCACTTAAAGTTCAGAAAGTAGCAAAAGATTTGGGAAAAGTTACCAAACCCAGGCAGCCGGCAATTGTTGAGCAAGATCCTGGCGAGCTAGATCCTGAAGAACCAAGTACAAGTAATGTTGGTGTCAACATAGAACAGCTGACTTTCAAGTCTCATCAACTGTGGCAATGTCAGCTCAGAATGCCAGGAGTACGGCAATTTGTGTTGAATGTAGAAAGCCAAGAGTGATATATTCAAAGGTTAAATTAAGCCAGAGAAAGGAAGTATCCTTGGCTGAATCTCTAAGTGAATATGAATATTCTTGTGGTTCGTATTTATTTCCACCATCAGTACCTGCAGACCTGAGGAACTCTGTAATAATAAGGCAAAATCTGCAATGTGCAACACCTATCGAAATTCCATATTATATAGCAGATGTTGGGCGCAAAGACCTTTGTTCGTTCTGTGGTGTAAGTGGTGCAGAAATGGATCCACAATTGAAGACTCTATACAAAACTGTTTTGCAACTATGCGGACACTGTAAAACGGCAGGAAAACAGCCCATTGTTCAACGGAAATTTGGGAAACAGTAAAATATTGACCAGTATAAAGGGAAATAATTTGATTAAAATAAAAGCTAGAGTTTAAGTAATAGATAAGAGTATGGTTTCATTGAGTTGGTTCATTTAAACATCGAGATGGGCGTAGCCCATCGAGGTGTTTAAATTAACCAACGAGATGAAACCATACTCTATTTGTTTTGTAGCATGTCCATTTCAGCTCTATTTCAGTTATTCTGACTGTTATTCTCACTGTTATTCTCACAGTTATTCTGACAGGTTTTATTTTCAATTAAACGATTTACACCTGTGTCTGAACAAAGAGAATTGCCTGTGACCATGCTACAATATGAAACTAGTGCTATAAAACGTATGTCTCCAGTCTTGTTTAATGGTGGGGAACAATTGTGTGAAGTTTCATTTAATTGTGTTCAGTGGTTTCAGAGATATGAGCCTGCTTATAGTACTTATAGTAAAATATTAACCAGAATTGTTCTAAGTACAAAAAGGGGAATAACTTTATTTAAATAAAAACTAGAGTTATGGAACTTGTGTCTCTGGTCTTCTCTAACTGTGGGGAACACTTGTATGAAGTTTCATTCAGTTCTGTCCTGTGGTTACTGAGATATGAACTTACCGTAAAATGTTAACCAAAGCCGACACCGGGGCGAGTACAATAGCTTGCCTTTTTTCAACAGACGAGCTAAAAACGCGTATTGTGAAATGTCTTGACTTTCATAACTTTCATATTAATTTTAATATATTGAACAAGACCATGTTGATGGAAATTAAAAATTCATATATTCAGTGCTATAACATGTAATAATTTAATAGTGACAGCAGTAATAAGGACCAGATTTTCATGTTGCAGTATTAAAGAAAGTGTCATTGTCATATTTTAATATATTAAAATGGATGAACTCTAAATCAGTGTTAATATTTAGACATAAAACAGACATCAAATGTTATAAATTGTTTGTTCTGGAAGAATATGCCATCGAATGTCAACATGTAGGTTTATTTCAAGGCGACCTGTCTTAATAAATAACTTTGTCATTTTTATCAAGCTGTATATGATACTTTTTGAAAGAATTAGCAAATAATAAACATTAATACAACTATTTAATCTGTTAGTTAAAGTTTTATTGTATTGAAAGCCTGTGGCGTAAAGAAATGCCGTCGAGTATGTTTTCTTGGTAGAACCAGTACTTGGAGTCTATAAAAGGAGGTCATATCAATGATCCGGGGTTCGAGACCGTAACCTTTTGAGCGCTACCATATCCACTACACCACCAAGCTATTAAACTGTTCACAGGGTTAGTTTGAATAAAAATCTCGGCTCATCTAACCTGAACCCCCTAGGTCACCTAGAACTGAGGCTTCCTAGCTAATGGCTTATATGGTTTAATATAATATAGTTCTTTACCACTCATCATGCAGCTATGTTACAAGCAGGTTAGCATGCAGCAGAGGATGGTTAAAAGCCAAAGGGTACCAGCACAATATTTTATTATCAATTTGCATTTTATACATGTCAAATGAATTTATTTTGCTCTGACATGCTACATTTTTTTAAAATATTGTCCTGGTTGCATAAAGAGCCAATCACCAAACAAACATATTAAGCAAAGTATTACAAAAGTATTAAAACACTGTGTTTTACCTATTTTTGGAACGTGTCGAGAGAAAAAAAAAATAAATAATAAAAAAAAAAAATCCCTACCTACCTACCCTATTTTTTTTCCCAATGTTACCTGAACCACACATATTATTTTGTTTGGCCCAGGTGGAAAGCCAGAGGTAGATGAGATGAAGGTCAACAAACTCTGGTGGGACCCGCCTCAATCACCTCTTATTGCGAACCAACTTCCTCGTGCAGATAGATACTTTGCGCATCGACTGCTTTTAGGTCTCACTACAGAATTACCTCCCTTGGACATGACGGTAGGAAGATTCCTACACCGTAAAAAACTAGGGCTGTGTTAATCGGTTTGCTCTGAACTTGGAAATGTGTAATCATTCTCTTATTTCTGCCTTCAGGTGACAAGATTGGAACATGTTCATGACTTCTGCCAAGTTTGGATGCCACTGGGTGATTTTCGTGGAAGATATGATAATTTGAAATGGGTAGGAATACAGTTGAATTATCAGTGAAATGGAGCTAGTTTTGAGGGGTACTGAAAAAGACTGTAATTTAAAAAAATTTAATCTGGTCAACTTTTGATTTTTTGTGGATATTCTGAGCTTCAGAGGAAGGTTTGCAGATTGAGGGGAGATTTAAAGACCAATGGACATTTTAAAGTATGTTCGCAGTGGTCCACAAGTGACCATTTCTACATATATTATATAGTGTTAATTCACTAGTGAGACGTTTTATGGATGCCAAGGAGATTGTGTACAAACGGACTTGGAAGGTGTTAAACCTGGATAAGTACTATAACCTGGCAGCCGAGTACCTGATGTGTCCTTTGTGCAAGCGAAAAGTCGCCAGTTGGAGCTATAGGATTGTCCAACAACTTGATGTAGATCATCGAGCCAAATTTCCAGTCCTACTGACATACCGTTACGCATGTCACATCCGTATGATCTGCTTGCTTCGCCAACGTGGACTGGTGAACTCTTCCATGCAGTTACAGAAGAAGTTAGAAGAGCAGCATAGTGAGTCCTGGTTGCGCAAGCTCTTGCAGTATGCCACGGACTGCAAGGGATTTGTCGAAGCCACCAAGAGTGGGTTGGTTGAGAGAACGTCAATCGAGAAACCACCTGTACCGATACAAATTTCTAAGTTTCAGTGGCTTTTACATGTATACAGCCAGGATGTAATGATACGCTTGGACGCGGTGAAGGCATGCATCATGTCAACTTTTGGAACAGTGCTGAAAATGGCTCCACCAAGAAGGAAATCAATCAATGATAATTACATTAAGGAAAGTCACACCCAGAGAGAGACAGATGTTATAGTAACTAGTATTTCTGTGACTCAACTATTTGCACATAAAAAGATTGTATACATCAATTCTCTCAAAATGCCACATAGAGTGAGAAAGCTTGAATTAACGCTTCATCATTGGTATAAAGAAATAGCAATAGTATATATTAGACCTTATCCGTCTTACTCTGTAGACCTTATCCGTCTTACTCTGTGAATGCATAATGGACTGTCCTTTCTTTGATTTTGGACCATTCCATTTATGACACATAATTTTAAAATAATAACAACATTATATAGTACGTCTTTCTTTGCTTATTGTTTACACAGGTTGTTAAGAAGTTGGCGGGAGAGGTCAATCAAACAGCGGCATGGGTAACTAATGTCGGCAACGAGCACGGCCAGGTGCTCATCTCAGTCTTGACAGCTGCAGAAGGTCGCGGCCTGACAGCCATGATACAAGGAATTGTAAATCGGTACAAGAGTGCCTCTGTACCTGCCCCTCAGCTCCTCTATGTTGACCGTGAATGCTTTGGAGGAGCAACCGTTACTGACTTTTGCACCGAGTGGCCTGTACTGGAGGTACGTCTGGACGCATGGCATTTTATGCGCAGAATCGCAGATGGTGTGACCATAAATGCCCAACGACTCTATGGAACCTTTATGGGGAGATTGTCCCAGGCTATATTCCAGTGGGACAGGGAAGACTTGGACCTGCTTAAAGAAGCCAAGTGGAGTGAGATGGAGGCTGCCCACATCACAAACATATCCAACGAAGATGTCATACGTCAAATTTCCAAGAAGGAGATGGATCTTCACTGCAGGTGGTCAACTAGGGGGTTGGAGGAAACAACACGGCTTATCACCCAACTTTTGGAAACGTTTACGGGAGACCAAGGTAGGGACACGCTGGGTGTACCCCTGCTGAATACTGCAAGAATATGGGATATCTGGGACTTGCAGAAACGACATATTGCCTGCATTCAAGACACAGACCTTGTGCAGTTATACAGGAAGACGGACACACTGAAGAAGGGACTGATACATCTTCCTGTCTACAGATGTGCTAGAGGTTCGACATCTCTAGAGTCATTCCATCTGCATCTCAACAGATTCATTCCAGGTAATAGAAAACACTATTAAATGAGTTGCGGGTTTACAGAGAGAGTTGTTTGGAGTTTCCTCCTTTTCATTCCTTTTCAAGTATTGCATATTGTTTGTTCTGGTGTTTTAACTAATTTTCAGCACATTTTAGGCTATGTATGTTGGTGGAATTCTTTCTGGTGGTACGAAACCAGTACTGTACACCTACTGCCATTCGTAAACAAGAGCTGTCAGAGGAAAGCGTAGCTCGACTATTTCGAATTTTCAGAGAACAAGAACACCCAGCATGCCATCAGAAACAAAAGTGAAAACAAAGGGGTGAGCTAGATGTGTCAAGAAGGAAAACATTGGAATTTTCATTAAATCAAGGGCCACAATTTTTCTGTGATGACACGGAGGTAATTTCTTAATAACCCTTTCAAAGGATACATAATGCAAATTTTATAAGTTGAACATTTCAAGAAAATATATTAAAAGTATTATGTAATTGCATTTAACCGTTTAACCCTTTAAGACCTTGACCTTTCATCCAATGATCTTGAACTCAATAGATACGATCATTGTCCCATTTATAATAAAGTATGTAAGTTTGATGATGATTGGATAAAAAATGTTGGAAGTTATTTACATGTTAAGAAATGCAGACGTAAACATTAACCTGATGCTAAGAGCCTATCAACACATAAATGCAATTTGTGACCATGAACTTTGACCTATAGTCCCCGTAAGATCCTTCGAACAGTCGAGATAAAAATATCAAATTATTTGTAAAGTTTGACCCAGGAGCTAGGTCCACAAAGGTGGGGAAGAAGCCTAGGGTCTACGCATGCTGGATGGTTGTATCCGTCTGTAAATGACCAGTAAGTGTATATATGGTTATTGGGTAGGTATCTCAACGGTGTACTCAACGGTGTACAAGTTATGACCCCGGGGCTATATCACCAGGGGTGGGTAAGGAGTGCAGGGTCTATGCTGGTTGCATGGTTGTATCCTCTGTTCATGCCCAGTAAGTATGGTTTTAGGGTAGGGATCCTAATGGTTTCCAAATTATGACCAGGAGGCTATGTCCCCAGGGTTGGGGAAGGCGATCGGGGTCTATGCTGGTTGAGTGGTTGTATCCGTCTGTTCATGCTCAGTAAGTGTATATATGGATATAAGGTGAGGAGCTCAATGGTTTCCAAGTTATGTTCTTTAGTTATGGAAAATGTAGCCAAAAAATGTCTTGCCCGTCAAAATAGCTTATTGCCATGCATAAACTCAAATCTATTGAGGTGCATGACTTCTTGCATGTGATTTTATACAATAAGATTTAGTTCCTATAATAAAAAAATGTTTCAACATATTTTTTTTTAATTTCAACATTTTTATGCAATGCTAGAAATGTCGAGTGGGCATATAGTGTTACCATTGTCCATACAACCGTCTTGCCATCCCAGGTTAAAGTTTTTAGTTAGTTTTTGAGTTTTTGACTCCATTTCTCAGACACTGCAAGTTGTATAGTTTTCAAACTTCACACATGGCGTAGTTGGTAGTGCGGCTGATTTGTAACCGGAGGCCCCGGGTTCAATCCTCCGTTGTGCCACCGAGTTTCGTCGGTGTGTTCTTGGGCATGACTCTTTCCCTTAGCCTCTTACATCGGATGGGGACATAAACCGGGCGGTCCCATGTATTTTGTCTATCCTCCGAGCACCATACGAATCTATTCAATAGTAAGGCAGATTCCCAGATTCCTACGTATCCTTCTCCTCTCTCTGGGGCAGCTCTAAATAACCTATACTGTGTTGATGAGCCGTTAAACAACATTCAATATGTCTACATGGCATCAGTATGTTCCTACCAAAAGTAGGCCAATGTGAAGGACATTGACATACTTTTTGCACTTTATTAAATTACTGAAAACCATGAAGTGGTGCATTCGTTTCCCATGGACACAGTTTCGAGTTTAATTCACAAAAACGCTTCGAGTCACTTTAAACCAATTTAAATTGTACATTCTCTGGTTAAGATTAGATTATACTCTTGGAATAAATTAAAAAGAAGTAAATCACACATTTTGTAAGTGATAAATATCTTTACAGTCATCCTCAACAGATAAAAAGAATTTGCATCCAAATATTTCAGGTGAACTGTTCAAGAATTATAACCAGGCCTCTGCAGAGGAAGAAAAAGAATGGCTATGGATAGAAATGATAGCGCCCAAAATCAACAACAAGATTCGGGGCATCAGGAACAATAAATACAATAATACAAAATAAATTTAGTACTAGCTGAATACATATATAAAATTCCATTTAAGGTTGTGTGGGTTACACCCTAAATTTAGACTCGTTCCATCTCCAGATTTCTTCCCTCTGCAAATTTTAAAAATTCAATTACGTTTCCGATGTAATTATATATACTTCATTGCTTTCATTCAATGACATTTTTCTATTTTGTTTTGATAAAACATTGGTAAAAACAACAGGTGTATAAACAGCATTTTGCTGCCTGCATATATTACGTTTTTTGGTACATGTATATATATATAT
Organism: Cyrtodaria siliqua; assembly: GCA_037043455.1. Lineage (NCBI taxonomy): Eukaryota > Metazoa > Mollusca > Bivalvia > Adapedonta > Hiatellidae > Cyrtodaria > Cyrtodaria siliqua. The sequence continues at coordinate 120,907 of JAWPHD010003554.1, read as the reverse complement.
ATATATATATATATATATATATATAATATATAAACATTGTTTACTGGTGCGCATTCATTGGCATGTGTACATTTTAATTTCAAAAAAATAATATTAAAGGAATGCATTGCCAATGTTAATATTATATAGGGCATGAAGTACATTCATCAGGAGCAAGAGGTCCCACAGATGTAACCCATGCTCCAAATTGACCTAGTTTCTAATACTGCCTGGCCTGAAGCAGAATTAGAATTGCATTGCGGGGTCATATTACACATGTATGTTTGTGTAATTATAAGTTTTGGTCAGAAGTGTATATCTCTCTTTTTATGCCCCAACCCAGAGGTCCAGATAGGATGCGTATTTGCGTAAAATACGCATACAAAATTGGCAGATACTCATTGATTCAAAATTCTGTGAGTTACAAAAACGCATAATAATAACTAGATACGCATGCAATCTGCTAAACAGGCATAAACATTTCATTAGCTTCCGAGTCATTGACTCAACCTCCGCGATAGCCAATAACATAGGGGAAGTAACCACTGCAGGAAGTACATTTAAACCAGCATTCTAAAAATAGCATCATCATGTAACCAGGTAATATGCAAATGTACGTGACGTCGTTGCGATTTCTCCCAATCGCAGTGAATCGTATATACCCGATAATCTATATACGAAGTGCTGCGTCGAGCAGCCGGAGATTCTCGAGTATTTACAAATAACTTTCGGTTAATAAATATTCATTCACCCCAATCGTCTGGGCGTTTAAATACTATCAATTTCGTCTGGACGTTTGAAAAGCATCCAACATGGCGAGTCAAAAGAAGATGCTACATTTCTTTCAGCCTGTAGCGGTTGACATTTCGGCAGAAAAGATTGTTGGTGGTATTATAAATGATATTTTAACTGACATCGTTAAATCCTGTCAAAAAAAGAAACATGATGGAAATAAAGTTACGGAAAAAACATTGTCAAGTTGGAAAACGAACTTTCCTTGGCTGATAATCGAAAATAATGACAGCGAGACCACTGTAGTACGATTCAAATGTTCACTTTGTCAAGAATTTAAAATGAAAACTGTCTGGGGTAATGAAGGCACGACAAACACTCAAAAGTCTACAATTGAACGTCATTGTGATACTGAGTCTCATGTAGAAGCCACAAAACTGTCTCTTAAAACAAAGATGATGACAGAAAGTTCTGAAATGTTACCAGATGAAGACATATCTGGTACTAATATATCAGATTCAGATGTCTTTCTCATGAGAACTGTCTATATGGCGATGAAAGAAGATATTCCTTTAGATAAAGTCAATGCTATTCTTGACTTACAGCGAATACATAAAGTTGAAATGCCATACCGTAACCTCAGTTGGACTACCATTACAGAAATACAAAATGTAATTGCTGGATTTCTTAAGAAAGATCTGACTGATAAGTTAATGCAATCCGATTGTTTTGCCATTTTAATTGACGAAAGCACCGACGTAACTGTATCAAAAAGACTGTCCATATGTGTCCGCTATGTATATGCAGGTACTCCCCAGACTGCTTTCCAAGGGAATGTTGAATTGGAAGATGGCCGTGCGCACACCATTACCACGGCTTTGCTTAACTATCTAGAGCAGTGTAACATTGACGTCAGTAAATGTGTTTATCTTGCTACAGATGGGGCAAGTGTTATGATGGGTAAAAGGGCAGGCGGGCTAAAATCCAAAGCTGCACCTTTCAGCCTGCAAAGTCATTGTGTAGCTCACAAGTTGAATTTAGCCGTCAGTGATTCAATAAAAAACCCAGATACATTAAAAAAGTTCAGTGAGAAGTTTGGTCAGCTGTATAACTATTTTTCGGCATCAGCGAATCGCACATATGCATTGAAACAAATGCAAACATCGCTGGAAGAGCCAGAACTTAGTGTTAAAGAGCCTTATGCTATTAGGTGGCTCGGTTTGAAACGTGCAGTGGAAGCAGTGAATGACTGCTATGGTTCAATCTTAGCAACTCTCTCAAGTTTAGCCAGCAACAATGACCCAAAAGCTAAAGGCTTACACAAATACTTTGTTTCATATAAAACTGCTTTGTTGCTGCGACTAATGCTAGATACACACACAGCGTTAGGTGTACTATGTTGTCAATTACAAAAAGAAAACCACCAATGATTGATAGTACAACTAGTACACTAGAATATCTGAAAACATCTGATGGTAATGGACTTTAAAATAAAGGATGGCAAGGCCTTTTACAAAGGTGACGAGTTGAAAAACTTTAGTAAAGAGGTGGAATCTCAGTTTGAATCTGTAAGACAGGACTACTTGAGTAACATGACCAAAAACATTAAAAAAAAGAATACCAAAACAAGAGGGCCATGATGGCCCTATATCGCTCACCTGAGTTAATTTGAACCAATAGAAGAGGGCCAGGGCCAAGATGGCCCTAAAGCGATCACCTGAGTACTGGCACATTATCAAACTTCTTCGAAATCTTATAGTCATATACAATCTGTGCAAGTTTGGTTAAGGTTGTTCAAGAAATGTGGGCTCTGTTGTGTATAACAACATTGATATAGACAGTTTAAGACACTGACAAAGTTTGGTAAAGATCAAATATAAAATGAAGGTGCTAGAGAATAACACCTTGGGCAGAGCCAAATGTGACCCCAAGGCAACATGTAATATATGAGAGCTGTGTGCTTTGTGGTTTTAGAGAAGAAGATTTTTTAAGTTTTTCCCTATAAAAGTCTATGTAAAACGTGACCACTGGGGCGGGGCCAAATGCGACCTTGTATTACTGAGTTATGGCCCCTTTTCCCTTTAAATTCTACATTAAAATATGTCGTGTCCATATCTATAGTTTTATCATCAAATGCATATATATAATTAAAATATTTGCTGAACCTATTTTTTTCTTTGATCTTTATTTCAGATCTTTGCAAGAAAGGTGACTTAATTCAGCATATAAACAACATTGTGACATCTGAAACCATGCAGTGTTTATAAGTATTTAAATAAAATAAAACTTCCAATTGCAGGCATGTTATCAACCATATATGATGCATTGTCACAGACGTCAAAACAACTTGTTTAGATGCATGTCCATATCTAAAATTAATCGTTTTGTACAAATAAGTACAATTAATTAATGCTTGTAGATATAATATATATGATTATTAAATTTCATTGAGAATTTAAGGAAATATCAGTTATTTTGAGCAATTCTCACTGAAATTCAAAGTTATTTTGACCAATTATTTCATTGAAATTTCACCAAAATTTCAGTGAAATTTACTTTTTATTTTGCCCAATTTTTTCGGTGAAATTCTCTGAAATTTGCTTTTAGTTTGCCCAATTCTTTCAGCGAAATTTTCACCGAGACTTCACCGAAATTTCACTGTTATTTTGCCCAATTCTTTCACTGAAATTTCAGTGTATATTTTCACTGGGGTAGTTTTAATTGTTTTTATGTCTTACGCAAGTCCTCACACGCGGATACTGAACTGGAATCGTCTAACGAGAACTCCCCGACACATATCGAATACCCTGTTATTGATGACAAAAGTAAAGTGGAATCTCAAAACAGCCTATTAAAAGAAGCCAGCGAATGTTTTAAAGGAACATTTACTTTGCCACTATTGTGTCTCAGACCAGCACAAGAGAATCACTGAATTAGATATCTCGACATGGATCATGTTCAAGAAATGACATTATCAGATATCGATCAAAAATATGCACATGATAAGATTTCCAAAAGCAGTAGGACTTATCAAACCAGAAAGCGACTAAAGCAAAGGGATCTGACGGAAGCTGAAATAATTGACGGTAACCACACTCTCATGGTGACGAACAAGCTAGCAGAAAAAATTATTTTAAGGAACGGTATGCTTTTAACCATGCTTTTATGTTTGAATCATTTCACTCGGATACTGAATCTTGATTTAATAAATCATCCACTCCTTTTTAACAAAATGTTTGAATACAACATAAGAAACAAAACCCTGGAATGGTTTAAACCCTATTTTGACAAAAGATCCCAGAAAGTGTCAGTTGCTGGCAAACTGTCTTCATCTCTTCCAATTGCATCTGGTGTACCACAATGCTCATTGCTAGGTCCATATAAATATGTACATGGTACCCTATAATAATATATATGTAAATATTTGTAAATGTTTTAACAGAGGCCCACAGGGAAGACTGGGCATGCCCAACTGTGCAGCCTCTATAAATAAAAACTTTATTATTATTGGGTGGGGTAAATGCAGTATTATAGAGCAAATTGTTAAGAAGGTTTACCATGATGAAAAAAGGCATTTTTCTGTTCAATTTCTTATTGCCAGGCCTACATGAACATCATGGTTGTCTTGTTTTTTGTTGCAGCTCAGCCAAAAGTTGTTCTTCAGTCATCTGTGTTCAAGACCTCGCCAGATGTTGCTGTTATCACCGATCAATTGAATAAGTCTTCAGCACACACAGCACAAGCACATGATGAAGGTACTAGTTGAATGTGTGTGCACTCTAGCACCCATTCATCATTTGTTCCTCACTAAACTTAAGTTATATAGCCATAATATCTTGGACAAGTTTTGAACTGACCAAATCAGGTGATTTCATCTGTGTTAAGGGTCTTGAATCATCAAAAATTGCATTAGTTTGTGTTGTTGGTACTCTACTACACGCAACTTTCAATTGTAATTTGATGTCCACCGAACTTACATGGTAGTTATGTAACCGTTATATCTTGGGACAAGTTCTTGAACTGACAAAATTGGATAAATGTTGTTGGCGTTGTGGTCATAAATGTGAATCATAAAAAAAATGCGTTATTTGATGTTTGGACACAACAGTGTGCACTCTTGCATCCGCATTTTTCATATGATTCTCACCAAACTTACACCAAAATAATATCATATATATGAATGATGCTTGGTTGATACCCTATAACATTTGTTCAAGCCGAGTTGATAGGTCACATTTGCTATTAATAGAAATTTGGTTTCGAGGCAATATTTTTTTTACAGAAAAACCCTTTGGCATACAGTACTTAAATTTGTAAACCCTTTGTTCCATACGCATTTTCTTGGACTCTTCCAAATTGAAAGCAATATTTCACAAATGGGTGACTTAGTATGTTTACATTTTATGAGTGGAAAACAATGCAGGAAGAGTTCAACAAATTGCTCTTCAATTTGAACTCTTCCTACACTATTTTCAAATGTCTTCTGTATTGGGTGCGGGCAAATGCAGTATTATAGATCAACTGGTTAAGGAGGTTTACCATGATGAAAGAGGCATTTATGTCATTTTTCTGTTCAATTTCTTATTGCGAGGCATGCGGGAATATCATGATTGTCTTGTTTTTTGTTGCAGCTCAGCCAAAAGTTGTTCTTCACTCATCTGGGTTCCAGACCTCGCCAGATGTTGCTGTGATCAACAATCAATTGAAGGCCAAATCAGGTAATTAATGTCTTGATTTATCAAATGTTGCATTATTTTACGTTGTATACAATCTGCATGGAAATGCTATTAGAAAACAGATAATTCTTATTTTTCTCATATATATAACTATAAATTATAGTTCTTCATAGGCTTGGTCCATACATAGTTATACTCCCAAAAAACAAAGTTTTGGGTGGGTATACAGGAGTCACTGTCGGTCGGCCGGAAGCCATATTTTGTCCGACCTATTTCTTACAAACCACTTGGTGGCATTCAATAACATTTTACATAAAGCTTCTATGATGAGGGTTACTTGTACCTCAAAGGTCATGGTCAAGGTCAAAATGAGTACTGTTTGAAAGGACTACCTTCTTAAATTATGTTGTAGGTCAAGGTGCTGTTTTGGGGGTATTTTTATCATCTTCAGGGATAGTTCTAGTTTGTAAGGAAGTGACATGTGAAATCAGAATAATCATTTAATGAGTGACTTTGGGCGTCTTTGTTACATTTCACAATTTGAACAAAAAAGAACAGCTACTAACATTATCCTGTCTCCAGCGCTCAAGTTACTGACCCAATTACAGGTTTCCAGTGGATGGCTTCCTGGGCAGCTCCAGCCGTATCATGTTATTGTTAGGATACCATGGGCTTAGTCATTTTATCCTGTTCCTTATTTATATAAGTGACTGCCCTCTTATTTTATGTAAATTCTAACCAGAATCTTGTAAAATTCCACATGTATTTTTTTTTTCAAAAGGCAAAATTGATCATGTGAAGTCGACAACTCCACAAAAGACATTGACAGCAACTAGGAAGTCTGGTCTCTCTCCAAGGAAGTCTGGAGTCTCTCCAAGGAAGTCTGGAGTCTCTCCAATGAAGTTGCTAACTCCAAAGAAAACCAGGGTTTCCCCAAGGAAGTTTGTGACTCCAAGGAAAACTGAGGACACTCCAAAGAGGATTGTCAAACCAGGTAAAGTTTGAAATTCTCTACACTATGTCATAATTAATCAAAACTGGGTCATGTGGGGTCAAAAACTAGGTCACTAGGTCAAATCTGAGGAAAATCTTGGTAACACTCTTGAAGCCACTTTTTTGGGTTGAGTATGTTGAAACTTTGTCAGAATGTTTGAATTAGTGATATCTAGGCCAAGTCCGGTCAAAAACTAGGTCACTAGGCCTAATTTAAGGAATATCTTGTAAACACTCAGGTGAGTGATCCAGGGCCTCTTGTTTAAGGTTGCTACCTAGTAGAGGCACTAATCAAAGTTTATTTGCCCAAAGCGCTATAGAAAAACACTGGCTCACCTTGAGCTTTTGGGCCATACTTAAAACATCTTGACCAATTTATTATAGTATTTTTAAATGAAAATAGGTCCCGAATAACAAAAATAAGGGTCAATTTTTTTTTACATGTGATTTCAGAAGCCCTGGTATCTTACCATTAATGGTCCTATGTGGCAGTGTGGTCTAAGGCGCCATCTTACTCGCAAGATCACTTGTATCATGTTATTGTTAGGATACCATGGGCTTAGTCATTTTATCCTGTTCCTTATTTATATAAGTGACTGCCCTCTTATTTTATGTAAATTCTAACCAGAATCTTGTAAAATTCCACATGTATTTTTTTTTTCAAAAGGCAAAATTGATCATGCGAAGTCGACAACTCCACAAAAGACATTGACAGCAACTAGGAAGTCTGGTCTCTCTCCAAGGAAGTCTGGAGTCTCTCCAAGGAAGTCTGGAGTCTCTCCAAGGAAGTCTGGAGTCTCTCCAATGAAGTTGCTAACTCCAAAGAAAACCAGGGTTTCCCCAAGGAAGTTTGTGACTCCAAGGAAAACTGAGGACACTCCAAAGAGGATTGTCAAACCAGGTAAAGTTTGAAATTCTCTACACTATGTCATAATTAATCAAAACTGGGTCATGTGGGGTCAAAAACTAGGTCACTAGGTCAAATCTGAGGAAAATCTTGGTAACACTCTTGAAGCCACTTTTTTGGGTTGAGTATGTTGAAACTTTGTCAGAATGTTTGAATTAGTGATATCTAGGCCAAGTCCGGTCAAAAACTAGGTCACTAGGCCTAATTTAAGGAATATCTTGTAAACACTCAGGTGAGTGATCCAGGGCCTCTTGTTTAAGGTTGCTACCTAGTAGAGGCACTAATCAAAGTTTATTTGCCCAAAGCGCTATAGAAAAACACTGGCTCACCTTGAGCTTTTGGGCCATACTTAAAACATCTTGACCAATTTATTATAGTATTTTTAAATGAAAATAGGTCCCGAATAACAAAAATAAGGGTCAATTTTTTTTTACATGTGATTTCAGAAGCCCTGGTATCTTACCATTAATGGTCCTATGTGGCAGTGTGGTCTAAGGCGCCATCTTACTCGCAAGATCACTTGTTAAGGCTGTAGGTTCTGTTTATGTAATTTTACCTCTAATTTTAACTGTATTGTATTATTCAAAATTTCAGGGACAAGTTCAGTAGTGAGTCGAGACAGTGGACACAGCTACTTGCAGACGAGTTATGAATCCTCAGGGTAAAATATAACAACCTTTTAACATTGTTTCCTCCAACTGCTACAATGATTAAAATATATTTTCAACTTATTCTACTTATATTTGCCAATTGTTTTAGCTCGCCTATTCAAGGGGAGCTTGGTCAAACCTTTGCGTGCAGGGCCTTTTCTCAGACACTGTGTATGCTGTTGCTTTGAAACTTCACACACTTATTCAGGGTCATCAGATGACCATGCATGTCAAGTCCCACAACTCTGAAATGGATTTTGACTGAATTGTGCCCTTTTTTGGACTTAGAATTTTGGTCTAACCTTAACGTGCAATAGGTGATGCTGTATGACTTTACCTAATGCTATAACTGGTCTGAAGTAGGCCCTGATAGACAAGCTATATTGTCCTCCGAAAACTCTTGTTAATGTTGTGTATTATTTTGCACTTCCAATTCTGTAAAGAACTATGTTGATGTTAACGAGAGTATATCAGGCTTTTTCAAATTTTAGAATTGGCAAAACATATAATTTAGATTTTTCACTAAGTCCTTACTGCTGTAAGGTTATTAAAACATCGAATAAATATAAAAAAATAAAGCGAATTTTTATCATTTTTTACACATTTTGTGGTTTAATCTATAAAAGATCTATTTCTCAAATAAGATAACCAAAATATAAATCCTGACCGTCAATTTTTCCCTCAAAGGGCCCTTTAATATCTTAGATAAAAACTGATACAATTATGGAAAGTTGTCAAATCTGCATGTAGCCTATATCATTCTTGGCTAAAACTTGTAAAAATTTTTAACCCTTTGCTCTGTACTACTGCTTTTCACCTGCACCCGATGCAGACGATATTTGAAAACTGTGTCTGAAGAGTTAAGTGCACTGTTTATATCTACTCTGTCAGTAACATTTTCTCATTCCTGATAAGTGGTAAATTCCATGGAGCCAAGGGTTAATTGTTTCATAACTCATTATGTATGAATATTTATCAATCTATTTATTAGGGACAGAATTCAAAAACTCACAGAGGAGGTCAGGAGTTTGAAGAGGCGAATCCGACGTCTTGAGGACAAATTTGAGGCCTATAAGGACCCAAAACATGCATCACAACTTCAACCTCGATCCCCCATTCACACAACAACAAACAAGTACCCAAGCATCACTCCGGATAGTCCAGCAACCATGACGGATAGTCCTTCAGAACCTTCTCTGAAGGACTCCATGAAAAATATTCATGGCGAGCAAAATATCTTCAAGTTCCTGTGCTTGCACATATTTACAGAAAATGACCTTATGAGTTTTTCAAGGACTGGAAAAAGGAGTATAAAAAATATGGACAATGCCAGGCCGCCATTAAATGGGTCGAAACTTGCCCTACTAGAAAGCCTAGTTAAAGAACACACAAAGTTCGATCATAATATGTTCGTAAAAAAGTTCGAAAATCTGCAAAAAGTTTTAAGAAGAAAATAAAAAAATGATCAACTAGGTATTTTTTACATCTTGCTTGTTTTTTATCCTTGATTCGTGAATTGCTCTTGGGATTATTTAACCAATGTTCATGAATGGACATGAACTTATTCATGAAATGACATGAACTTATTCATGAAATGGCATGAACTTATTCATGAAATGATATGAACTGGTTCATGAAATGATATGAACTTATTATTCATGAACTGGTTCATGAACTTATTATTCATGAACTGGTTCATGAACGTGAGTATCCATGAACGTCAAATTTTGCTGTTCATGTCTATTCATGAACTAGGTTCATGTCTATTCATGAACTATGTTCATGAACTACTTCATGAAAATTTCGCAGGGGTAAGGCGCTGCATCAACTTGTAACAATTTTGATGCGAGTCCTCCGTGCTCTATAGTGCATATAAAACATTCTTCAAGAGATTACCCAGCAATAATCATGTATAACCAGAGAGTCACGAGGGGCCGAGGCCCCGGGTTGAGAAGGCATGCACCATACACTAGGTCAAAGGGGACAACGGCACGAGTCTGCGGAAAACATTTTTCCTAAGTCCACACCCGATAACGGGTTGCAGTCTGACGGTACCAACAGAGGGCGGGCCATTGCAAGAGCCAGGGACGACCTCGGAGTCGCCAGGGACTGGGCGGCGTTTTACGAACGCCACTTTACTAACAAAAAGTACATACTGCCTGCACCGAGCAACTGCCACCGACTACCAGGAGTAGAGTCGATCAACGGGGACATCGACCAGATACTGACTGAGGCCGTATCAAAAATACAGGGAGTCATAACAACTCACTGCTCCAACCTACAGAGTCAGGCGGAAGTGAGAATTGCCAACCCATCGGACGACGAAAGCAACCTAATGGAGGGAGTAGCCCGTTTGTTGAATAACCAGCAAGCACAGCAGCAAGAAGCTATGCAAACAATGGTGGCTATTTTAGCCAAAACGCTCAAGGAAACGATGAGCGGCTTGGCTAACAACAAGTAGCTACCTGGGTATACCATATACCAGGCCCTTTTCATCGTGAAATTAGGTCTGAACTGTATCGAGTTTCTCCTTACGCCTGAAGAGTGTAGGGATAATATGACTGTTTATGGGGAAGGCAAGGGAAAAAGGAGTATGCCGGAGGACAGGAGGAAAGCCCTGAGAAGTATGATAATTTACACACATAAAAGCAAATCTTTTTCAGTACTAACTACACTATATATATATATATATATGTATATGGCAAACAGTAGACGCACAGAATAAAAGCTACTGGAAAAAGATTTTTTAATAAAACCCCTATGTTACCTTGTCCCAGGTTAAAGTTTTTTATGGATATAGCTTTCGCACTCGTTTCTATATCGCAAGAATCTTTCTCACTCGGGAATTATTTCCCGTATCATGACAAATATGTTAATTAAACTATATAATATATATATATTCTGTGATGAATTTCTTTCCAATCGTCTTTTGACACAATTATTCCTTCTTCTGTCACTCCTTTGGCGACAGCGCGGAGTAATATCATGACGTCAATTTGTGACGTCTATCGTTTAGTTCATAACATTTGGCTACTGTGCCACTTGCACACTAGGCGAGATAGCACAGTAGAGGAAGGGATATGTAATAGATTTTGTCAAACAAGGGAAATTTCTATAATTCATCACAGAATATATAATATATATATATTATATATGTATATGGCAAACGGTAGACGCACAGAATAAAAGCTACTGGAAAAGATTTTTTAATAAAACCCCTACGTTACCTTGTCCCAGGTTAAATTTTTTTATGGATATAGCTTAAATTGAACTCCTTACTAACATATTTTACAAGAAAAAGCATGCATGTAACTATAGGAATCCTGCTTCCTCGATCATGCAAGATTTTAATTGATTCCAACTAGTCACATGTCTACATATACATATATATACTTCTAGATATGGATTTTAACTGTTTACCTTTTAGTCTTGAAAACATAAAGCAATGGTCAAACATGCAGAGCAGCGTTCAAAGAACATGCACAGCCACTCCAAAAGTAGCTAAAATGCAATAACAACATGAAACAATGGCATTTTTTTTTTTCTTCTTTTGTCCGACAATAAAACTCCTCGTGATATAGAGCAAGTTCACACTCTTTAATATCACCTACTTTGTGACATATTTTGTATAACCTTAATAAATGGTGCTGAAACTGGTGCCGGACAATTCCTGCCTCGTCTTGTGTTCTATATCACTATGTATATTACACATGTTCTACATCACTAATATCACATTACATTGAAATGTCAAATATAAATCAAACAAATCGAAGCGCCGTTTTATAAAACATCCTTTAATAACTTTAATTTTTGTGAATTCTGTAAATATTTTATTGCCAAGAAAGGTGTGCAAGGATATGCATTTGAACTTAAAAAACTACTATTCAATTTTACAATAATGTGTCATTATGTCAAAGATTCAAAGTTATGAAAGGCTGTTTAATAAATTGGGGTCCACATCTGTTAAAATTATAAGTTATTGGTGATATTATATATTATAAGTTATTGGTGTTATTATAACACTAGCTCTCTTATTTTCTGCTTCTTCGGGGTCAGACTGCACCTAGGGTGCATCTATAAACGTCCATGTAAAAAAAAAAAAGACCCCCAAAGACGTCAAATAAATGAGACTACCTCAGACAGTGCATCCCCAACACACAGGCCGTTTCGTAGACTGCGATGACATACATGAAAATATACTTCTTTGCGCCATTTGTGTATTGAACATACATAATTTTGAACATACATAAATTAATAAAGTCCGTTACTCGACAGCACAAAAATAGTATGTCAACACAAAATATAACAATGCGTAATGTCCGGTAAGTTTTGACTGAACGATAACCCAGGTTAAAATATGCGCTGTTTATGTACATTTCGCCGATTTATAAATATTTAAATTATCCTCATTAAAATTATATTTCTTTGTTCTTTAAAATGTGCGTAAAACAAAATTAACAAACAACAAACACAAATAAAAAACAACGTCAACAAACACAAATAAGTCAATTTTATTTTTGCCGATTTTTATATTTTTCACATGTTTGACCGCTAGCATTTGTTTTATTTCAGTTCGGTCTAATTAACCGGTAATCAATCAGAAGCCGGTAGCAATCAATTAAACAGTTAATCCAATGAGGTCATAATAGTCTCCACCCGCAAAAAGCATCATAAACTTCAAATATAATCGTTAAATTATTAACACAATAGCAGCGATTAGATTACACAGTGACACCATTTATAGACAGGTTATTTCCGCCTCTGTGCCACAAGCTGTGACAGCAGCGAATTTGATTGGTCAAGAGGCTATCAAGGTCGTCAGCCAAGTTGTCAATCACTGTTATGCAGCGCGTGCTCATTATTGTGATGTTTGGGCTATCGAAAATAGGTACATGTGTATTGGACTGATGCTTGGAAGCAAATACACGCGCGTCATAAAAACGCACAGGTGGTAAATAAGCTGCGTCAGAATTGGGTCAAATTGAATTTCCATGCGTCAAAACGCGTGTGTACGCGTCTATCGAGAACCCTGATATCTATCAACTCAATCAAGCGCCTGCCTGACAGGGAGACGGTATATTCCGGAATCCATTACGGACGGGGGTCGGCTTGAATTTTTTTTATTTTTTTTGGAATGCAATAAAAAACATAGGGTCGGTGGGAATTTCTAGGGTAGGTCGGGTTACCGGAAACACACCTATTATTTTATTTGGCCTAATAAAAAAGTTTCTACATTTTTTTTTTTAATTTCAACATTTTTATGCCACGCTACAAATGTGGAGTGGGAATTTAGTGTTACCTTGTCCCAGGTTAAAGTTTTTGATAACTCCATTTCTCAGACAGCCATGTAAAGTTTGAAAGCTATACGACTGCAGCCATGTGTGAAGTTTGAAAGCTATATGACTTGCGCCATGGCGCAGTTGCGTGCCATGGCGCAGTTGGTATAGTCAAGGATGAGAATGAGAAATTTCATTTTCAGAAGAAAATAGCCGGGGTCCAGGGGCCGCAGGTCCCGGGCCAGGTCAGGGCGGAGCCCTGCTCAGGGGGTTCAGGGGGACGAAGCCAGAGCATTTTTAGCATTACAAACCTGCTAGATTGCACTAAAATGTGCTTTAAAGCAGTTCTGAAGTAAATAAGAATACTTACATGTATAGACTGTACTTGAGACAAAGTTAATATGTCAAATAGTAAAAACAAATCACAAAGTTCATCTGAAGTTCAAACAGTAGGATTTTCATTTCAAAGTCTCCTTTGGCACTCAGTCTTTAGCACTGTTTTTAGTCAATGCATTTATTTACAAAAAAGCCATAGAACAGTCATCAAAGTTCACACATCTGTCTTGTCATGACCATTTGCCTAAATGTACTACTGACATGTGTGTACACCATGTATTGTGTGTCTATTGACAAAGCTTTCTTTTCTTTGCCAATGCCTCTGTTTTATTTTGCACGTTATTTCTAGTATTTTTGTTTTCAAAATATTGACAAGCTTTGAAGTAAACAAACTATCTTCATTTCTACTTTTTTTTTTCTTCAAATGACCAGATATTATCCCAAAATTCTATTTATTTTATTTATTAAGGCACAAACTTAAATCAAATGATAATCAAAACAATTATACTTACTTACGCAAAACAAACAAACTATTGTGTCATGATGAGAACATCGCGCCTTGAACAATACACGTAAGCCGATACACAAACTGCCAATATTAACAAAATTTCCAGTTCAACTGCTTTAAGTTACATTCTCCCATCCCAATTATCTCCCAATTACTGATTAATCCACAACAACCTGACATAATCCAATCAACTCGGAATAATTGTAATTTGTTGTCAACAACCAACTTATCACACAGTGTGTTATCGCACCTTCTGCATACTGCATAGATCAGTCACGTGTTACTTGTGTGTATTGTTTGACGCGAGTTTATGAATTTGTGTACGGTGCGCATAAGGGTTTTTAAAGGCGGTGTTTGCCTTCAGATCAAAGCATCGCGCTCTGATTTTTAAGCATAGCGGCGCAGTTTAGGCACCGCGGGACTATAGCGACTCCCCAGTCAGAACAGGTGCTCCGACAGTGTATTACGTGCGGTGAAAGAACAGATTTTGCATCCTTACCCCCTCCCCTCTAAATATTTTCTCACCGGATTTAGACGTTTCAGAAAATTGACCCCTGGGGCTTTAAAATCCGTGGAAATCCGCGGATCCGAGGAAAATTCTCATCCCTGTATAGTGCACCAGATTTGTAACCGGAGGCCCCGGGTTCAATCCTCCGTGATGCCACCGAGTTTCTTCGGTGTGTTCTTGGGCAGGACACTCTCCCTTAGCCTCGTCCGTCGGATGGGGACGTAAACCAGGCGGTCCCATTTATTTTGTCTATCCTCCGAGCACGTTAAAGAACCATAGGAATCTATAGGATAGTAAAAGGAGGGCAGGTTCCCAGATTCCTATGTATCATTCCCCTCTCTCTGGGGCAGCTCTAAATAACCTATACTGTGTTGATGAGCTGTTAAACAACATTCAATATGTCTACATGACATCAGTATGTTCCTACCAAAAGTAGGTCAATGTGAAGGACATTGACATACTTTTTGCACTTTATTAAATTACTGAAAACCATGAAGTGGTGCATTCGTTTCCCATGGACACAGTTTCTAGTTTAATTCACAAAATCGCTTCGAGTCCCTTTAAACCAATTTAAGTTGTACATTCTCTGGTTAAGATTTATAGATTATACTCTTGGAATAAATTAAAAAGAAGTAAATCACACATTTTGTAAGTGATAAATATCCTTACAGTCGATCATCAACAGATAAAAAAAAATTGCATCCAAATATTTCAGGTGAACTGTTCAACAATTATAACCAGGCCTCCGCAGAGGAAGAAAGAGAACGGCTATGGATAGAAATGATAGCGCCCAAAATCAACAACAAGATTCGGGGCATCTGGAACAATAAATACAATAATACAAAATAAATTTAGTACTAGCTGTATGCATATATAAAATTCCATTTAAACATTATCCCAGAGATAAAATCTGTTCAAAATGACAATAGTCAACACATTTGTGATCAGTACCCAGATTTGTTCAAAGGTATCGGGAAACTGAAAAATCGATGTAATCAAATTACACATTGATGAAAATGTGTCTCCAGTAGCACAATCACATTCCTTTCCACGTCAGAAATCAGGTAGAACGGGAATTAGAACGGTTAGAAAAAGTGGATATTATTGAACGTGTGGAAGACAAAGTATGCATGTCTGTATGATTGTAATAGAATAGAATGCCTATGACCGTTAGAGAGTAAAGTTAGTAAACAAACACTGTGTCTTGTGATTATTATACGGCCCCTCATGACATTACATGTGTGTGCCACGTAGGGCACGTAGAGATTTTCCTGGGTGGAAACCAGTATTGCATGGCCTGCGTCAGGAAAAAGCATGCTCAGCAAAGTTTCAAAGCTGTATCTGTTATAGTTACTGAAAGAAGTGCACCTTAACATAAAACTTAACCAAATACGCAGACGCCGATCAAGGGATGACAATAAATCACTAAAAAGTGGACCTTAACGGAAAACTTAACCAAGATACTAAGTTCAGAAAGGGGCATAACTTTTGCAGAAAGCAGCACAGAGTTATGAAACCTGATATGCTGGGTCATGTGATGATGTAGAACAACTGAATAAAGTTTCAAAGTTGTAGCTGTAATAGTTACCTAATATATGGACCTATGACATAGCGCCAATTTCAATACAACAACACGATCTTATAGCCAGTCTTTTACCCCCAACATTTTGGCCAGTCTTTTATCCCCAACATTTTTAATCACGTGCTCCTCCATATGTCAAATGCTCCCCCATATGCAGCATCAAAAAACAAATACACCGCCAATAAAAAACCTAGTTAAACATGGCTTTGTTGCAAAATTTAGCTTAAATTCCCTGTTCTGATGAAGTTAAGAGCTATATTTCTGAATTGCGTTGGTACTTATCCTTCAACGTTACTACATAACGTTGGTAACTTATCTATGGCCTTTGTAAGACTTATCCACTTTCTGGGACCTCTCTCTCACAAAATGCCAGATTAAAAACCTTTAGTTAGTATTAAGGGACCAAATAAAGACAAACTGACTAACATAATGAATGTTTTACATGTGCATGTCCTTCTTATCCTGTCAAAATGACTGTATAATTGAAAATTCGACGAAATGTCAATTGTTGGCTCGGATTTGTCCGATCCGCCCATTTCAAAACGGATCAAATTGCTTTAAACACTACTAACATGAAAAACATAAGATATGGATATGAAGAAAAATATTCAGGGAATCTAACAAAGGAAAAACTAACTATATAACTCATAAATTTTTTTTATAATATTTAAATAAATGACAAATATTGAGCGTGCCTGTTATATGGCGCGTCTTTCCCGTACACGCGTATGGCCTTATTCGACCCGCGTTGATATTATACGGCTACCGGGGGTGCAGATACTGAACTGGAATCGTCTAACGAGAACTCCCCGACACATATCGAATACCCTAGCTGTTACTGATCATGATTACAAAAGTCAAAAGGAATCTCAAAACAGCCTATTAAAAGAAGCCAGCGAATGTTTTAAAGGAACATTTACTTGCCACTATCGTGTCTCAGACCAGTACATAAGAATCACCGAATTAGATATCTCGACATGGATCATGTTCGAGAAATGACAAGACATTATCAGATGTCGATCTAAAATGAGCACACGATAAGATTTCCAAAAGCAGTCCGACTTATCAAACCAGAAAGCGACTAAAGCAAAGGGATCTGAAGGAAGCTGAAATAATTCACGGTAACCACACTCTCATGGTGATGAAGGAGCTAGCAGAACTATACCCTGAAAAATCCCTTTTAAAGGAACGGTATGCTTTTAACCATGCTTTTATATTTGAATCGTTTCAAACAACACTATATAACCAGAGACACTATATTTGGCCTGTACAGTCTCACTGAGTCAAAAACATGTTTAAAGCTGGGCTTTTCATTTGTCTTCGCCACTCGCCATAGGCGAAACCAAATTGCAAATGGCGTAACTTTTGTCAAGTGCTTTCGCCAATTAGGAGAAAGTCATTTTGACCCATGTAAACCGACGGCTGGTATTGGCGAAAGTTGCGAAAGTGACGAAAGGAAAAAGTCCGAGGTCGCGGCCATGTTTTTCCGTAAAATCCTTGACGGGTTCTCGGTGTTTACAGAAGAGCTAAAATCTATAGACTGTGTTACAACCTTAGTGCTTTATATTACACAAGGCTTATTTTACATAACGACGTCTAACTGCAACTCACTTGGTGTGTCTATACTGGAGGAAGATTAGAAACCCAACAAGAGCTCGCCGAAAAAAGTTGCATTTTTGAATAACAACAACAACAACGCAAAACAGCGTGTAAACAAGATGTCTAACTCTTATCAAAATGGTAATAATTAACCTTTCTCATACAAAGATTTATACCCTTTTAGCTAAAATAATGACTTTGTAACTCCGTTATTAACAAGAGCTGTCGGAGAACAGCAGCTCGACTATTCGATTTTTCAGAGAATAATAAATTATAAAGCTAGTATATACCATCAGAAAACAAGGCTAAAACAATGTGGGGTGGGGTTTGGGGCGCAACATAGCTATGTGTCAGAAATAGTAAAAAAAAATAAAAAAAAAATCAAGTTTTGAGTGGGGGTGGGGGGTAGGGGTGGGGAAGAGGTGTGGTGGGTGGTGGGGGGATTGGGGTGGTGAGGGCAATATATATGTGTAAGAAGCTATATAATAATTCACCAAAACAACACAAAAATATGTAATTTCTTTTTAAAACAAGAGGTCAATGACCTCGAAGCTCTACTGATTGATTCTGATTTCAGGAAGTAGTCTCTACAAACTTGTTTTTTAAAAAAATATTTTTAGCCGTGGCGGCCATCTTGAATTTCCGGCCGACCTGAAATTTTGCAAGGATCAATTAGACATCAACAGCAACATTCCATTGAAGTTCCATGAAAATCCGTCAAGTAGTTTCAGAGGAGTAGTCGCTACAAATTTTCATTATATAACTCTATGTAAACAAAGATGGCCGCTGACAGCCATGTTTAACATCGAATCAAAACGATTTTTGACAAGGACCAACATCATGTCATGCTGATCATTTTAGAAAAAGTCCCATATCAATATCACTTATAGTTTTCAAGAAGTAGTCGCTACAAACTTGTATTTTGAAAATCTATTTTTAGCCATGGCGGCCATCTTGAATTTCCGGCCGACCTGAAATTTTGCTAGGATCAATAAGACATTAAGAGCGACATTCCTGTAAAGTTTCATGAAAATCCGCCAAGTAGTTTCAGAGGAGTAGTCGCTACAAGTTTTTACTATATAATTCTATGTAAACAAAGATGGCCGCTGGCAGCCATGTTTAACGTCGAATCAAAACGATTTTTGACAAGGACCAACATCATGTCATGCTGATCATTTTAGAAAAAGTGCCATATCAATATCACTTATAGTTTTCAAGAAGCAGTCGCTACAAACGTGATTTTTGAAAATTTATTTTTAGCCATGGCGGCCATCTTGAATTTCCGGCCGACCTGAAATTTTGCTAGGATCAATTAGACATCAAGAGCAACATTCCTGTGAATATCACTTAGAGGAATATGTAACACAAAAATATGTATTTTTTTTTTATATATATTCTAGTTTCGAGTGTGTGGTGGGGGTGGCGGGGGAGGGGAGGCAAGGGGTGAGGGAGCAACATGTGTAAGAATTGACAACAAAAACACAGAAATATGTAAAAAAACAAAAAAAAATGAGTTTCAAGTGGGGAGGGAGGGGGGTGAGAGGCTGGGGTGGAGGGGGTAACATATCATCGGCCTCGTTCGAAAAGGACGTAACTACACTTTCATCAAAAATCGTATTTATGGCGTATTAGAGGGCTTATAATCTCCCGCGTCTTGTGCCAAAAACTCGTATCTTTTAGCCAATCCGTTCCCCCAAAATGGTCACATG
This sequence comes from Cyrtodaria siliqua, assembly GCA_037043455.1. Taxonomy (NCBI): domain Eukaryota; kingdom Metazoa; phylum Mollusca; class Bivalvia; order Adapedonta; family Hiatellidae; genus Cyrtodaria; species Cyrtodaria siliqua. The sequence continues at coordinate 101,452 of JAWPHD010003554.1, read as the reverse complement.
TTGAAAGGCCGTAACTTGATTGGTAAAAAATCACCTCGGGCGAAAAAGCCGTAACTACACAGTGCGTCGGCTGCAAATGTTTACAAAGAAAAAACTGTAGTAAAAGTGTTTTAGTCTTGGATATATTTATATATTGGGATATAATTCTAGCTATAAGTAAAATATTCTTGCTATATTATCCATATGAAAACGTAGTATTGGCGATTTTTTCTATAAATCTAGCATAAAAAGAAAATTAAAATTTGACAAAATTTGAACTTCAAAATTTGACTGCTTTGGTATTGGTCTATAGATTACTTACGACAACATTACAATTGCGTTAACTCAACTTGCCTTAATCCACAAACGGAAAAAACTTCCCCAAATCCCCTTCCCGGGACCCCCGGTACCAATGGAGCCGCCAAATACACCCGTACATGCAGAGTTACTTCCCTTTTTTCTGTTTGTGCGTCGAATGTAATGACGGTAAATCTAACGGTGCTCAAAAATTGTTCTTATTCCACGAACTATTTAGTTTTAATTGTTTTATTACTTTTATTTACTTCCCATATGTTATTTTCTTACGGCTTTATAAGCGTAATTGGTGTTTTACACCGGACTTTATTCTATCGCGGTTTATTTAGACCGAAATTCGTAACCCCACCCACTCATCGGGGCTTTTCTCTGTTTAGAAATATTAGTGTTAACTATTCTAAACCGGCATGGGATTATGGTCTATCCAGGAAGGGAACCATTTTTCTAGCGAATAATTGTATTTTATGACGCTAATTTTAGAAATGTCGCAGGTTTCTACACGCTTTGTGGACATTCCCAAACTACTTAAAATAGCTCTAAATAGTTTAAAGTGTTGTTTTAAATAAAGTTCATTACATTATTCAGTTTATAAACACAGTAAGCCACCGCTGGGTGGGGAGTCCTGCCCGAAGGGGGAAATGAGTCCCCCTTACGCCCAGGATAAACCCCAACCCAGACGGAAACTACCTGGTTCCCCTTCCACTCCTGGTTCCAGTAAGCTGGCAGGTACTGGTGGGTACTACGGTGGTAGGCAGAAAGTTCATTACATTATTCAGTTTATATAGAATTTCTGAGGATGTCCATGTGTGTCTGTGGGTGTGTATTCACACCCTTATATAATCCAGTTGTGCCTCTCCTTCTTATACTTCAGTGAGCAACACAGTAAGCCACCGCTGGGTGGGGAGTCGTGCCCGAAGGGGAAAATGAGTACCCCTTACGCCCAGGATAAACCCCAACCCAGACGGAAACTACCTGGTTCCAATCCACTCCTGTTTCCAGTAAGCTGGCAGGTACTGGGGGGTACTACGGTGGTAGGCAGAAACTGCCTGGTTCCCCTTCCACTCCTGTCTCCAGTAAGAAGCTGGCAGGTACTGGGGGGTACCACGGTGGTGGCAGTCTCTCTCCCTATAGGGTATTCGGAAGGTCCTCAGAACAGCTCCGACTCGGACTCCTCAAGGTCACCTTCCAGAGAGTACAGGCACAGGGGTAACCGTGACTTTTCAGGTAATTATTTTTGATCATGGCTGCTAGATTTCTTCCATTTTATGGGAAGTTTTAAATTTCTTGCATTTCGTACTTGCTTTCATAGGCTAAGTTCTGTCAGACTACTTTTCTGTTATTATATTTTCTTACGTGTTGTATAATCACAGATTGAATAGAATAGAATATTTTATTTTAATATTTATAACAATGTGAACTTGACAACGAACAAACAGGAAATCAAATCATATGATAGCAATTAAGATTACATATGGATTATAAAAATGTGTCTGGCCTGGTTCCCCTTCCAACCCTGTTTCCAGTAAGCTGGCCGGTACTGGGGGGGGGGGGGGGGGACCACGAAGGTGGCAGAGACTCTCTCTAAAGCGTTTGCGGAAGGTCCTCAGAACAGCTCCAACTTGGACTCATCTAGGTCACCTTCCAGAGAGTCCAAGCACAGGGGTAACCGTCATTACTCAGGTAATTCTTCTTAGTCATGGACTACCTTCTGTTATTATATTTTCTTACGTGTTGTATAATTGCAGATTGAATAGGATAGTACAGAATATTTTATTTTAATATTCATAAAAATGTGAACATGACGAGGAACAAACATGAAATCAAATCATATGATAGAAATTAAGATTACATATGGATTATAAAAATGTTTGCGGAAGGTCCTCAGAAAAGCTCCGACTCGGACTCTCTAGGTCACCTTCCAGAGAGTCCAAGCACAAGGGTAACCTTGATTATTCAGGTAATTCTTCTTAGTCATGGACTACCTTTCTGTTATTATATTTTCTTACGTGTTGTATAATCGCAGATTGAATAGAATAGAACAGAATATTTTATTTTAATATTCATAATGTGAACATGACAAGGAACAAACATGAAATCAAATCATATAATAGCAATTAAGATTACATATTATAGATTATAAAAATGTGGCTGGGAGTTATTCCTCCCTCCTATAGAACTCATTCTTTTGGGGGACAGGACCAGTTAGGTTGCAATAATACCCTTTTTTATTTGTAAACACTTCTTGAGCATTGTCTGCCTTTGTTCTCGATTTTAGATCCTTATTGAATGCTTTCGTATCTTTAGAATCTATGTGTTTACTAATAATTGTTAAAGAGCATTTAAATTTAAAGTATATTCCTCTCGTGGTCTTGCTTTATACTCACTACGGGAATCCGATACTTGTCTTTAACTAAAGTTTCTTAGTGAATGACTTTTGTTCCTTTCTGTCCTTATGGACTTAACTATAGAACTAGTTTTGCAGCTAACCTCGTTAGAAGTCAGTACCTACTTTCGAGGTCTGTCACAAGATTTGTCCTATCTAGGATGATTTTAGTTACTACGGCTTCTCAGCCATGGTCTGTTGATTATGGACAAGTAACTCCTCAACCTTTTCCTGCCCTGGTTACGGTTGAGTAGATGATGACTGCGGGTCTATTGTTTATGTTTATGCTCATCAGACTTGCAGGTATATAAGCATTTATTTTATTAAGCGCCAGTAATATTTATATCCAGGGGTGTCATTAAGAGTTAGGGGGGCTTTTCCCCCTGCTACTTAGACTCGTCTACCCGGTTAATATTAATACTTTTACTAATATTGTCTACAAGTATCTATCAAATACTCCACTACTTTGCTCTGTGGGCCGCTTACTTGTAAGTTAATGATATCAATTTATATCACCACCGTTGTTGATGTAGGCTTATATTTGCAATAGCTTTTATTATTTACAGTAGCACATACTTTTTTATACAATTGCACATGTAGTCGTTAGCTGAGGCTTTCCTCTTGCTGGTAAGTGGATATGGGTAACTCCCGTGGCTGAGTGGTTAGTCTCTGACTTAAAATCACTGCCACTCACCACTGTTTTATGATGGTGTCCCGTTTAGCTCAGTTGATAGAGCTTTCACCCTGTAGGGAGGAGTCCCGGGTTCGTGTCCCATACCAGCCACACGACAACTGACGTTTTGTTTTTATTGTGGACTTTATAATAAACCTTATATTTCATTGTTTGTGTTTCACTTGTGAAATATCGACAATTACATAATGCCGCTTTTGACGTTATTGTCTTCTCTTTTTAGCGCATTATGGTTTGCTGCTAAAATATCTAGGTGGATAAATTCTTAGTAGAATTATTGTGGTTCGTCGTGAATATAGGTTTTTTCTTCGATAAGTGATAAAACTTTTTTTCACCAGAAGCTTAGCAAGAGTGAATTGCCAGTTCCTCACTGATACACCTGCGGTTTTTGGGATTACACGAGGGTTGATTAAGGTCCCCTTCTGTACCGCTTATATCTCAAGACAGTTTCGGTAGTTTGGGTGGCTTAGTCTTTGGCTTAAAAGCTACCGTCCTCAACCCTACATGGGTTTGGCTCCCTGTCTCACTGACTAAGCCTTGTGTCTTGCTAGAACCAGGATACAGAATCCTTGTTTTCTATCAGTTTAGAGTAGGTCTATCAGTATGATTAAGTTCCTAACGTCATGGTAGGCTATACTGTTTTTTAAGCCCGGCTTCTAATTAGTACATTAATTATGACTTGAGAGCCTGACTTCTCCTCGTTGAAATCTTGCCATCAGGCGGTTTTGAGATAAATTTGGCATCTCTTTATTTTTGGTTCTATATATGCCACATTTGTATGGAAAAACAGTTTCTTTTCGGCTAGATCTTTTGGAAGGCCACTTCCTTACACATGCTAGGTTAAAGTCTCGTTGGCCTTTTACTTGAACAAAATGGATGGTGTGTGTCCGTGCGAGTGCACAACCACATTCAAGGTGACATTCTGCCGTGATCAGAACAAAGTGGGGGGGCGCGTACGTGTGCACAGCCACATTCTAGGTGACTTTCTGCCGTGGTCTAGGGATTTAGTAGAGCTGCCCTTAATGCATGTTTAATGGTCTCTCAGGTTGGTTTTAGTAACCCTTAAGTTGTTCCTTAAGACATGTAAGATTTGTTCACTGACTTAATGTGTTACCCTCAATAAATAAATTCTGTTATTTTTATTTTAATAGGGTTCCCTTTTCTCAGCACTTTGTCCATCTTGGTATATTCACCACTGTGGTAACCCCTAAGTGGGGTTACCAGGGTTACAGTCTACCTCTGCCACTATCCTTCATTCCTAATCAGTATGCAACCTCACGTTGTCTGCAGTGTTCTCCCCAGGAATTTGTCAAGGCATGTCACTTTTATCATAGAAACTATGCTTCAGAGTGTATCCTTATTCCTGACCCCTATATGTATGGGTAGTTTGTTAGAGAGACACTTGCTTTATAAATGAAATAGGCTAGTGATTCCATATATTGTGTTTTTACTTTTAAGCCAAACAAAAATGAAATAATTAAAATGTGACATGTTGTTGTTTGTTTTTTGAAATAAAGGCATGTTGCAAAGCACCTTGGCTCTGAAGGCATGTTAAATGTGACATGCCTTAATAACCTGGGGAGAACTATGATATTGTCATGGATAGTTTTAAAACACTGGTCTTTTTTAACTACATCCTCAGACTTTACTATTCGGTAATAATTCACATAAGTGTACCTCCAGGAGGCCCTTCACTGGGTTACTCTGGGGGCACGGAGGTTTAGCTGGGCAGAATAGTGTAGCACAGTGCTGGTTACACTTCCACCTTAGTCGATACGCTCTCATGCTACTAAAGGGATCTCTTTTTTTTTTACCCTTTTCTAGAGAGATTCCAGTAACAAACTGATTGGTTTTTGTCTGGGTATATACCCTTTTCAATTCCAATAAGACTGCACAGTCAGAGCTTTTATTTTCTTAAAATTCACAAATTATTTGTTACGTTCTATCTAAAATATTGTTTTCACTAGGTCCAGTTTTTACTACCAGTCAGTCATTAGGTTGTGCTGCTCTACCAGTTCGCTGACTTGGCCTTGCCTAAGTCTTGCCTAAGTCTTGCCTAAGTCTATGGTAGGCATACTAATTGATTGCAGTTTATGATATTTTGCTTATCTTGGTTGGTAAGCACTTCATATCACAATGTTCGAAATACATATTGTTTATAGTATCTATGTTTCACACAGTTAATTTTTAGCTTGTGTTCATAGTTCTGTTACATTTACAGCTCAGTTATGAAGCTGTTATTGTAATATTGAATCAAGTGGTCGATACTTATTTAGATGATCTCGGTAATACTAGCAATTTTCTGTTCCATAGATTTGCTCGAAATTGTCGATTATGATTTTAGATGGTGATGGACTTATTGTCCTTGACCGAATTGAAGAACTTATGAGGGTACCATATTCACCTTGTAACGTTCGTCGGCCCATCTAAGAAGTTTTAGAGGCTCCTCCTACTGGCTCTATCGCCAGTCAGGATCCCAGTGTACGCCTTGGTGAGTGTTAGTTGCTTGGGTTCATGCTCTCATCTGCTTTAATTTCTTGTGATTAGAGCAGGTTTGATCGTGTTTTGTTACTTGTTGTTCAGAGTTGTTCAAATCCCCTTGACATATTCGGGCACTCATAACAGGTTACATTGTTCCACCCCAGCTCATGTGTTAAAGTCGCAATTGTAATGTTGTCGTAAGTAATCTATAGACCAATATGAAAAATTTTGTTAATTTTAATATTTGTCTATTATACTTACGACAACATTAACTACCCACCCCTCCTTAAATTTAGGACTTATTTGCGGAAAAAGGGAAGTAACTCTGCATGTACGGGTGTATTTGGCGGCTCCATTGGTGCCGGGGGTCCCGGGAAGGGGATTTGGGGAAGTTTTTTCCGTTTGCGGATTAAGGCAAGTTGAGTTAACGCAATTGTAATGTTGTCGTAAGTATAATAGACAAATATTAAAATTAACAAAAATTTTCATGTTTTTTTTAACGTTTTGTATTAAGGGTTAAATATTAACCTAAATGCAATACAACTGATTATGAAAAATGAAATGTTTACAGGAAAAAGGTCTATTTTCTTGTTTGTTTTGTAGTTTCGTCCTTTTCGATCAGACCTGTATTAGAGGATTTGCTTCGTATATTGCAGATACGTCCTTTTCACCCATGCAATGAAGTCATCAAGACCATGCCTGCTCTCATTACCTGAGTCTATTCTCGTCAAGATTTTGTCTGAGATACCACTGAATTGGCTTCTTCATTCTGTAAATCGAACGTGCAAAATAACGTGATAATTGAAGAAAACAGTGTGCTCTGGAAAGACATTGATATAGATGTCAACCATGTCACCAACAGCGAAACCCTTACAAGGATTCTGAAACATTCATTTGGGTTTCAGACATTTTTCATTCCTTTCGCTACTTTTGCCTGTGACATTGACTTCATGTTCACGACGAATCTGTGCAATGCTAAGTTCTTATACTGGCTGGATATTAGCAAGTGTTCACTTTCAACGTTGTGTTTTCTGAAGTACATGCCCAGCCTGAAAACTCTTAACGTCTCAGAGTGCATGCATTTGGTGGACAGTGACTTTCGTGTTATCTCCACATGCAAAGACCTTGACCAGCTGTATGTGTCTTATACACAGATTTCTCCTACAACCGCGGTTGCAATTTCCTCCAAATTGGAACTTATCGTTTTGAACTTATCGTTTTGGACTGAAATGTCAGTAAATCAATGTGACGCTGTCATAATACCCTGTATGCTGTATCTGCAAGTGTCCTTTAAAACTGGGGAAAGTGATCAGGAAATCGAGCGGCTAAGGCTTAGGCACCAAGACTGTTCCATTCGCAGTGCATTGAAAATGTTTTCGCGTGGGAAGGAGTTGGTGCAATTATCTTTAGCAAGATTAAGTAACACTGAGTTGAGCGAGACTTGTTCTTGTAACAAACAAGTTAAGGATCAAAGTGAAAATAGCAAGGCTTTAAAAGTAGACCAAAATGAAAACATCGTAACAGACGATGATATTGATATTGATGTTGATAATGATGTCGCGGATCCTGATTGGAAGCCTCCAAATCGGAAAAAGAGAAAGTTACGTTTGAAACCTTCAACAAGTAGCTTTCTAGAATGTGATGAGAGTTTGTCAGATACCAGCGATAGCAGCAAGCATGAAGAAACCGATGATGATACCAAAGAAAGTGAAAGATCCGAATGAAGTGACAATTGATCCTATCTACAACAGGTTCAAGACCACCAATATGGTGCTGGATACAGACGAAACCGTGACACAAACTGCGGTTTCTAGCATTCTTGAAAATGTTGAGAGGCAAGGTGAAAGTCATAGTGTTGAATAGTTTGAAATCAGTCAAAGTGTTCTTATGCAAAACAGTCAGGATACCACTGAACAGCTTGAAAATGGTGTTGACCACGAAGAATTGGTAGAGACGGCTGAGGTTGAATCAACAACAATTTCACAAGTAATTGAACAATCCACCAAAGTGCAAAAAGAAAAACATAAGCGTTTGAGAATGGCGGGATTGAAATACATGGGGGTTAAATCCAATGCACATGGAAAGAAAACGCATAGTGTAGAACGTAGAGAGAATGCTTCACCCCAGTAAATGTACAAAGCGGTGTAAAACAGAGAAAGAAGGAAGACAGTGTGGGAGTGTTCATGAAAGTAATCGAAAAGAGATATTTTCTAGATTCTGGCAGACTATGGAACAAAAAAATATGTATGTGTTGGGTTTAATAGAAAGAAAGGGAGTTTCGCGCAGAACAGTGGAAACGTGGCAAGAAAGCCGTAGACAGTTTTCTTTAAAATACTTCTTACGAGTCGGCGACCAACGTGTTCCTGTGTGTAAAGATATGTTTCTGTCTACCCTTGGCCTGAATGAAAAAATGGTATACCAGTGGGTAAATGCAACAGAATCTGGTATTCCTACAAAACCAGAAGTCAGTGATCAATCTCATTCTCGAAGCGGAGAGCATACTCTGAGTGCGAAAGATGACGCAAGTGAATTTTTGGATGAATTGCCAAAAGTTCCCTCTCACTATTGCAGAGCATCTACCGGCAAACAATACATTGAACCACTGTTCACAACAATGACGGGATTACATGAATATAAACGAAAGTTGAAAAATGACTCCAAGCCAGTTATGCAAATAACCCAATTTACAAAGTTGTTCAAGAGTATGAATTTAATATCAATGAAAGCAAGGATAAGTTAAAAAAAAAACAGCCAGATCGGACCAGTAACAGCAGAGTTATGACCCTTGATTTAGTTAAAAAAGCTGTTTTGACTAAAGAAAGAAATGAAATATACTTCAAGATGTCCATGTGTCCCTTTTAAATTACATGAAACTTGTAAAGTTCTTAACTGCAGTGTAAAATTTAAAATAATATTTACTTATTTCCTATTTAGGTGAAAGAACAGTCAGTGCACCAGAACCTTCACTATCCACACAAGTGAAAGCAGCAAAGCTCCTAGGTCAACCAGAAAAAGCAGCAAAACCAAATACAGCAGCAAAACCAGGTCAAGCAGCCAAGAAATCATTGAAAAGGCTAGCAGCAGACACTGAACACGTTCTGGCTAAGAAGCCCAAAAAACAACAACAAGCAGCAGACACTGAACAAGTTTTGACTAAGCAGAACAAAAAACAACAAGCGGCATTGGAGGCAAGCAAAATAATGGCTGTCCGAATCATTGAGAAGATGGGTGCGGTACAGCAAAATTATACAGACAGAACCAACAACACTGCAGAACCTTGATGACAGCAATAGTACACATAAGCAGCAGAAACATAACAACTGCATCTCAGACAAACAGAATAAAGATGACAGCACCACACACAAACAACATGACAACTTCACACACAGGCAGCAGGAACATGACAACACCACACATAAACAACAGAAACAAGGCAACACCACACACAGTCAGCAGGATCATGACAACACCACACATAAACCACATAATCCAGACATCACCACACACAAACCACAGAAACAAGACGACATCTCACACAGACAACCGGAAGATGACAACACCACGCACAAATCACTATTTTCATTTTCCACTACCGCTACACATTCCTCCCAAATTCAAGGCTACTTAACACCACAAATGACACCAGACTCACACTCTATACAACCTCATAACGCAGATTCAGAAGATGAGAACATAGGCTGTGCACAGGAAACATGGCACCCATTCGAAAGTGCCTCCTCTCATTTACACAGCCTTCCACCAACCAATATCACCCATATGGAAACTATTTTGTCCCAAACCAATATTCACCACTCATTAATTACAACAACCAGTTTCACTCATCCAGCAACCAGTCAACAACAAACTCAACACAGACCAGTGCTCAACAGTGGATTGCTCTTGCGCTTCCCAAATTGAAATCATGGAACAAAAAATTAAACAAGAGGGCCATGATGGCCCTATATCGCTCACCTGAGTAAATTTGAACCAATACAAGAGGGCCAAGATGGCCCTAAAGCGATCACTGTGACCCCCGCGGCGTGGCCAAGTTTGACACCAAGGTCACCATTTGAACAAACTGGGTAGAGGACCATAAGCTTATAGCAAATGCAAAATATTAAACCTCTGGCTCTTGCAGTTCCAGAGAAGAAGATTTTTTTCAGTTTTTCCCTATACAAGCCTATGTAAAACTGTGACCCCCGGGGCGGGGACAAATTTAACCCCAGGGTCACCATTTGAACAAACTAAGTATAGGACCATAAGCTGATGCTACATGTAATACATGAGAGCTCCGTGCCATGTGGTTCCAGAGAAGAAGATTTTTTAAGTTTTTCCGTATACAAGCCTATGTAAAACTGTGACCCCCGGGGCGGGGCCAAATGTGACCCCTGGGTCACCATTTGAACAAACTTGGTAGAGGACCATAAGCTTATAGCAAATGCAAAATATTAAACCTCTGGCTCTTGCAGTTTCAGAGAAGAATATTTTTTAAGTTTTTCCCTATACATGTCTATGTAAAACATGTGAACCTTGGGGCGGGGCCAAATGTGACCCGAGGGTCACCATTTGAACAAAACTGGTAAAGGACCATAAGCTTATAGTAAATGCAAAATATCAAACCTCTGGCTCTTGTAGTTTCCGAGAAGAAGATTTTTAAAAAAAAATCCTATATAAGTCTATGTAAAACTGTGACCCCTGGGGCGGGGACAAATTTAACCTCAGGGTCACCATTTGAACAAACTTAGTAGAGGACCATAAGCTGATGCAACATGTAATACAAGAGACCTCTGTGGCTTGTGGTTTCAGAGAAGAAGATTTTTTAAAGTTTTTTCCTATGTGTCTATATGAACAACATGCAAAATCTCAAATACAAACTTTGGACCCCCGGGGCATGGCCATTTTTGACCCCGGGAACTTCATTTGAACAAACTTGATAGTCTAGGCGTAAGCGATCATTTTAAAAGAAAAACTGTTGAAATCTGTCCAGCGGTTCTTCTTCAGAAGATTTTTTAAGGTTTCGACCATATATGGTAATGGCGGCCATCTTGGATGTCGCGCTGACCTAATTTTAACAAATCTAAAAAGCATTTATCTAAGGATCATCCACGTGAAGTTTGGTCAAAATTGGCCAAGCGGTTTCCCAGGAGAAGTCGTTTGAAGCAAAAGTTAACGACGACGACGGACGGACGACGGACGGACTACAGACGGACGACGGACGAAGAGTGATCCCAATAGCTCACCTTTGAGCCTTCGGCTCAGGTGAGCTAAAAAATAGAGGAGAAGATTGACTTTCTTATGCAAAACACATCATCAATGCCACCTGCAAACATACTGCAATCCATTCCACTAAACACCCAGCATATGTGCACCTCACAAATACAGCCAATCACACAGAAAGCAATGCCACTAAACAGGCTGCAGAAAACTACACCAACAAGATCAAACACACATAATATTTCACCAACAAGCTCACCAAACACACAGAATATTCCACCAACAAACTCACCAATGACATCAAACACACAGAAGAATATTCCGTCAGTGAGCCAGCAAGTGGAAAGTATCGATTCCATGGATGATGACATTTATACTGCATATCAAGCTGTAAGTACCGGTCTATAAATATGTTTTGCTTGACATTTTCAAAGTAAGGAGTTTCTTCCATAAATATTTATATTCACTGATGATACTGCGTAGATATAGAGATTATTTAACTGCTGGCATCAATTATAGGGAAATCCTTCATGAGATGGGAGACATGTGGTTCTTTTCACGAACAAGCGTGTGAGTGAAAAAAAAAATCACGTCTACCATAGAGTGAAGGATTTCTCTATAATCGAACACAGCAGTTAAATAATCTGTTTATTACATTTTAAATCAGTTTGTACATGATTTTAACCGAAATTATTCGCTTTATTGAACGTTATCAGCGGATAGCGTCGACGTCAGTACCACATTATTGACGTCATAACTCAGCGTCACAGTTAGTTATTTTTGTGTTTGGAGTTGGTTAATAATAATTAGCGATTATGAATATTCTTTCACTGAGAAATTCCAATCTTTTGCCGATGAAAAAGTAATAAAAACGTGTTAATCTATTATACTTCACAATTGCCTTATCCTGGCCTAACCAATGCGTAGCAAAAGACATACATGAATACATGTAGCACAGAACACTAATGATAGTCACAATTGCCTTATCCTGGCCAAACCAATGTATTGACTAAAAAGCTATACATGTACATTTTTAGCTCGACTGATCCTGATCAAAGATCAGCAGAGCTTATGCCGTGGTGCGGTATCCGTCATCTGTCTGTCCATCTATAAAAAACAATTGTAGCGACTACTCCTCTGAAACTACTTGGCGGATTTTCACGAAACTTCACAGGAATGTTGCTCTTGATGTCTAGTTGATCCTAGCAAAATTTCAGGTCAGCCGGAAATTCAAGATGGCCACAACGGCTAAAAAACATGTTTGTAGCGAATACTTCTTGAAAACTATAGGTGATATTGATATGGGACTTTTTCTAGAATGATCAGCATGACATGATGTTGATCCTAGTCGAAAACTATTTTGATTCAACATTAAACATGGCCGCAAGCCGCCATCTTTGTTTACATAGAGTTTATATAATAAAAATTTGTAGCGACTACTCCTATGAAATTACTAGACGGATTTTCATTAAACTTCACAGGAATGTTGCTCTTGATGTCTAGTTGATCCTAGCATAATTTCAGGTCGGCCGATTTCAAGATGGCCACCATGGCTAAAAATAGATTTTTAAAAGCAATTTTGTAGCGACTACTTCTTGAAAATTATAAGGGACTTTTTCTAAAAGGATCAGCATGACATGATGTTGATCCTTGTTAAAAACTATTATGATTTGACATTAAACATGGTCATCTTTTTTACATAGCTTTACTTAGTAAAAACTTGTAGCGACTACTCCTCTGAAACTACTTGACAGATTTCCATGAAACTTCACAGGAATGTTGCTCTTGATGTCTAGTTGATCCGAGCAAAATTTCAGGTCGGCCAGGAATTCAAGATGGCTGCCACGGCCAGAAATAGATTTTTTAAAAAAATTGTGTACCGACTACTTCTTGACAACTGTAAGTGATATTGATTAGGACTTTTTCCAAAATGATCACCATGACATGATGTTGATCCTTGTCGAAAATTATTTTGATTCAACATTAAACATAGCCGCCAGTGGCCATCTTTGTTTACATAGTTATATAGTAAAAACTTGTAGCGACTACTCCTGAAACTACGTTACAGATTTTTATGAAACTTCACAGGAATGCTGATCTAGCTATCAAAACCTATCAGTAGAGCTTCAAGGTCGTTGACCTCTTGTTTGTTTCATTTAGAGTTCCAGCACACATGAAGTCGAGTTGGTTCCTGGCTATGGTGTGAGAATATCGGTAGCACAGCTTGATGCCTGCCTTGGAAAGGCAAAAAACAGTGGAACTGCCCTGGCAAGGCTTTTGATAATTGTGTTTTTTGACGACAAGACACTGAGAAACAGTTGTGTGAAGGGTACTGAATCAAGGCCACCACTAGACAGCAATATTGTGAATGCCATTATTAGTAAGTATTTTTGAGCTAGTTTTATTATTATGGTAAACTGACACTGTCCATAATTAAAGCAGATATTGAGCACAAGCAAATAAACTTTTTTTTTTCACTCATGAAATGTATGTGTGGAAATATGATCTCATAGACCCACATAAGTGTGCTGTAATAAATGTGTTGATTAAAACCTAAAAGGTTTTATTTATTGTTTGTAATCGCTGGCACTGCAATATTTATTTCTGTTGCTCATGTGACATTCCTGTATGAAAAATCACCCCCCCACACACCCCAGAAATGAGACGTAATAAAAACAAGAGGTCAATGACCTTGAAGCTCTACTGATTGATTTCGATTTCAGGAAGTAGTCGCTACAAACTTGTTTTTTGAAAAATTATTTTTAGCCGTGGCGGCCATCTTGAATTTCCGGCCGACCTGAAATTTTGCTAGGATCAATTAGACATTAAGAGCAACATTCCTGTAAAGTTTCATGAAAATCTACCAAGTAGTTTCAGAAGAGTAGTCACTACAAGTTTTTACTATATAATTCTATGTAAACAAAGATGGCTGCTGGCAGCCATGTTTAACGTCGAATCAAAACGATTTTTAACAAGGACCAACATCATGCCATGCTGATCATTTTAGAAAAAGTCCCATATCAATATCACTTATAGTTTTCAAGAAGTAGTCGCTACAAACTTGTATTTTGAAAATTTATTTTTAGCCGTGGCGGCCATCTTGAATTTCCGGCCGACCTGAAATTTTCCTAGGATCAATTAGACATCAAGAGCAACATTCCTGTGAAGTTTCATGAAAATCTGTCCAGTAGTTTCAGAGGAGTAGTCGCTACAAGTTTTCATTATATAACTCTATGTAAACAAAGATGGCCGCTGGCAGCCATGTTTAACGCCGAATCAAAACGATTTTCGACAAGGACCAACATCATGTCTTGCTGATCATTTTAGAAAAAGTCCCATATCAATATCACTTAGAGTTTTCAAGAAGTAGTCGCTACAAACTTGTATTTTAAAAATCTATTTTTAGCTTTGGCGGCCATCTTGGATTTCACATCAACATGAATTTTTGCTAGGATCAACTAGACTTCATGGGCAACATTTCTGTAAAGTTTCATGAATATCCATCTTGTAGTTTCAGAGGAGTAGTCGCTACAAATAAAAGTTTACGGACAGACGGACGGACAGACGGACGGACGACGGACGCCGCACCACGGCATAAGCTCTGCTGATCTCTGATCAGTCAAGCTAAAAATTAACTACGCCTGGACTTTGAAGATTATTCTATTTAATCTATTAAGGAATTCAGGCGTACTCTTCACGTAAACCAGACGTAAAAAGAGCCGAAATATGTATATTAGCCGTAAAATAGTACGTGCATAAAATAGTATGTGCAAAAAAAGTATGAGTGGACAAAAAGTATGTGTGGACAAAAGTACTCCTGTAAAAAAAGTATGTCCTGGAAAAAAGTATGTGCCAAAAAGTATGTGTTAATTATTATTACACCTGGAAACTTGACATAAACTGGACGTAAAAAGAGCCGAAATTTGAACTTGACATAAACTGGACGTAAAAAGAGCCGAAATTTGTAAATTAGGCGTAAAAAAGTATGAGTGACAAAAAGTGGTGTCAGTGATGATGTCTTTAGGCAGCAAGGCAACGAAACATCAAATTATGTGTTTGAAACAACAAGCAATTCTGACGATATTGATACCAACTTAATTAGATTCTGATGATTATCAACATGTGGAAGAAATGTGGGATCCGTTTGCCTGTCTTCCTGATTTTGACAAAGTCAAAACAGATACTTTCTTTGAACAGCCTGCTCCTGAGGATATAGAATATGACCCAGACAATGATAAGTTACACCCTGGAGCAGAAGTGACTGTAGGAGCATTCATGCTGTTGTTGGCAGTATTCTCTACATGCTATAATCTAGTTGGTGACGGAATTCAAAATCTATTAAAAATCATTGCTATTGCACTACCAAATGGTCACAGCTATATGACTTCAAGAAGTACTTTAGTGTAATCAAAAACTCACTGATAAAACATTATTACTGCTCAACTTGCTTATTAAGTTTTTCGGATAAATCTACAACTTTTTGTCCCAATCCTGATTGCGGAAAACCTATAAATAATCAAACTCTGAAATATTTCCTTGAAATTCAAATCATCGAACAAGTGAAGAACTTCTTTTTGCAAAAGGGATTTTATCCACTTTTATGTGATAGGTTTAGAAGGAATGTGCCACTTGGAAAATATGAGGACATTTATGATGGACACCTATATAAGTCTTATGTACACAATGATGGACCTTTGCAACATCCAGAAAATATTTCATTTGGTTTTAATACAGATGGGGCACCAGTATTTAAGAGTAGTAAGATCAGCATATGGCCAATATTGTTAGTAATAAATAAACTGCCTTATAAAATGAGAATGATGAAAGAAAATTTGATTCTCGCTGGATTGTGGTTTGGAGATCAAAAACCAAATATGGGTACAATTCCTAATGCCATGTTTGGATTCAAAGAAAACTATGGCCACTGGTGTTTGTTTTTCTCAAAAAAGAGGCGATTTTCAAAGCAAAGCTTTTCTTCTGTGGAACTGCAGACTTGCCAGCAAGATGTAATTCTGTGTAGTGGCATCCAATATAATAGTTCATTCAGCTGCTGGAAATGCATACAGAAGGAAGAATCTGCTAAGGTTGGTAAAGGACATGCACATGTTTATCCATACAATTGTGATTCACCTAAAGGACCACCGAGAACAAATGAAAGTGTCGCAAGAGATGCACAAATTGTAGTTGTGTAGTTGACAGTAGGCAGACAGGAAAAAAAACCACTTCTGTGAATGGTGTTAAAGGGCCATCATGGTTGCTTTTGTTTCCAAGATTTGATACTGGGTTAGGGATTTCTATTGATTATATGTATATATGTGTTTTGTTGGGTGTACAGAAATTACTACTTTGCCTTCAGCTATCGCCATTTAGTACAAGTTGATTCTCGCCTAGTTAACATTCAGCCAACTCTAGATATAACTCAGACTACCCAGATCAACAGAAACGGACTTAAAATACTGGAAAGCTTCCGAATTTTGATCTTTCATATTGTATTATGGTGCACCTGTTTTAAATGGAATTTTGAATGAAGAACGCTTTCAGCACTACCTCAATTTTGTCAATGCCATTCACATTCTTTTAAAATGTGGATCAACAGAAAGTTACCTATCTGAAGCTGAATTATTGTTAAATGACTTTTGTAAGCACTTTGCAAGACTTTATAGCCAGTCAGGGATGTAGCTAGGCCGTTTTGGAGGATACGCCCGTATATTGGGGGTCCAAGGGGCGGTCGGCGGGGGGTCCGGGAGGCGAAGCCCCCCTGAAGCCCTAAGCATCCGCACGTTGCTTTTGACGATTTTGGGCTGAAAATGATGGCTTTTATTGATTGATAAATAAATTATATAGTTGCGAAAAATGAATATCTTAGAATGAAATTTCCATTTTATGGCATCTGTTTTGATAACTTTGATATTTATATGTTTATAAATTTCTAACGATGGGTCTCACCCTAGTCAGGCTTCAGTTTTTATTGCATTTTTGGGGCACTATGTTTTCTCATTTTTTCCAAGAGGTGTACGCCCGGGCGTATGCCTGGCTACGCGCCTGCCAGTGTTACATGACCTTAAATATACACCAGCTTTTGCATTTACCAGAATGTGTCCGAGAATATGGACCTTTATATACACTTAGCTGTTTTTCGTTTGAAGACAAAAACGACTTCATTTTAAAATTGATCAAGGGAACACAAAACATAGATGACCAAATTGTCACAGGTGTATCATTTGTTCAGAAGTTACCTGAACTGAAAAGGAAATGTACTGTTGAAGGTACAGAGCTTGCACTGCTGTTCAATGAAATCGATAAACATATACTTACTTAAAAAGAGGGGAAAGGATCACAGATAGAGTTTATATACACTACAAAAAGGATAACCCTTAACCAAGAAGAATTTTCTCTCGGAGACTTTCTAGGACATGCACCAATATTAGAAAAGATAAGCAGTTTTGCCAGAATTGAGCTGAATGAATATATTGTATATGGCTTAGACTATTCAAGAATGATCTGAAGAAATAACTCTACTGTTTCATTTAATTTAGATGGTAATGAAATGTTTGGACAAGTGCGATATTTTGGTAAACTAAATGATGCAAACAAAACAGACCAAGTACCGGTAGTTGCATTTATTGAACGTTTTCACTGTGCAAATTATACTGAAAATAGTAAAATTCTTGCAGTTACCGCAACAACACATCTGAAAGTGGTGCCATTGAACTGTATAGTATCAACCTGCATGTGCGTGCACATCAATGACACAAAACAAGGAGGAAGTGTCGATTCTTACGGATGGCGAGAGGTTTATAGTACTGGTTCTACCCAGGAACAATGGGATGGTATGTCTACCACAAAAAAATTGACTGTCATATATGGCCATACATGGGTTTAAAATGACCTAAAACACCATTCTGTTCATTTCAAACAAACAATAATGATGAATATGCCAGATATATAGCTGATGTTTGAAAAGTATATTATATTTTATACATTTCAAAAACATTTATGTTATTTAATATGTACATTAGAGTATTTTCTTTGATTACAGGTGGTTGCTGGATCAAAGCCCTGCGGTGGAAACATCAGCTGAAGTTCTGTGTTGTAAAAAGAAAACCAACTGAACCTCAATATTATGTTCAAAGTTTAAACGCTTTCTGTCTTCGTTCTTCCCATATTTTTTCTTTTTATACGCCCTTAGGGACATATTAGGTCTTGGCGATTGTCCGTCCGTCCATTAACTTTTTGCCTGACAACTGATTGGCTAATAACTTTAAAGTATAAAACAATGAAACTGTGTAAACATCTTTAGCATGATCCAATGTATGCATCTAATAAAGGCCCATAACTATGGCTCATATTTTTTTTAATTATTCACCCTTTGAAAACAGGTTTATCTGCCTTTTACAAGTGATTGTGACTAATAACTTTCAAAGTATTAGATGTATAACAATGAAACTTTGCACACATCTTTCAACATGAGCCAATTAATATGTGCTATGAAAAAAGGACCATAACTGTGATTTTTTAAATTATTTCCCTTTGAAATAGGTTTAACCTTGACAACCACAGGCGTATATGCCCTGCTAGGCTACATGTGTATGCCCCGCTAAGCGGTGATCTTGTTGCGGCAGGAAACCACAGAAAACAAGGTCAGTGGATGACCTTGCAGATTCTAGAAATCAATCCCAGGTCTCTGCAGGTGGTCAAGAAACTAAATGTGCTTCTGTCTGGTGAATTATAATTGACATATAAGTGACATATAAGTGACATATAAGTGGCTTATATGTTGCTTATATGTACAGCATTGACATCCCAGCTAAACATATAAGACACTTATAAGTCACTTATATGTGACATATAAGTGAACTGCAAAATGATATATAGGGTCCAATAGAAACCACAGCGTCTGAACGAAATGACATCGTAGGTCCGCACTGTACTGCAAACAAGGACTTGAAACTACAATGAAAGAGACAAAAAACAACAGAAAGGGTGGTGAAGACAGGGTTACCGACTTGGAATGGTCAGTAGGCAATAAGGCCTACTGGTTAGCTTGAATCAATTTTATATGCGCACAATCCTCGCTATTATCTTGTCTTCAGCGCACAAATAGACAAGACAGTGTAAACAAAACTACATCCCATCAAAAGGAAATCTCTAACAATAAAGTCCACATCCAGAGAAACTAACTAAAGATATACATACAAAATAATAAACATCACAGGATGTATCCAGAATCGTACTGAACAACCATAGTAGTTGCAGCTATAGAGAAAACCAATCTAGGGTGCAATACTTATCTGGACATATAAGTGACATAGATCTCATTTGCATACTTATAAGCGGCATAGATCTCATTTGCATTTAAAATCAATATAAGTCAGTTATAAGTGAAAGATATAAGCCAAGTTTAAGTGACATATATGTAACATATATCTTGACATATAAGCAACATAGATCTCAACAAATCAGTAACATATATGCATTTTCCGTAAGGGCAATCTCTCTGGCATTCGGGTGTATGGGTACAAGTCTATAATAAGCCATCGTTTTTTGATACATACATTCAGTTATATTAACATACAATTACCACTATTTGTGCTCGTCCATGGCTTAGTATATAGTTCATATGTATTCATTTAACCCTTAACTCGCTAAGCACGACGAGTAACTCGCAAAGCTCACTTGATTTTAATTTTCAGTACGAATACAGACAGTGAAAGCATGGCCTATCAATCCTTTTGACGTTAAGAGTTTAAGCAAAAGGTGTCAGAAAAGTTAGCACAGGGATAACTGGCTTGTGGCAGCCAAGCGTTCATAGCGACGTTGCTTTTTGATCCTTCGATGTCGGCTCTTCCTATCATTGTGAAGCAGAATTCACCAAGCGTTGGATTGTTCACTCACTATCGGGGAATGTGAGATGAGTTTAGACCTTCGTGAGACAGGTTAGTTTTACCCTATGTTACTTGAAATTGGATTTATTTACAGTTATTTGTCGGATCCCCTTCAGTCCCTTTTAGAATTAAGAGTCATGATAGTCAATTCTTATAGTAGCTGTTACATACATTTCAGTATAAGAATTAATATGAATTGCAAAATACATATTCGTTACGGATCCATGTTTAAGAAAGGTGTAAACTTGCATTGTGTCTTTCAGCGGCTATTGGAAGGTATTATATTTCTGTTAGAGATGAACAGCATAGATTGGTCAGTGGTAAATCGGACCAGCATTAGCGGAAAATGGCTGGGATAGACAGGGGCACAGATTAACTGTTTTGGACTAGGAGCCAGCTGGGCCCCTTGGTTGAAAAAGTTAGAGGCTCTGAGCTTCAGAATCATTAGCCCAGAGTGTCGCATGTCACTTTATTCAGAGGGTTACATTAAAGTACACTTACATATACGTACATGTATACTAACTAAATGCTACCAATCTTTGGAAGAAAACTTTGTAAAACCTTTAGAGCTGATGAAGATATTTTAATCAATAGAATTTATTTTAAAACAAAGAAAAAATCAAACAAAACTTTCATTTCCCAACACGAAGTTAGTTTATACTTGCAAGAGTCAAACTCAATATTCATTTTTGTAACATGTAGAGCCAGACAGAAAAATAAGGATTATAAGTCCAAGTTATCTATTTCGTTATAAATAGTATTGTTAATGAGTTTTGTTATAAATGATCACAACTAGAATATGTAAATTATATTGTAATAAAAGATTAAAAAAGATTAGATATTATTAAATTAATGTTTTGTTTTGTTATAAATATTTTATGTTAACATACAGTTTGAAAATTATGTATGAGACCTTTGCTATCAACATAATTCTCTGCCATATAATTATTATTGATGATTTCTAAAAGCACCGTATTTTATTAAACAAAAGCGCCGCATTTTAGAATATCCAAAAACCGGAAGTGAAACCTAATGATTATAACACAAATTTATGATCATGTGTAAAATAAACACTACCATGTCTGTTTTAATGTTGATTTTTATACCAGCAAATGTTACTTGTACTCATGCACATCTAATTTTACATTAACATTCGAAGCGCAAAGTACCGTAACATGCAGTTTTCTGGGAAACCGAACATCGCAACATGAAACCGTACATCGCAACATCTTGTATTGTTTCCGCAGTGAAAATTGGAAAAATAAAAACAAACGTTTGTTTCGTTATTTTGATATAGGTTTGTCTATTTATTTCGGCCAAAAGTATGTAGTTCACGGGACCAAAGCAAAATCTGCGGTGTAAAATCCTCGAACTTAAATGTTTGTGTTCAATGATTACCTTTTTTCCGGTTTTTTTTGGATTGAATATTTTTGGTCGCCACATCGGCACGTGAAAGTCAAATTTTGGTCGCCCATACCATTTCTAACTCGCCACGGGCGACTGGGCGAGTGTTAATTTGTGCCCCTGATAGAGCGTCGTAAGAGGGTAAGATTGACTAAATCGTGGGTGTCTAAATAACCACAATTATCACTCTTGTCATGAATTTTAAAATCAGTTATGTTCGCGTGGGTATTGTTTCCACTGTTCGCATTTTATTAAATTCGAAAAGATAATACCCAACGAATGTTTATGCATAATCTTCGAGAACATCTTATGCAAATATTTACTTTTCCCCCGCATGAAATGTCTCGCATTTGATTTTCAACCAGCAAATATACAGTAATATGCAGAATATTGATTAACACTATTCTGCTATACTTAATTATTCTGATAAATGTTTTCTAACTTTTATAAAGTTTTAAAATAAAGTTATAAGTATGACAGTCCAGATTTGGTCCAAGTCGAAGTCCCAAACTCAGCAAAATGTGTGAGGAATATGCTAATAGAACATATTCATAGCGATCTGTGAATAACTACAAGTTACACATTTAAAGTGTCACTGGAAATGTCTATGTAGCACACACTATTGCACCTCGCACACAATCCTAGGAATTTCATTGGATTAGAGCGGTTACATGGTGACCCTCTATTATTGCAAAGTGGGTCAGAAGATTTCATAGAGGGTGACTAAAACATTATGGACTACAATTCTGATTCAGAGTTTAAATCATTTGCAAATAGTTCTTTAAGGCGTTAGTAACAAACATAATCAGTAGAATAATAATGTTTTTAAACTGCATCGGTCGTGACGTCAAATTGCGCGAACGTCTCAATGACGTTAACGCTCCATTAAAATGGGTTAAATATCGGTGTTTGCCTTAAAAAAAGGTGCTCGATGCAATAAATCAGTTATTGGGTTTGTTACTGGCCCTATAGGGGGACTCGGCTATTGCCTCGCCTCCTATACATCTTACTGACCCTACATATTTCTGTAGGGGGTCAGTAACAAACCCAATAACTAATAATAGCCTCTAGTTCATAGGGTCACACATCTAGCTTCCTGATACTGATAAGAGTTCTTGATGACCACAGCTAGACCATGACATGAATGTTTGACCAGTACATAAACAAATATGGCTCTGGCGGGGAATATTGATGACTACATATTTGTTACTCTTGTAAGCACATGTTTGAATTATGTTTGAATTCTCTTTCATAAACTTAAATGAAGGGAAACAGCGCTTCTTAAAAAACATTCTTATACGGATCAGTTAAAAGATCAGATCAAATCGTTACTGACGATCGACTTCATGTCGTCACGAGTCTGAGGTGGAGTCGGACAATAAAGAGTTCTTCGCAATAAAAAAACTGGCTTGGCAGAGTGACAACGCCAACAATTTTTTTAACGAACTAGAAAAAAAGCGGAGGAAACAATGACAAGTCGCAGCAAAAAGCAGAGAGTGAGGAGCGTAAAAGGAGACAGGCTGTCCATGAGATCAGTGACCCAGGTCTCAGACCAACAGAATTGGGAAGTTCAGGAAATTTAATGACTTGAATTTAGAGGTTATTAACTGGGATAGGTGTGCCTGTTTGTGATATTTGTATCGAGGGCCTCATATGGTCATCAAGGGCCAATGTCACAAACACAGTCTGCGAAATTAACTTTTAGACTTGGTTGTCCTTCGGGCAACCATTTCATCAAAAACTGGTTGCCCGAAAGGAAAGGTGGTTGCCCGAATGTTTCTTTTAAAAAATGAAGGCTTTATTACTCTTATGATATATGTAAACAAAGCAAAACATGTCTTCACACTATTTATTCATTTTTCATTCTTTTGTATACAAAGAAATAACATTGTCTATGTCTTTTTCTTAAAAGTCACAGTCATCATTAGAGTCATCATAGATTTTTGACTGTTCATGCTTTTTTATAGTGTCAATACACCCCTTTACAAAGGAACCAACATTGTCTAATCTGGATTTTGTGCACCAAGTGCACTGCATTTTACCATATTTCGGTACATTTAAGTCACTCTCGACCAACTTGCCAAAAAGAAACAAAATTTCTGTCTCTGTTGGCTTCGTAACGCTTACTTGACTATTGTTTGGACTCTTTCACTGGTTTATTCACTGGTTTACCAGGAATGGCACCCGTCACGTACTGCAACACTGACATTTTGTGACAACCGGAAACACGTTTTTACCGATGCATGCGCTAAATTAGCTGTTTGCTCAGATCTCCAGGAGTACCATATCCACTTAGGTTCCAGAATGAAATGGGTTAAGTGAAATTTAAGCAGAACCAATGTTTCCTTCACCACATTTTAAGTGTAGTTTAATTCAGATTAAAGCTGTGATTAAACACCTTATTTCATGCAGTGTAGGAAAACAAAGAGTTACCAAAGGAGGAGATGAAACATCATGTGGAATTCGTGAAGTTAATGGGGGCCGTCAGTTTCGTGAGGTGAACAACTGCTCTTATACGAGTAATGGTTGCATCACTGAGTTCCAACACGACATAGCGCAAGTTATTCTTGAAGATAAAGTGGATCAGATTAAAAAGTTATGTGTATTTTCAATAGTGATAGATGAGAGCACAGATAGAGCCAACCATAAAAATGTGATTATGTATGCGCAAAGTGTAAATGAACATGGATTAAACTGCCGTCTTCTTTCTAACAAGCAACTGGAGTCTGGTTCTGGAAATGCAGAAAATTTAGTGCTTATGTTTGTGGATGAGTAAAAGAACAAAGGATTAGATATATCGCATATGATAGGGATCGGTACAGACAGTGCTAGTGTCATGACTGGTAGGAAGGCAGGTATTGTGAAACCTAAGGTATACAGCCCGCCATTTATTGTGGTGCATTGTGCTGCACACAGAACTGCTCTAGCTATATCCCAGGCTGCCAAACATGTCACTGAGATGGATTCATATTCTAGGACTGTGTCTAATGTCTTCCAAGTACTTTGCCTACTCTTCTCCGAGAACGAACCGTTTGCGAGAGATTCAGGCAGTGCTAAACATTTACAGAAGTGCATTCAGTCATATGGTTGAGTACGGAAAGCGTTGTTTGTGCGATCTACAGGACATACCCAGCTCCGCGCATGTGCCTAGAGCAAGATGCAATTACAGACTCATTGGCCAAAGGAATATACAAGGAAGTAAGCCAGTACAGCTTTTGTTGCTCTCACTCACTTGATCATGGATGTATTGCCCTTCCTGGGAAGATTATCAAAGAACTTTCAGAGTAGACTACTGGATTTCAGTCGAGTTGTGCCATCAATGCAGAGCACATGTGAAAGTTTGAAGGATCTGATCAAGTGTGAATATATTTTCCTAGAAAAGTTGAATGAGTTCATACAAGAAATGGATGACAAGGTATTAAAGTGGCACCGACTCCGACCCATGGTCAGTTGGAGAGCTGTTAGTTATTGGCATTAAGAAGGACAATGTCAAGGAGGTTAAATATGAAATTTGAACACTCTGCTCCAAAGAACAAAAAAGTCATAATAATTAAACACTTTTAACACATTTTTTTTGGAGATGGTACATACCAACTGACCTTGACAAAAGGTCAAATTTTTTACGCAAATTTCAACGCCAACTTTAATGCAAACTTTAACGCTAACATATTTCATTATAACTTTCTTGTCCTTGGGAGTAGAATGTTCAAATTTCATATATAAACTGGTCATTTCCTTCTTAATGCCAATAACTTCCAGCCCTCCAACTGACCCTAGGTCGGAGTCTAGGTCACTTAAATACATGTACCGTCAATATTTGCGTTTAAATTTGGGGACGGTACATGTATTTAAGTGACATTGTGCTGGATACAATATACGAGTTTTGACGAAGCAGTATTTCTGTTGCAGGATCTGGGGCAAAATTGGGAATTATTCAAGATAGATATTAAGAATGCTTTCAGACTGCTTCATGTTAATCGTAAAGATTTCGATCAGCTGGGTTTTAAATTCGATAATAAATATTATGTAGACAAGGCACTGCCTATTGGGTGTTCTATTAGTTGCAATCTTTATGAATCCTTTTCCACATTCTTAGAATTCTGTGTCAAAAAAAGAATGAAGTCGGGCAAATTGATACACTATCTGGATGATTTTCTTGGGGGGGGGGGGGGATAGGTCGTCTTGACAATGAAGTGTTTAGACACAAATATTGTTTTGAGAGTCTCATCTGCCTGGAAAAACAAATAATATCTGTGATGCTTTGTCTCGTTCTCAGCTAGCACAGTTCCGAGAGTTGGCCCTAGAAGCAGAGGAAACCCATATCCCATTCTGCCCCAGCTTTGGGATGTATTCAACGAAGACTTCGACTGCTGTTAGTTTCGAGTTTGGCCGCCAATACATCTTTAGCATACAAAAATGCCCTTAATTCTTTCGATCAATTTCGTCAGCTTTACAAACTCCCCCCAAACCTGGCCTGCTGCTCCTGACCATGTGGCCATGTACATTTCCTATTGTTACGAGAAAGGGAACTCACCAGCGACAGTTTCCACATACATAGCGGGCATAAAATAAACAGCTGGTACCACCCAAAGGATCTATTCATATGAGGTTAAAAAACTACTTCTCGTAAAAAGTCAGACACCAGAGCCCCCAGTAGCCTATCCGGGCCCTCCAATATGACATTTCATTTAACAAGGATGGGACGACAATGACAATCTCATTATTAATTTCTAAAGCAAATCAATGTGGCCCACCCACTACTCTGGAATCTCGTGTGAAAGTGACATCAGGCCCGAGGGACCAGGTTTTTTTCGCTCACAAAAACGGAACCCCTTTAACGAGATCACAATTTGCTGCAGTTTTAAAAGAATGTATACATGCTTGTGGCTTTTTCGGCGGCTGTTATCTGACTCACAGTTTTCGCATTGGCAGAGCGTCCCAGTTAGCCTGTCAAGGTGTTGACTGTGCAGCAATTATGCAGTTAGGCAGGTGGCGGTCAGACGCGTACCGGGGCTATGTTCGGAAGACCCAAACCTCTACCGGGCATTAAAACATGTGTATTTGTTTTATTCACAGATATTTGGATGCTAGGTGACTCCATTGTTTATTGGGTTGGGTTCCGTGCCAGGACAAGAGGGTATGCTGATTTGAGGCTCCAAGGTAATTTACGGATAGGCTGGTAAGGTTTGAGGGGTATGTCATGGGAATATTTTATCCACGCACTCCAGTTGCAGATCCTTTTCCAGGCCCCATCCAGGATGTTTTTTATGAATTTGGGTGGTACTGATCTTACAGGTTTGAGCAATTTCAGGATATTTCTCTTTATAAGGCTTGCAGTAACATACATACGTCCTGTTTACCTAGACACTATTCTCATTTGGGTAGACATTCTCCAGCGAATCCAGTGGGGGACTGAACCTGCAGCAATAGAAGCTAAACGGCGTAGAGTTAACTGTCACGGCCGACACATTGTTTCCGCGGATCAACTTGGGGGTTGTCTGGCTATAGACATTGACTGGCAAACGAGGGGTTTCTATCGGGATGATGGTATTCACCTGTCTGATGTCGGCCTTGACCTGTATTTGGATGGTTCTATCAAAACTGTAATTTTGGATTATCTAGTCGACTTTTGGGGGATTAATGTTTGTACGAAAATTTATCTGTGGCGGAAAATTCTAGCTGCCGAGGGTCGATCGTTTGCACACCAAAACAACCAGGTCTACATTTTGGTCCTAAAGGAGCAACCAAATGGAAAACCGAAGGGGACAAATTGGTTGAAAAAGGAGAAATAAATATGTCATTCAAAATTGTGTTGTAATAGCGCAGTTGCTTCCCTTGCTCTGCGATTGGTACTTGAGAACTGGGTTCTTGCTCGAAAGTTTTAGCGCTAGGCATACCCATGTAATCTCAAGATTTGGCTTTTTCTCTATTAAAGTGTACATGATGTAAAGTTATATAAATGGTACCTGGCGTTTAAGAGGTGTACCTTTCGTAAAATGGGTACCTGACCAATGTTGCTTAAAATGCCTATCAGGATATGGGTCGTTAAAAGTGTATCAGACATAAGATGTTTTATTCAGTGAATACATGTACAATTAAATTATTTGCCCTGCCTGGTGTGCTCATGTGTAAGCTCTTGGCTGTCAGAATTTGTCTCAGTCTGGTGCAATTTCCAAGTGGCGGAGCCGGGCGAGATTTGGTATGCTGCTGCCGTTGTACTTATTCATCTCTTTTATTTTGTGGTATATAACTTGATTATCTAGTCATATTGAAAAATAACAATCTAGTCAAGAGAGTCAGTTGTTGTTTCTTTTATTTAGCCCAGGTAATTGTTTCAATAAGTGAGTCATAAAATAAGTAATTAAATAATTAAACAGTTTATTGACAAATAAATAAACCATTAAATATATAAATTTATCATGTTGTTCAGTCTTAGTTATTGCATTGTTTTATTAGATGAAACATTTATGATGATGGTGATGATAAATTTAATTATTATTGTCAATAAATAAACAAGAGCTGTCGGAGAACAGCGCAGCTCGACTATTCGATTTTTCAGAGAATAATAAATTTATAGCTAGTATATACCATCAGAAAACAAGGCTAAAACAATGTGGGGTGGGGTTGGGAGCACAACATAACTATATGAAAGAACTGACCAAAACTACACAGAAATATGTAAAAATAAAAAATAAAAATTCAAGTTTTGAGTGGGGTGCGGGATGGGGATGGGAGAGAGGCGGGGTGGGATGGTGGGGGGAGTGGGGGTGGTGAGGGCAACATATATGTGTAAGAAGCTATGTAAGAATTCACCAAAACAACACAAATATAAGTAAAATTAAAAAATCGAGTTTGAGTGCGGATGGGGTAGAGGCGGGGGTGGGGAGGGCAACATATATGTGTAAGAAGCTATATTTGTAAGAATTGACCAAAACAACACAGAAATGTGGTAAAACAAATAAAAAGATTAGATTGGGGGGTGGGGGAGGGGGGTAGTGTGTGGTGTGTGGGAGTGGGGTGGAGGGGGCAACATATATGTGTAAGAAGCTATGTGTAAGAAATTTCCAAAACAACAGATATATGTAAAAAAATAAATAAACATTAATAAAAATATTTGTTTCGAGCGTGAGGGTATGTGTAAGAATTGACCAAAACAACACAGAAATAAAAAAAAATAGTTTCGAGTGCGTGTGTGGTGGTGGGGAGGAGTGGGGGTGGGGAGAGAGAAGCAGGGGGTGGGTGGGAGGGAGCAACACGTTTAAGAATTGACAAAAGCAACGGGGGCGAGAGGCGAGAGAGGGTTGGGGGGGAGGGGGGAGAGAGGGGGCAACATATATGTGTAAAAATTGACTAAAACAACGAAGAAATATGTAAAAAAAAAAAAAATGTTTCAAGTGGGGGGGGGGGGGTGAGTGAGAGGCGGTGGGTGGGGGCGGGGAGGGTATGGGGCAACATATATGTGTAAGAATTGACAAAAGCTACACAGAAATATGTAAAAAAAAAAAAAGTTTCAAGTAGGGGTGGGGTGGGGGGGAGTGGGGGTGAGAGGCGGGTTGGGGGAGGGGTGGATGGGGCAACATATATGTGTAAGAATTGACTAAAACAACAAAGAAATATGTAAAACAAAAAAATTCAAGTGGGTGGGGGGGGGGGGGGGGGGGGGGGGGGGCGGGGGGGGCAACATATGTAAGAATTGACAAAAACAACAAAGAAATATTTAAAAAAAATAAAAATGTTTCAAGTTTGTGGAGGGTGAGAGGCGAGGGAGGGGGCAACATATATGTGTAAGAATTGACAAAAGCAACACAGAAATATGTAAAAACAAAAAAAAGTTTCAAGTAGGGGTGGGGTGGGGGGGAGCGGGGTGAGAGGCGGGAGTGGTTTGGGGGAGGTGGCAACATATATGTGTAAGAATTGACTAAAACAACAAAGAAATATGTAAAAAAAAAAAAAGGTGTGGAGGGGAGTGGGGTTGGGGGGTGGGGAGGGAGCCCATGCCCCAATATGGGTGAAGTAATAAGATGCATAATGCTATAACAAATCCCAAACCAAAATTATAGATATATACATGCTTACATGCAAACCTAGATCTGCCTTTATTGCACATTTTATGGGCCATCACAATTTGGGTTCCATGGGAGCCCAGAGTTTGCAGAAGACAAAATTACTTATCCAACCCTTTACAACATACTATAAGGAAACCAATTCCAAAACTTAGTTCAACTAGGACAAGAAATGTAAGAGATATAGACCTGTAAACACAGCTTACACGCAAAATTTTGATGTGAAACAGACATATTTTAAGGGCTATCAGAATTTGGGTTCCATGGGAGCCCAGGGGTTACAGGAACCAAAATTACTTAAGCAGCCCTTACGATAATGCTATAAGGAAGCCCATAACAAATTTGGTTGTGCTAGGATAAGAAATGTAAGAGATATAGACTTGTAAACACAGCTTACACGCAAACCTTGATGTGGGACGCCGACGCCGGGGTGATAACATAAGCTCTCTTATTCTTCGAATAGTCGAGCTAATAAAATTTAAAAAACAAAACAACACAGTTCATCATCATCTGCATTTATGTTTCCTATAATTAAAGAATGTTAAACATGTTAATCATTACTGAATACTCATGTGATAGTGTAAAAAGAATGATCAAGAATAGATTATTACACTGTATACAATCTATTGCAATATGGTGATCACTTTTCGTTCATTGTCCACATGTTTCCCTGAAGTCTCCCTAAACTCTCTCCATTTCTCCCTAAAACTGACTTCTCACTAAATTTTTGGCCTTGATTGAGCCCTGATTAATACTTGGAACTTTTTTCAATATTCTGAGGATTACGAGAATGCAAGAGTGAAGATGAAGCAAACAGAGGTTGAGAGGATTACGAGAATGCAAGAGTGAAGATGAAGCAAACAGAGGTTGAGTCAGACTTGCAGATCATTGTTCAAATTATTTTTTTGGAGTACAATTAATTTTCTCCTTGGATAAAGTGACACAGGAGCATGTAAATGCATAATGTACCTTAACAGCAATGTAATGCATTACTGTATTTGGTTGCATGTTCAATTTAGAAGCATAAAATGCCCAATTAACTGTCTGAAATATATGAGACTGAACATAACTGTTCTATTTTTAGTGATAGTGACCTTGAACTCAATGCAATCCCAAGCTTCCTTTTCATATAAGCTACCTACCCATAATGTTTCATTCCAATATCTCATTCTTAAATGAAGTTACTGAGCGGAAACGAAGTGTGACAGACTGACAGACTGAGGGCAATCCTATAGTCCCTCCTGTCTAAGACCGACCGGTAGAGGACTAATAATCTCATCTGAAGTATATTTCTGATACCATTAAAGATAATTGCATAGAAATGTGTACAAGTAAATACATCCTGATGGCATGCAGAGCACAGGAACCATAACTCTGGGTTAATTATCCACCAAATTATTTCCATTTTTTGTATGTCTTTGTCATGCATTTTTTTTTACATTTTATTGTAGCTCCGAATTATCCTTATAATAATTATTTTTAACAGCCTTGTTTAAATATTTTAGCTTGTGACGATCGTCTCTTCACCATTTTGGAGAAAATATGTTCAGAACAGGCAGAGCAAAAGATCTTGCTGAACAACATATTGCAAAGCGTACAAAATCCGGGTTTCCGTCAATCAGATTCCGTAGCCGAGCTGTCAGAGCAGATTATCTTCCCATTATCTACTAATGAGAATGTTATATATTTAGAAGCAGAACTTGCTGACAAAGCAGTGTTCAACTGTGTGGTAAGTAACGGTTTCAAATAATGAAAACACAACAACATTATTTCTAGCAGTCTTGTGATCAATCTCTCTGGCATTCGAGTGTATGGGTACATGTCTATAATAAGCCATAGTTTTTTGATACATACATTGTTATATTAACATACAACTAGAAATTGTTATTGTCCATGGGACAAAAACGTATGGCTCCCCCACTAGCCCGAACAGGCATAATTGATGACTCTAGGTCCAACCGTCCTCTACTGATCTGAGATCGTTTTGATATTCAATATCCCTGTGAATGTATCTACTATCTGTATCAGTAAGGCCACATAAAAAAATATGTGTGGTTCAGGTAACCCGACCGATCCTTTTTTTGTTAAGAGGCCGACCCTAAAACTTTTTATGCAAAATTTTTTAAAAAAAAGAAATAAAATATAAAAAAAAATAAAAAAATGAAAAAAAATAAAAAAAATTCAATAGGGGTCATCTACTGGTCATGACCAACCATCCTTCCAAGTTTGAGGACCCTAGGTCCAACCATTCTCTAGTTATTGATCGGACATTGTTTTGATAGTCAATGTCACCGCAACCTTGACCTTTGACCTAGTGACCCAAAATCAATAGGGGTCATCTACTGGTCATGACCAACCATCCTTCCAAGTTTGAGGACCCTAGGTCCAACCATTCTCTAGTTATTGATCGGACATCGTTTTGATAGTCAATGTCACCGCAACCTTGACCTTTAACCTAGTGACCCCCAAAATCAAAAGGGGTCATCTACTGGTCATGACCGACCATCCTTCCAAGTTTGAGGACCCTAGGTCCAACCATTCTCTAGTTATTGATCGGACATCGTTTTGATAGTCAATGTCACCGCAACCTTGACCTTTGACCTAGTGACCCCAACATCAATAGGGGTCATCTACTTGTCATGACCAATCATCCTTCCAAGTTTGAGGACCCTAGCTCCAACCATTCTCTAGTTATTGATCGGACATCGTTTGTGACACAGACCTACAGACAGACCTACAGAGAAACAGACTGAGAGCACAAAATCAATATGGCTCCCCTACCACACTTTGTGTTGGGGAGCCATAATAAGTAAAGTTTGAAAAAAAAAAAAGAAAAAAAAAGAAAAATGAAAACCTCTGAAAATGGACCAGCAAAATTTTGAATCATTTTATTTAAGAAAACAAGTTATTTATTTTTTATTTTTAAAATTAAGTGAATTAATTTGATCGAGCCCCACACACAGTGCGAAGCAAAAATTAATTTTTAAATTCACTTGCTCCTCCTTAATATTTAAACTTTGGCTTACCTATAGTTTGCCCTTTGACATAGGTAAACTTTTAAAACTAGAGGTCCACGAGGGCATGTAATCGCACTACTGGATAATAGACACCCAGATACTATTAAAATGTCTGTGGTATTTTCCATATATGGCTTTATTATTATAGAAAACTTTAAACATCTTCTCGTCTAAGACCAATTGCCATAAAAATTATGTCAACGTAAATGTATAGAAATGGTGATTTGGTAACCATTTACCAATATTATTTAAACTGGGTTGATTCACTAAAAACTATGACCGCCAGGGACGAGGCTTATTTTCCCTTATTTTTCCTATAGGGCTATTTTCCTATATGGCTATACAAAAAACACTTTTTAAAAATTAGAAATTGTTATTGTCCATGGGACAAAAACGTATGGCTCCCCCGAACAGGCATAATTGACAACTCTAGGTCCAACCGTTCTCTATTGATCTGAGATCGTATCCCTGTGACTGTTTCTACTATCTGTATCAGTAAGGCCACATAAAAAAATATGTATGGTCCAGGTAACCCGACCGACTCTTTTTTTTTAAGGGGCCGACCCTTAAACTTTTTATGCAAAAATTTAAAAAAAATATAAATAAATAAATGAAATAAAAAAATAAATAAATAAAAAAATTAAAAATTTAAAACAATAAAAAAATAATAATTAAACAAAAAAGAATCAATAGGGGTCATCTACTGGTCATGACCAACCATCCTTCCAAGTTTGAGGACCCTAGGTCCAACCATTCTCTAGTTATTGATCGGACATCGTTTTGATAGTGAAGGTCACTGCGACCTTGACCTTTGACCTAGTGACCCCAAAATCAATAGGGGTCATCTACTGGTCATGACCAACCATCCTTCCAAGTTTGAGGACCCTAGGTCCAACCATTCTCTAGTTATTTATCGGACATCGTTTTGATAGTCAATGTCACCGCAACCTTGACCTTTGACCTTGTGACCCCAAAATCAATAGGGGTCATCTACTGGTCATGACCAACCATCCTTCCAAGTTTGAGGACCCTAGGTCCAACCATTCTCTAGTTATTGATCGGACATTGTTTTGATAGTCAATGTCACCGCAACCTTGACCTTTGAATTAGTGACCCCAAAATCAATAGGGGTCATCTACTGGTCATGAACAACCATCCTTCCAAGTTTGAGGACCTTAGGTCCAACCATTCTCTAGTTATTGATGGACATTGTTTTGATACTCAATGTCACCGCAACCTTGACCTTTGACCTAGTGACCCCAAAATCAATAGGGGTCATCTACTTGTCATGACCAACCATCCTTCCAAGTTTAAGGACCCTAGCTCCAACCATTCTCTAGTTATTGATCGGACATCGTTTTGATAGTCAATGTCACCGCAACCTTGACCTTTGACCTCAAAATCAATAGGGGTCATCTACTGGTCATGACAAACCATCCTTCCAAGTTTGAGGACCCTAGGTCCAACCATTCTCTAGTAATTGATCGGACATAGTTTTGATAGTCAATGTCACCGCAACCTTGACCTTTGAGCTAGTGACCCCAAAATCAATAGGGGTCATCTACTTGTCATGACCAACCACCCTTCCAAGTTTGAGGACCCTAGGTCCAACCATTCTCTAGTTATTGTTTTGATAGTCAATGTCACCGCAACCTTGACCTTTGACCTAGTGACCCCAAAATCAATAGGGGTCATCTACTGGTCATGACCAACCATCCTTTTAAGTTTGAGGACCCTAGGTCCAACCATTCTCTAGTTATTGATTGGACATCGTTTGTGACACAGACCTACAGACAGAGAAACAGACAGACAGAAAGCACAAAATCAATATGGCTCCCCTACCACACTTTGTGTGGGGGAGCCATAATTACCACTATTTGTGCTCGGCCATGGCTTAGTATATAGTTCAATGTATTCATTTAATCCTTATAAGCACGACCACGACAAGTAACTCGCAAAGCTCACTTGATTTTGATTTTCAGTATGAATACAGACCGTGAAAGCGTGGCCTATCGATCTTTTTGATGTTAAGAGTTTTAACCCATTTCATTCTAGAACCTAAGTTGATAAAAGGTCCTGTATATCTGAACATTTTCACGCGTTTTGCTGCAGCAGCAGATTACATTTCAGTGATGTTGGAAAAATATTGATTACATGGTCATTTTTATAAATCACATAACAAAACTATATATCATTTTGTAGGTATTGAAATTCCTGACACAATGGTATATAAGTTAACATGCAATATTCATGCAAAAACTCATGCAATTAAAAAAAAAACATAGGTAAACATGCGAAATGGGTCATGAAAATATGTCCTACCTCACTTTCAGTTGAAAATTTCTGTATGATATATTGACATTTGCTCTGGTAACCCGGGAGTAGATTGTAGGGAATTTCAAGCCCTTGCTAGGAGTGTAATCAGCTTTAAATTCCATTGAATACTTCAAAAGTTTTTTTTTTTTTATAAACTTGGTCACATGATATTTTTTTCCATTTCAGAACTGGTTTCAGAGACAGATTTACCCGAATGTTCATTGAAGCAAATAAGTTGATTCTCATTCAAATAAATAACTCAAAATTGTAACCAAGAGTTGCTGTTGTCTTATTTACACCATAATAAAGATTATTTATATTCATTTACACAGTTTTAAAGTTATATTTTGTATGTTTGTATGTACCGCCAAATCAGGTTGAATCGGTCACGTGGTCGAGTTGAAGGCCGTCTGTAAAAGACGCTTCTTCATCCGCCAGTAGTCATTTCTGCTGGGCAATCTCATGATCCCCATTAGAAAACATAAGCCAAGGAATGCCTTCAAGCAGGGAACATCAACAGGGGACCACTCTGGTTCGAACGGGGGTGGGGAATTTTTCGTCCTTTCCTGGGTGGCATATCGGTTGGGTTCAGTAACCAAATAATCCCATAGGTCATCACCCCAGATCAAACCAAAATAATCACGGGGAAAAGCTTCCTCTGGGTGCTGAACTGTTGCACCCCCCTCACCTGTATACGGCCGTGTCCGGCGACGTTGAAAGTCATCCCGAACCCATCCACCTTGGAAACCTTCGAATTCCGAGATATCCGAATCATCAGAGTCCCAATCATCGAAAAATCCCTGATAGTCGGGGAAATTCAAACCGATTCCTTTGTTGTTGACGATCTCCGATGTTTTCCTCGACTGGATCGTCACTTTCTACGTCGAAATCATTCAAATCTGACAAACTCCCCACATCTATATTGCTCCCGTCGCTTAGTGCTTCTTGGGCCTCCGCCATTTTGTTCAAATCAAAAAGAAATCTTCGAAAAAACGATCAAAAACTACTTTTTTTCAAGACTTTTTCAATTTTAAAATATGCGTAAATGACTCGCAAATAATGCGCATGCGCTAGTAAAGTTTCACTTCCGTGCACAGAAAGTAATGACGTTTCATACACGTTTCTATGGGAGACGGGTTTTCAACAGAAAATTATACCGATAGATCGGTGTCCCGAATAGAAAGGGTAGTTACTGATGGATCGGTGTCCCGAATGAAATGGGTTAAGCAAGAGGTGACAGAAAAGTTACCATAGGGATAACTGGCTTCATAGCGACGTTGCTTTTTGATCCTTCGATGTCGGCTCTTCCTATCATTGTGAAGCAGAATTCACCAAGCGTTGGATTGTTCACTCACTAACAGGGAACGTGAGCTGGGTTTAGACCTTCGTGAGACAGGTTAGTTTTACCCTATGTTACTTGTATTTGGATTTATTTACAGTTATTTGCCGGATCGCCTTCAGCCCCTTTTAGAAAAGAGTCATGATACCGGTAGTCATTTCTTATAGTAGGTGTTACATACATTTCATTATTAGAATTAATATGAATTGCATAATACACATTTGTTATGGATCCATGTTTAACAAAGGTGT
Organism: Cyrtodaria siliqua; assembly: GCA_037043455.1. NCBI lineage: Eukaryota > Metazoa > Mollusca > Bivalvia > Adapedonta > Hiatellidae > Cyrtodaria > Cyrtodaria siliqua. The sequence continues at coordinate 65,114 of JAWPHD010003554.1, read as the reverse complement.
AAACTTACATCGTGTCTTGGAAGGTATTATATTTCTATTAGAGATGAACAGCATAGATTGGTCAGTGGTAAAACGGACCAGCCCAAGCGGAAAATGGCTGCAGCCAGGGATAGAGCATCGTAAGAGGGTAAGACTGACCAAATTGTGGGTGTCTAAATAACCACAATTACCACTCTCGTCATGAATTTTAAAATCAGTTATGTTCGCGTAGGTATTGTTTTCACTGTTCGCATTTTATTAAATTCGAAAAGATAATACCCAACGAATGTTAATGCATAATCTTCGAGAACATCTTATGCATATATTTACTTTCGCCCCACATGAAAACACAATTCTGCTATACCTCGCACACAATCCTAGGACTTTCATTGGATTAGAGCGGTCACATGGTAAGCCTCTATTATTCCAAAGTGGGTCAGTAAATTTCATAGAGGGTCACTAAAACATCATGGACTACAATTCCGATTCAGAGTTTAAATCATTTGCAAATAGTTCTTTAAGGTGTAAGTAACAAACATAATAAGTAAAATAATAATGTTTTTAAACTGCATCGGTCGTGACGTCAAATTGCGCGAACGTTTCAATGACGTCAACGCACCAATAAAATGGGTTAAATATCGGTGTTTGCCTTAAAGAAAGGTTCTCGATGCAATAAATCAGTTATTGGGTTTGTTACTGGCCCCCTAGAGAAATATGTGGGGCCAGTCAGATATAAAGGGGGACTCGGCTATTGCCTCGCCCCCTATAAATCCTACTGACCCCATATATTTCTGTAGGGGGTCAGTAACAAACCCAATAACTAATAATAGCATCTAGTTCAAAGGGTCACACATCTAGCTTCCTGATACTGATAAGAGTTCTTGATGACCACAGCTAGACCATGACATGAATGTTTGACCTGAGTACATAAACAAATATGGCTCTGGCGGGGAATATTGATGACTACATATTTGTTACTCTTGTAAGCACATGTTTGAATTATGTTTGAATTCTCTTTCAGAAACTTAAATGAAGGGAAACAGCGCTTCTTAAAAAACATTCTTATACGGATGAGTTAAAAGATCAGATCAAAGCGTTACTGACGATCGACTTCATGTCGTCAGAGTCTGAGGTGGAGTCCAACAATGAGGAGTTCTTCGCAATAAAAAAAACTGGCTTGGCGGAGTGACAACGCCAACAAGTTTTTTAGCGAACTGGACAATAAAGCAGAGGAAACGATGACCAGTCGGAGTAAAAAGCAGAGAATGAGGAGAGTAAGAGGGGACTGTCCAAGAGATCAGTGCCCCAGCTCTCAGACCAACAGAATTGGGGAGTTCAGGAAATTTAATGACTTCAATTTAGAGGTTATTAACTGGGGTAGGTGTGCCTGTTTGTGATATTGGCCCAAGATAGCCATATGAGCCCCGACAGCTTTAGCTTGAGGACCTCATATGGCTATCAAGGGCCAATGTCACAAACAGGCACACCTACTCCAATTAAAGAACACTGAGTGTTTACTACATGTGTAACCAAAACAATATTATTTTGGATAGTAAATTGCGCAAAGTAAAAATGCTTTTTATCTACTTGTGTACTTTTTGTTTAAATAAGACTCTTTATTTAGATCCATTTTATTCATTTGTTTACAAGAATAAAATAAATGTATGACGGCAATAGACCTCAATCATAGAATGTGCCATTTGAAATAGGCAATTCGGTACCTTGTTCCCTCGTCACTAATTCACCCCCTCAATTAAAATTACGTTGAAACATTACTGACGTAATCTTTTTAAGAAATTTCGTCGTAATAATGACGTCGTTTTTGCCAGTGACATTTTCAGCCCACGGCCATGACGTTGTCAGATATTCTGTTTACGTTTGAGCTTGTAAAAAAAATGGCTATTTCAAAAATGGCATTTGGTTTCGCAAATATAATTTAAGGATAAAAAGGTAAAAGACTAGAATATGTATTATTTCTATATGAAATGTAATTGAGACCCGAACGGCAGCACATATTTTGGTTGCTGAAGACAGTTTGATCAAAAACAACATCACAGTTGATATTGTACATGTATAATTTAATATCACACCATCGCCAAAATGTAGAATGGTCTTCGGTAAACGGGTCAGCTCTATCTTCGAATTACTGTGGTAGTTTCATATGAACTGGACTACTTTCTATTGAAAATTATCGCATGACAGACAAAAAGAAATGAATGTTTAGGCTTTGGGCCATCTTTTTTCGTAATGGTCAAGCAAACAATTCTAGATGCATATTTAGTACTTCAAGTTGGATTTCCTCGAGCCGTTCAACATCTCCGAGCCAGTCACACATTTTTTTCATGTCATATTTTGCTTTAGACTGAATCGTTCTTGTTTATCATTATTCTCATCTTTGAATGGTCTTATAACGATCTCCTGATTGCACTATGGTAATTTTAACAGTGTAGTGAGCATTCTGGCTGCCATTTTCAACCGTCGCAGTTGTCGTTGTTTATTAAAACAAATATGTATAATTTAATGCTAAATTTAAATGCATATAACGCAGTCTCGATTTCATATGGATTTTTGGCCCGCTATATGTTTTTTTTGGCCCTTCATATGGATTTTTGACCCGCAGTATCACGCGCTTTTCTAATATGACCGCATAGACAATGCCTGTACACAAAAAACAAGCCGTTTTTGTTATTATATATAGTAACACATGTAATAATATTATATTAGTAGACATGATTTCCTGCCTGGAACAAGGTTTGTTTGACCGATTAATTCAATTGCTGTGAGGCTTAACATACAACTTAATACTTTTTGGGTTTGCTACGTAACGTGACCGACACATATCACTTGAAACATCAGCGGTGTCTGTCAGGTATTTTAGTGTATTTTCCATTTTGAATTTAAGAATGAATTACATTGTATTACATTGTAAAAGGTGTTTAATTGGTATTTAAGCAGGCTTAAAGATCTACTATAGCAAATTTAATTGGAATTTAAGCAGGCTTAACTACTGAGTATACCAAATTTGAGAGGAATAGTTATCACCCAAAATTAAGAGACTTCACAATTTAGAAAAAACGGTTAGGACGCGCGCCTTTTCAACAAGCAGAAGTTCTAAACAACATCGTAAGTATTTTCGAGCGTACACGTAACATATGTCATGCGTATAAACAATGTAATAAGTATATATATCCTCGACCTCTTAGTTTACGACCACTTAACGACAGTTGGCTATATATATCAGTAAAACATTATATATTAGACATAATATGATGTTAGCTAAAATAAAGAATTCAAACTGCAACAAAAACTACCGCGACTTTGATTAAATTTTGTTTATTTTTCATCCGATAACATCTGTAAATGAATGACCTAATATTGTTTATTTTCAGTGAACGGCAGGTGTTTCCGATCACTTTATTTTTTATATTTTTTACCCCGAGATGCAGCATTTCATACTGAAAATTTTATGCAAATTGTATGACCTAAATTCACACTGGCTGACAGCGCAAAGAAAACAAACAAAATCATCAACTATTTTTTAATGTTTTTAATTGAACAGGAAGAAACAAAGCCCTACTTATTTTCTATGAAAAATATGAGTACCCTCATCACCTTAAAATCTATCTTCTTCAATACTGTGGAGTCTTTAAATTATTATCTTTTGCTGTTTTCATAACATGACCGCCTGCTTGTCAAGAATTTAGGTCACGTGTGAAATGGGTAATGTACTAACATAAAAATTACCATATGTTTTAACGCAAACACCGATATTTCATCATGTTTTTATGCAGGTACCCCAGCCTTTGACATAACCCGTTTATCATTTCTCATTTGACGATTAAATAAAACGTGTTGATATCTTATGAAAGACAAAGGATTAAATCATCATTGCGTCATAACATATGTTATTTTGCGTAAGTCTGCTTTAAAATGGGATACATTTAATGACTAGAACACCGGTAAAGTGATAAAATATCCACAGGAAAATTATCCATAGCCTTAAAATGCAAGTTTTTTCTGTTGTTGTTTAGAACTATTCATTAAGCAGACGGTCATAAAAGTGGATGACGAAATTTGCACAATAAACATGCGCAGACGTAATATCTGCCATCGGTCAAAATCACATGGCGGTCAAAAACAGATAGAAAGACGATATATATTCTTTCACGAAACAGGAACTCATTAGTTCCTTTTTAGATGGAGGAATTAATTCCATATGCTGAAAACCATGTCATCAGTTTTCACGAATGTACGGCGATCATGTATGCAGACATTTAAGCGTAGAAAACAGCTCATTACAATGAATTACATGCATACTGTTATGATTTAAACAATTTGCGTAAACTGTTTGGTTTACAAACATTACAACTAGACTTGAGTTGCTGTGAAAAGCAGACGGCGGTTTCCGGCCCATTTCCTGTCAAAATAAAATAAGATTCTGAACGACATATTTTGTAAAACAAAGAAGTTTCTGAATGAGATACTAGTTTCTAAAACAAAGAAATGTATCCATATAGTCATGTTTTAATCAGGATTTTCAAGAAAATGATTTCTACACTTTTGGTTATTCGTACTGCTGTAATTGTAATAATGATTAGACATTCTTTTGAAATTAGTTTAATATTATATCTGTAAAAATGGAACCACATAATGCAGGCGAAGGCCTTGGAACGAATTAAAGACAAGGCTAAACATGGATTTTCTAGGAGTATAGGCAAAAGAAATCTGACTGGTTCACCTATGAAACGTAGAAATCAAAAACGAAAAATTGCAAGAAAAACAATCTGTAAGTGGAACTATTAAGTTTTATGCTGAAAATGAACAAAACAAAATAAAAATCTTCAACAAGAATGATCAGTGCAAACGGACTAAGAGTGAAAAAGTTCGCGAAAAAAACAATCCTGTAATATTAAATACAGTTTTAGATTTCTATTTGAAAGCACATGGTGTTGGGACAAAAGAAGATGGAACAAGAGAATATGCTTCTGGATTTCAATCCACAAACTATTTAGTAGCAAAACAAAATGAAACTGATGAGAAACTGATGAAACACATTTCTTAAGTTCAGTGGTAATGTACTCAGAAATATTTGTCATGATATTTTAGAGCATCATGTTAATTGTCATTCACTGATTGACATTGATGAAAACATTGAGATGTTTCGACATGCCGAAAAAGTGCATTTTAAATGTGAAAAAGACCATGTGCTCAAATTTGATACTTCTCCCCATATAGAAGGTGGAAAATTCCTTGGAAACATTCAAATTCTTCATGGATTATATACTTCAGGACTAAGATACATTCAATATGAGAGTTTTTGTGAAGGTGATATGTTTGGTCAGTGCTCACAGGCAATGTTTGCTTCAAAGAAGGAAATATGTTGTGACGCGACTAAAGATGCTACAGAAGAGTCCATAACAGATGCCAGACAAGAGGAGGAGGTTAGAGCAATACATAAGGCAGAAGAGAATGACATAACATACCACAGAATTAACATTCTAACAGATGCTAGAAATGCTACCAGGAGAAACGACAAACAGTCTGATCTAATAGCAATTGGTAGCACAACACATCAATCTTTGGTGTTATTACTGTGACTAACGACGTTTTGGTACTGCAGAACATGTGATCCACCAAGAAGTGGGACGAGTCTTGAATTATGCGCCAGACAGAAAGGGGGGGAGGGATTGACTTCTTAGGGATAATTGATCGAGACATGCTAATTATATTACGGAATGAAACGAAAACAATCAATAGCTATGTTACCGTTACGAGTTTACAATCTGATTGGATATTCAATATCTCCCATTTCAACATACTGTCTATTGACAGGTGAAGTTGCGGACATTTCTAGCTGTGACAGAAAATCTTGTAACATGTCTTCAATTCTTCTGTAGTGACACTGAACAAGTTGAAACAAGCTTTCTGAGTTGTCAAAATGTTTTGTCTGATTATACAAGCGCTGATGCCAATGCAATTTCTTCAATGCTTTTACAGGAACTCGCTGATACTGGCCATGATGTATCAAAACTTACAGGATTTGCATCAAATGGCACCTCAGTCATGACTGGCAAAAAAGGCGGAGTTGCAGCTCTACTAAGAAAACACAGTCCATCCATGATCAACATTCAATGTGTCTGTCACAGACTAGCACTACCCTGTACAGATGAGTCAATCTCATATGTTAAAACTATGGAAACTCTACTGCGTCAACTTTGGCAGTTCTTTGAAAACTCGCCAAAGCGAATGGCTGCCTATCTGAAAACCCAGATGGGAGTTAAAATCCATACATTTAGATAAGCCTTCCACAAAGAAGTCGCAAATCGCTTGAAAAATGCCTGTCATAAACGACGGCTTAGTTTATGCATCAGTGAGTGCTGTTCAATATGACTTTAAAGCCATTCTTCAAACAATAGCACTGCTTGAAGAAACAGATGCCACTGTGCATTGCTTACTGCGATGGATGAGATGTCTGAAGTTTATCGGGACAATCTACATACTGAATGAGATCCTTCCCATACTTTCAGGTCTATCACGACACTTCTAGAAGGGATCCTTGAACTTCTCTGCTATTCGCCCTGCTGTGAACATGATGAAGGACAAACTGAAGCAACTGAAAGATGAGGAATCACCTATAATAAGGCTGAGTCAAGACATAGACTCCTTTACAAATATTTTTGTGGAGACATCTCATTGAAGGTAAACCACTCCAAGGAACTCCTCAATCTTATGAACAACTATGTTGAAAGCTTAATCCAGAACATCGTTGACTTGGGTAGCTGTGGTAACTGGAATCATGATGTTTACCATGATGGTAACAGAATGTTCTCTGTTGCACTTATAACTGAGGCATGATGAGATTATTTACATTATGTGTTACTTCAGAGAAAAAAACAAAAATAATGATGGGTAATATATTGGAATGGTCAACTGTGGTAATCCTTCTGCCTCCGATACATCAGGCTCGCCAGTAGGGACACAGTTGACTTGGGTAGCTGTGGTAACTGGACTTATTGTGCTGGTAACAGAATGTTTTCTGTTGCACTTATAACTGCAGCATGATGTGATTATTTACATTGTGTTGATTCTAAGAAATGGATGGGGAACGACGGCCGTACACCATTTTAATTCTTTTTTTTCCAAAACTGTTGCAATCGTTACTGCTTTCATATGTTCATCTTGGATTTTATTAGTGCAATTATCAGAAGTGATAAACCGGTTACAGTATTCTCAAGTCACACAACACAAGAATATCTAGATTTCAAGGGTTCTGTCACCACATCCAGTTACATCAAACTCATCCATGGGGACACGGTTGACTTGGGTAGCTGTGGTAACTGGAATCATGATGTTTACCATCATGGTAAAAGAATGTTCTCTGTTGCACTTATAACTGAGGCATGGCGAGATTATTTACATTGTGTGTTACTTCAAAGAAAAAAACAAAAATAATGATGGGAAATATTATAATGGTTAACTGTGGTAATCCTTTTGCCTCCGCATCCACCTACATCAGGCTCGCCAGTAGGGACACAGTTGTCTTGGGTAGCCGTGGTTACTGGAATTACCATGCCAGTAACAGAATGTTTTCTGTTGCACTTATAACTGCAGCATGACGCGATTATTTACATTATGTGTTGATTCGAAGAAATGGATGGAGAACGACTGCCCACCATTTTAATTAAGTTTCTTCCATTACTGTTGCAATCGTTACTGCTTTAATATATGTTCATCTTGGATTTTATTAGTTGTATGTGTTTAAGAGCTAAAAATGCAGGTGGTAATGGAAAGGTGCCAGGTGCAAAGAAATGTTAAATATGGCATGCTATACAAATGCAGCTATGGTCAACTACACATATTTTCTGCTCAACTTCTGTATGACGCTAGTTGATATGTTGACAATTAAAATTAAAATAGTATATATACTTATCAATTAAGGAACATCATACATTAATTTTTAAGAAAATATTTCGTGTTTGTTTTCAAAATAAATGTCTGAGATTTGCTGTCGAAAAAAAAAGTCGCAGAGAAGGACAAACATGCTTGAAGGAAAGACATCTAAACAGTTTGGTACGTTCCCATTACAGCCAGTGTTATTACTGGTGCTTATGAAAGGTTGGAGACTTTTTTTGGCATTCTCAACTGATACTCAGCCTACCAAGCATATAGTGGTATTGTAGTCCTTACAGTAATTGAAAATAAATTAATTTTTATTACTTGGTGTAAATAAATATGTCTTATATTATTACAGAATTACTGTAAAAAAAATCAATCTAGTGATCGGACGGGCTTATCCAAGTTCAAATTGCAATTGCAGAAATATGAAACATACCAATTTCAAGGACTAAGTGGTGCAATTATCAGAAGTGATAAACCGGTTACAGTATTCTCAGAATCGAAGGTGTGACGGTGGTCACACAACACAAGAATATCTAGATTTCAAGGATTTTGTCACCATTTAATCTTCCCCACAAACTAATCAAGCGGGAAATACGTTTCGATGAGTTCTGAGGGTAAAATCGTACACATCAACAACTTCCAGGTCTGCACTGGAAAGATCCAGTACAACTGGATGCCGCAACAAGTGAAACAACTTAAAGTGCATGTACTTGGGCTGAAAATGAATAACAACATGCAAAATGTAGCTCTGAATACAGCTTATCGCTCAATGTCATTCATCAACTACTCCAAAACAGTGCAATCATTTTTGATATTGATAAAATTATAGATCAATGTTTTGTTGCAATGTGCCACATCTCGGTCAATTCTGGTACCTACAATAAAGGCATAGTGGTTTATATTTCTGCATCCATGGATGTACAGTACAGTGTCCACATCCACTAACATCAAACTCATCAAGAAGATGAATTTACATAAGTGTTCATCGAAAGCTTGTTTTCAAATCCTGTACATGTACTATCGAAACATTGTTCATCACATTTTTTGAATAAATACTGTTTAAACCAAACCAAACTCATCAGTGGGGACACGGTTGACTTGGGTAGCTGTGGTAACTGGAATCATGATGGTAACAGAATGTTCTCTGTTGCATTATTAAACGGAGGCAAGACGAGATTATTTACATAATGTGTTACTTCAGAGGAAAAAACAAAAATAATGATGGGTAATATATTGGAATGGTTGACTGTGGTAATCCTTCTGCCTCCGCATCCACTTACATCAGGCTCGCCAGTAGGGACACAGTTGACTTGGGTAGCTGTGGTTACTGGACTTATCGTGCCGGTAACAGAATGTTTTCTGTTGCACTTATAACTGCAGCATGACCTGATTATTTTCATTATGTGTTGATTTTAAGAAATGGATGGAGAACGACTCCCTACCATTTTAAAGTAAGTTTCTTCCTTTACTTTTGCAATCGTTACTGCTTTAATATATGTTCATCTTGGATTTTATTAGTTGTATGTGTTTTAGAGCTAAAAATGCAAGTGGTAGTGGAAAGGTGTCGGGTGCAAAGAAATGTTACAAGCTAACTGTAAATATGGCATGCTATACAAATGCAGCTAATTGCAGAAATTTGAAACATACCAATTCCAAGGACCCTTAGGACTAAGTGGTGCAATTATCAGAAGTGATAAACCAGTTGCAGTATTCTCAGAATCGAAGGTGTGAGGGGGGTCACACAACACAAGAATATCTCGATTTCAAGGATTTTACTACCATTTAATCTTCCCCCCACAAACTAATAAAGCGGGAAATAAGTTTCGATGAGTTCTGAGGGTAAAATCGTACACATCAACAACTTCCAGGTCTACACTGGAAAGATCCAGTACCATTGGATGCCGCAACAAATGAAACATCTTAAAGTGCATGTACTTGGGGTAAAAATGAATAACAACATGCAAAATGTAGCTCTGAATACAGCTTATCGCTCAATGTCATTCATCAAATACTCCCAAAACAGTGCAACCATTTTTAATATTGACAAAATTACAGATAAATGTTTTGATGCAATGTGCCACATCTGGGCCAATTCTGGTACCTACAATAAAGGCATAGTGAAGGCATAGTGGTTTATCTTTCTGCATCCATGGATGTACAGTATCCACATCCAGTTACATCAAACTCATCAGTGGGGACACGGTTGACTTGGGTAGCTGTGGTAACTGGAATCATGATGTTTACCATCATGGTAACAGAATGTTCTCTGTTGCACTTATAACTGAGGCATGACGGGATTATTTACAGTATGTGTTACTTCAGAGAAAAAAAACAAAAATAATGACGGAAAATATTAGAATGGTTAACTGTGGTAATCCTTTTGCCTCCGCATCCACCTACATCAGGCTCGCCAGTAGGGACACAGTTGACTTGGGTAGCTGTGGTTACTGGACTTATCGTGCCGGTAACAGAATGTTTTCTGTTGCACTTATAACTGCAGCATGACGTGATTATTTACATTATGTGTTGATTCTAAGAAATGGATGGAGAACGACGGCCCACCATTTTAATTAGGTTTCTTCCATTACTGTTGCAATCGTTACTGCTTTAATATATGTTCATCTTGGATTTTATTAGTTGTATGTGTTTTAGAGCTAAAAATGCAGGTGGTAATGGAAAGGTGTCAGGTGCAAAAAAAATTTATAAGCTAACTGTAAATATGGCATGCTATACAAATGCAGTTATGGTCAACTACACATATTTTCCGCTCAACTTCTGTATGATGCTAGTTGCAATATTTAGCTGACAAGTCAATATATTGACAATTCAAATTAAAATAGTATATATTCTTATCAATTAAGGAATATCATACATCAATTTTTCAGAAAATATTTTGCATTTGTTTCAAAATAAATGTCTGATTTGCTGTCAAAAAAAAAGTCTGAGAGAAGAACAAACATGCTCGAAGGAAAGACATCTAAACAGTTTCGGACGTTCCCATTACAGCCGCCGTTATTACTGGTGCTTTTGAAAGGTTGGAGACTTTTTTGGCATTCTCAACTGATACTCAGTCTACCAAGCATATAAATATGTCTTATATTATTACAGAATTACTGTAAAAAAAATCAATCTAGTGATCTGCCGGGCTTATCCACATGCAGAAATTTGAAACAAACCAATTCCAAGTACCCTAGGACTAAGTGGTGCAATTATCAGAAGTGATAAGCCGGTTGCGGGTGGTCACACAACACAAGAATATCTAGATTTCAATGGTTTTGCCACCATTAAATTTTAATCTTCCCCCCAAAACTAATCAAGCAGGAAATACGTTTCGATGAGTTCTGAGGGTAAAATCGTACATATCAACAACTTCCAGGTCTACACTGGAAAGATCCAGTACAAATGGATGCCGCAAGAAATGAGACAAATTAAAGTGCATGTACTTGGGCTAAAAATGAATAATAACATGCAAAATGTAGCTCTGAAAACAGCTTATCGCTCAATGTCATTCATCAACTACTCCAAAACAGTGCAATCATTTTTGATATTGACAAAATTATAAATAAATGTTTTGTTGCAATGTGCCACATCTGGCCTAATTCTGGTACCCTACAATAAAGGCATAGTGAAGGCATAGTGGTTTATCTTTCTGCATCCATGGATGTGCAGTGTCCACATCCAGTTACATCAAACTCATCAGTGGGGACACGGTTGACTTGGGTAGCTGTGGTAACTGGAATCATGATGTTTACCATGATGGTAACAGAATGTTCTCTGTTGCACTTATAACTGAGGCATGACGAGATTATTTACATTATGTGTTACTTCAGAGAAAAAAAACAAAAATAATGACGGAAAATATTAGAATGGTTAACTGTGGTAATCCTTTTGCCTCCGCATCCACTTACATCAGGCTCGCCAGTAGGGACACAGTTGACTTGGGTAGCTGTGGTTACTGGACTTATCGTGCCGGTAACAGAATGTTTTCTGTTGCACTTATAACTGCAGCATGACGTGATTATTTACATTATGTGTTGATTCTAAGAAATGGATGGAGAACGACGGCCCACCATTTTAATTAAGTTTCTTCCATTACTGTTGCAATCGTTACTGCTTTAATATATGTTCATCTTGGATATTATTAGTTGTATGTGTAGAGCTAAAAATGCAGGTGGTAATGGAAAGGTGTCAGGTGCAAAGAAATGTTACAAGCTAACCGTAAATATGGCATGATATACAAATGCAGCTATGGTCAACTACACATATTTTCCGCTCAACTTCTGTATGATGCTAGTTGCAATATTTAGCTGACAAGTCAATATATTGACAATTCAAATTAAATTAGTATATACACTTATCAATTAAGGAATATCATACATCAATTTTTCAGAAAATATTTTGCATTTGTTTCAAAATAAATGTCTGATTTGCTGTCAAAAAAAAAAGTCCGAGAGAAGAACAAACATGCTCGAAGGAAAGACATCTAAACAGTTTCAGACGTTCCCATTACAGTCGCCGTTATAACTGATGCTTTTGAAAGGATGGAGACTTTTTTGGCATTCTCAACTGATGCTCAGTCTACCAAGCATATAAATATGTCTTATATTATTACAGAATTACTGTAAAAAAAATCAATCTAGTGATCTGACGGGCTTATCCACATGCAGAAATTTGAAACATACCAATTCCAAGTACCCTAGGACTAAGTGGTGCAACTGTCAGAAGTGATAAGCCGGTTGCAGTATTCTCAGAATCGAAGGTGGTCACACAACACAAGAATATCTAGATTTCAACGGTTTTGCCATTAAATTTTAATCTTCCCCCCAAAACTAATTAAGCAGGAAATACGTTTCGATGAGTTCTGAGGCCATCCTTAAAAAATTGTTGGTTTGCAGTGCGCAACCGTCTCATATAAATGGTCGCGACTCACTCTTTTTTCTTTTATTTTATCAGTTATCTTCTGATAACCCATTTATTCAGATATCTTAATACATATTTTCTGATACATATAAACAAAACATATATGTCAAGGTTAACAATTTGTAGAATGAGTTTTGGTATGTTTTTTTGTATATATTATAAATATGTACCAAATTGAAATAAAAAATATATAATAATATACATGTACGCATGGGGAACAGAAGACTTGCTAAGTTTTCTGAAGTAGAATATGTTCTTTTAGATGCGCAATTTTTTATTCATTTAGTCCATTTTAGAAATGTTCACCTGTCAGCATCTTGGTCTTTCAGTCAACAGCAAAAAAAAAAATCACCTACCCACCTCAAAAATTCTGGGTCGGAGCACTGCAAACCAACAATTTTTTAAGGATGGCCTGAGGGTAAAACGGTACGCATCAACAACTTCCAGGTCTACACTGGAAAGATCCGGTACAAATGGATGTTGCAAGAAATGAAACAAATTAAAGTGCATGTACTTGGGCTGAAAATGAATAACAACATGGAAAATGTAGCTCTGAATACAGCTTATCGCTCAATGTCATTCATCAACTACTCCAAAACAGTGCAATCATTTTTGATATTGACAAAATTATAGATAAATGTTTTGTTGCAATGTGCCACATCTGGCCTAATTCTGGTACCTACAATAAAGGCATAGTGAAGGCATAGTGGTTTATCTTTCTGCATCCATGGATGTACAGTTCCACATCCACTTACATCAAACTCATCAGTGGGGACACGGTTGACTTGGGTAGCTGTGGTAACTGGAATCATGATGTTTACCATGATGGTAACAGAATGTTCTCTGTTGCACTTATAACTGAGGCATGACGAGATTATTTACATTATGTGTTACTTCAGAGGAAAAAAACAAAAATAATGATGGGAAATATTATAATGGTTAACTGTGGTAATCCTTTTGCCTCCGCATCCACTTACATCAGGCTCGCCAGTAGGGACACAGTTGACTTGGGTAGCTGTGGTTACTGGACTTATCGTGCCGGTAACAGAATGTTTTCTGTTGCACTTATAACTGCAGCATGACGTGATTATTTACATTATGTGTTGATTCTAAGAAATGGATGGAGAACGACTGCACACCATTTTAATTAAGTTTCTTCCATTACTGTTACAATTGTTACTGCTTTAATAAATATTCATCTTGGATTTTATTAGTTGTATGTGTTTTAGAGCTAAAAGTTAAAGTGGTAATCGAAAGGTGTCGGTCGCGAAGAAATGTTACAAGCTAACTGTAAATATGGAATGCTATGCAAATGCAGCTATGGTCAACTACACATATTTTCCGCTCAACTTCTGTATGACGCTAGTTGCTATATTTAGCTGACAAGTCAATACATTGAAAATTAAAATTAAAATAGTATAATTGATATATATATATATATATATAAGTATATTATATACTTCTCAATTAAGGAATATCATACATCAATTTTTCAGAAAACATTTTGCATTTGTTCTCAAAATAAATGTCTGAGATTTGTCGTCGAAAAAAAAAGTCGGAGAGAATGACAAACATGCTCGAAGGAAAGACATCTTAACAGTTTCGGAAGTTCCCATTACAGCCACTGTTAATACTGGTGCTTATGAAAGGTTGGAGACATTTTGTTGGCATATCCACGTTCAAATTGCTATTGCAGAAATTTGAAACAGACCAATTCCAAGGACCCTAGGACTAAGTGCTGCAATTATCAGAAGTGATAAACCGGTTACAGTATTCTCAGAATCAAATGTGTGAGTGGTCATTCAACACGGGAATATCTAGATTTCAAGAGTTTTGCCACTATCTTCCCCAAAAATCAATCAAGCGGGAAATAAAAGTTTCCATGAGTTCTGAGGGTGACACCGTACACATCAACAACTTCCAGGTCTACACTGAAAAGATCCGGTACAACTGGATGCCGCAAGAAGTGAAACAACAACAAAGTGCATGTACTTGGGCTAAAAATGAATAACAATGTAATGAACTACAATGTAGTGAATGTACATAGGGTACCACTAGGTTCTTGTGGCTCGATTCCCAGGAGATTTGGGTAGTTAGCAGTTTCCCGCCATCTCAGCCCACATGACCCAGCCAGACGTCATGTGACACCATCCAAGCTCCCTGATTGGTAGCGGCTCAGCGAGGAGGCGGTCTCTCGAACTCAAGTGGCCATGATGGAAGTCGTGCTTGATTAGAGCGGACACAATTACTGTGATTACTTGGATATACGTATTGGATATTATATACAGTGCCTGACAGGACATACAAATGGACAGGTAGGAACACTTTAACAAAATGGAAAATGTAGCTTTGAATACAGTGTCGCTCAATATCATTCATCAAGTACTCCAAAAACAGTGCAATCATTTTTGATTGCAAACATTTTTGATATTGACAAAATTATAGAGTTTTTTTTGCAATATGCCACAGGCCAAATAGAAGTATATGTGTGGTTCCTATTACATGCTAAAAACAATTGAATTGAATTGAATTGGATTTTATAGTCGCATCAACAGCTAAGGTCATATGGCGACTTTCCAGCTTCTACTGGTGGAGGAAGACCCCAGGTGCCCCTCCGGGCAATTTTCGTGCACGGGCAGGCACCTGGGTAGAACCACCGACGTTCCGCAATGCTAAAAACAGATATGGTAGGTAGGTAGGGAAAATATTTTATTTTATATTTTGCCTTCTTTCTTTTTTCTCTCAATACTTTTCAAACCTAATAAACTATCTAAAATATATACTTCTTAATAATAGGTACAGAACAGACAAAAACTTAATTTAATCTATTTTATTAATTTTTTTTATTTTTTTTTCTGGCATAAAATGTTTAAGGACGGCCCTTAAAAACGGAGTCGGTCGGGAAACCAGAACCACACATATAATTTCATTTGGCCACATCTGCGTTGATTCTGGTACCAACAATAAAGGCATAGTGGTTTATCTATCTGCATTTATGGATGTACAGTGTTTACATCCACTTGCTCATCAGTGGGAACATGGCTGGCTTAGGCAGCTGTGGTAAATGGAAGGATGGTTATCATGTTCGTAACAGAATGTTCTCCATGGCTTTCCTTGATGCAGGAAGATTTTTCATCAAATGACCTTAAAAATTGTCCATGAAACTTGTCAATGATTAATCATTTAGTAACTGATGTTTACACAGTTGAATGGTTTACAAGTCGTAATATCTTTTAGTTTCGGGCGAGCTATTGTCGTACTCAAATGTACGAAAATTTAATAGGAAACAAGCATTGTTGCTGCTGATTCGGTGTAAGGATTAAAAAGATCAAGAAAACATAGCTGCAATGGAATTTAATAAACTTGCGTCCACATATTCGCGCAATAATATCAATATAGACTATTAGTGGTCTGACTGACTCAACCTAGCCCAACTTGCAGCTGCAGAAATTCGAAACATATCAATTTCAAGGACTCAATGACATAAGTGGTGCCCCAACTTGCAGCTGCAGAAATTCGAAACATATCAATTTCAAGGACTCAATGACATAAGTGGTGCGATAATAAGGAGTGATACACCAGTGGCAGTCTTCGCAGAATCCGAGAGGTGAGGTGCAGGTCACGCGACACAAGAATATCAGAACAAGGTTTCTAAGGTTACAAAAATATTGGATGTTTTTTCAGAGAGAAATTTTTGAAATTTTCTATTGATTAGGTTAAGGAATATAACAAGAGGTCAATGACCTTGAAGCTCTACTGATTGATTTTGATTTCAGGAAGTAGTGACTACAAACTTCATTTTTGAAAATCTATTTTTAGCTGTGGTGGCCATCTTGAATTTCCGGCAGACCTGAAATTTTGCTAGGATCAATTAGACATCAAGAGCAACATTTCTGTGAAGTTTCATGAAAATCCGTCAAGTACTTTCAGAGGAGTAGTCGCTACAAGTTTTCATTATATAACTCTATGTAAACAAAGATGGCCACTGGCAGCCATGTTTAACGTCGAATCAAAATAATGTTCAACTCGGATAACCATCATGTCATGCTGATCATTTTATAAAAAGTCCCATATCAATATCTCTTAAAGTTTTCAAGAAGTCGTCGCTACAATCTTATTTTTTTTTAATCTATTTTTAGCCGTGGCGGCCATCTTGATTTTCCGGCAGACCTGAAATTTTGCTAGGATCAATAAGACATCAAGAGCAACATTCCTGTGAAGTTTAATGAAAATCCGTAAAGTAGTTTCAGAGGAGTAGTCGCTACAAGTTTTCATTATATAACTCTATGTAAACAAAGATGGCCACTGGCAGCCATGTTTAACGTCGAATCAAAACGATTTTCAACAAGGACCAACATCATGTCATGCTGATCATTTTAGAAAAAGTCCCATATCAATATCTCTTATAGTTTTCAAGAAGTAGTCGCTACAAACTTATTTTTTAAAAATCTATTTTTAGCAGTGAAATTTTGCTAGGATCAATTAGACATCAAGAGCAACATTCGTGTGAAGTTTCATGAAAATCCGTCGAGTAGTTTCAGAGGAGTAGTCGCTACAAGTTTTCATTATATAACTCTATGTAAACAAAGATGGCCGCTGGCAGCCATGTTTAACGTCGAATCAAAACGATTTTCGACAAGGACCAACATCATGTCTTTAGAAAAAGTCCCATATCAATATCACTTATAGTTTTCAAGAAGTAGTCGCTACAAACTTGTATTTTGAAAATCTATTTTTAGCCATGGCGGCCATCTTGAATTTCCAGCCGACCTGAAATTTTGCTAGGATCAATTAGACATCAAGAGCAACATTTCTGTGAAGTTTCATGAAAATCCGTCAAGTAGTTTCAGAGGAGTAGTCGCTACAAGTTTTCATTATATAACTCTATGTAAACAAAGATGGTCACTGGCAGCCATGTTTAATGTCGAATCAAAATAATGTTCGACTCGGATAACCATCATGTCATGCTGATCATTTTAGAAAAAGTCCCGTATCAATATCACTTATAGTTTTCAAGAAGTAGTCACTACAAACTTATTTTTTAAAAATCTATTTTTAACTGTGGCAGCCATCTTGAATTTCTGGCCAATCTGAAATTTTGCTAGGATCAATTAGACATTAAGAGCAACATTCCTGTAAAGTTTCATGAAAATCCGCCAAGTAGTTTCAGAGGAGTAGTCGCTACAAGTTTTTACTATATAACTCTATGTAAACAAAGATGGCCGCTGGCAGCCACGTTTAACGTCGAATCAAAACGATTTTTGATAAGGACCAACATCATGTCATGCTGATCATTTTAGAAAAAGTCCCATATCAATATCATTTATAGTTTTCAAGAAGTAGTCGCTACAAACTTGTATTTTGAAAATTTATTTTTAGCCGTGGCGGCCATCTTGAATTTCCGGCCGACCTGAAATTTTGCTAGGATCATTTAGACATCAAGAGCAACATTCCTGTGAAGTTTCATGAAAATCCGGCAAGTAGTTTCAGAGGAGTAGTCGCTACAAGTTTTCATTATATAACTCTATGTAAACAAAGATGGCCGCTGGCAGCCATGTTTAAAGTCAAATCAAAACGATTTTCGACAAGGACCAACATCATGTCATGCTGATCATTTTAGAAAAAGTCCCATATCAATATCACTTATAGTTTTCAAGAAGTAGTCGCTACAAACTTGAATTTAAAAAATCTATTTTTAGCTTTGGCGGCCATCTTGGATTTCACATCAACATGAATTTTTGCTAGGATCAACTAGACTTCATGGGCAACATTTCTGTAAAGTTTTATGCATATCCATCCAGTAGTTTCAGAGGAGTAGTCGCTACAAATAAAAGTTAACGGACAGACGGACAGACCGACGGACGGACGACGGACGCCGCACCACGGCATAAGCTCTGCTGATCTCTGATCAGTAGAGCTAAAAATGGAACAGGACATGTAGCATTTATAGAACACAGCCAAAGAAAACCACACTTTCAAAATGCTTTCCCTGTTCTACCTTTAAAGTTCTTGATGTCAGTATATATAGTGTTACTCAGCTATATCACTAGTTTCTTGTGTGCATGTTCTTTGTTTCAATTCTTTAATTTTGTACTTTATCACGATTTACAATGTCTAGTTCTATTTGGAATAATGCATTGTTGCAATTTAAGCTGATGTGTTTGTCATAAGGCCAAACAAAATGAATACTCTGTTTCCGCTAACCCGACCGACCCTATTTTTTTCCGCCAACCCTACAGTTTTTTTCACCGTTTTTGTAATAAAAAATATGTTCGATCGTTTTTGCTCTTTTCTATTTCTTTCCAAATAATATAAATCTTTCCGGTAATTAGTCGTTCCGATACTTGAAACGTATGTCAATAAAGCGTCTACCGATGCAGGTGTCCCGGTGACAATGTTTTTTGGAAAAATTCGTTGTCAGATCTGTTGAGTTTTTCCCTAATTTTAACGACATGGCAACAAGTTTACTGCTGGTTACGTTTGACAAATGCAGACATTTTCCTGGATTGAAAAAACTGTACCCAGTTAAGAATTCAAGCAGAATAATTGACATTTTTTCGGAATATCACGGTGTGCAACCCAGCGAAAATTTCGAGAAATCTGGCCCTACTTTCACTGTTTCTGGTTCCACTCATGTAAAACTGTTAACAAGAAAAGTCATTAAATTTAGTCAGACAAACCATCTGACAGTGTTCTCCAAGGCTATTTTTCCGGGTGTTTTACCCACATGAAGGGTTCTATAGACGGGCATGCAAAGAAGGAAGCATATTTGTAGATTTGGAAAATCTCTGAGATGTGAGCTTCAAAAATGTCAGAGTATTTAAACTGTTTTTACAACATAACTCAACAATCAAAATCTTAGAAGTCTCGTTTAATACCATACACTATTTTAATATTGAAATTGTATTATGTTTTTGCTATGTACACGACATCAATTTTAAAATACCATTGTTCTAATTAATTAAGGCTGGAGAGAACAGTCAAGTATTTACTGGATAGACAAGTTGATTTTGCTATATTAATTAAAGTCATAATAATCATCTTCAAACTTGCAGTTTGGTTAAAATGTAACACATGTATGCAGTTAGTCTTTTAACTCTTGTTTAATACTCCAGTCTGGCCCCAATATCACGAAACAACTCAACTTTTCAACTCAGACTCAACTCAACTTGTCTTTGACATTACAATTCTGAGTTAATATTGTATTGGATCATCTTAATTTTGCTGGAAATCATTGTATATAGATCTTTTACTGATATTGTGAAAAGTTACTGTGAAAATCTACTGTTGCTTGGAAAACAATGAAGGAAATGTATTTGAGTCGGATCTGAAATATTCGAGACCATCTCAAATTCATTTTCTTAAATCTTGGTAAAATAAATTATATTTATATGCAGTTAGTCTTTTAACTCTTGTTTAATACTCCAGTCTGGCCCCAATATCACGAAACAACTCGTGATATTGGGGCCAACTTTTTTAACTTGTTTATATTCATTTATTCAATAAGTATGTTTTAATACAACATATATTGAAATACAATGATATTACGTAGAAAAAGTAACCTATAAAGTCCTACTATTTTATATCGCGTATAAAAAAAAAAAAAAAAAAAAAAAAAAAAAAAGTTGTGCCTACCTACCTACCCTATTTTTTTTCAAGACGTTAGCGGAAACGAAGTATTCATTTTGTTTGGCCTAACCAAAATGAAGTACCGTATTCAACATTGGTTCAATAAATCTAAGAATAAATACTAGAAATAAACATATTTCAAATGTAACTAAAGGTCACGGTCATTGCCCATATGCCTTCTCAATTTCAATGATATTATGATATTGTTTATCCACATGTGTATGTAAACATAATTTGAAGCAGGCATAAAAAGTCAGTGAACAACCTATGTTGTGACCGATACATATTATAAGTATATTGTACAGACATATTTGTATTTTAAGCGACTGATTCATAAATATACTGTACATGCAGACATCATTCTTCTATCAATGTGATACATGTATTCGTGTTTACATGGTAGAGTCGAGAACTATTGCATTTTTTAACCTAAGTGTTTACATGAGTTTACTTTATTCGCATACACTTAATTTTCTTATTCTGAGAAAATTAAGGAGTAACATAATTGCATTTGTTAATAATTATTGAATAAGAGTATTTTCAATAATGCATAACATTATGTACATGTTTACCCTTATTGTACTGTAACAATAAGGACTTTTTCACTTTAGCCTCAATGTGGTAACATTAAAACAAAGTGTTCTTCTGCATCCTGAATTGGTTGTATACATTAACCCATTAATCAACTTGGTCACAATTGGTGGAACCTGGAAGAACAATGAGTGTAGAAACGAGACAAGAAAGAAAGACTACCCAAGCAGAGGACATTCCTTCCAGTAGTGGAAAAATCGGGCAGACCACAACTCACAGCACAAGCACAGAAAGAGAAAAAGGTTTGTCCTTAAATGATTCCGTAATTAATCCGTTTTCATATGGGCATTCTAACCCCAAAAAATGGCATGACATGTTCAATAGCCATTTCAATCTTGGAAAAGCCTCTGAACAGGACAAGTTAGAGTGCTTTAATATATGACAATATCAAGGATGTTTAATAATTAGTTTCTTGGAATCTTTTCAGTGACCAATCAGACGGGTCAGTTAGAGATGCAGGGACACCGACTAACTCTATTTAGCTAGGAGCCAGCTGGGCCCCTGACTTAGAATTTTTAGGGGCCCAGCCCAAAAGTTAGGGGCCCAACAAAATATTATTTTATTTTACCACTCTGGTGCATAATTTATGAACAATTACATGCATTTACTCCGTGTTTATTGAATATCATAAAAACATTACAAGTCCAAGTTATCTATTTAATTATAAATAGTATTGTTAATGAGTTTTGTTATAAATGATCACAACTAGAATATGCAAATTATTGATATAAAAGATTAAAAAAAGATTAGATATTATTAAATTAATGTTTTATTTTGTTATAAATATTTTATGTTGACATACATTTTAAAATTAATGTACGAGACCTTTTTGATCAACATGATTCCCTGCCATATAATTATTATTGATGATTTCTAAAAGCACCGCATTTTATTAATCAAAAGCGCCGCGTTTTAGAATATCCAAAAACCGGAAGTGAAACCTAATTATTTCCCCTTCAAATTATAACACGAATTTATGATCATGTGTAAAATAAACACTACCATGTCTGTTTTAATGTTGATTTTATACCAGCAAATGTTCCTTGTACTCTTGCACATCTAATTTTACATTGACATTCGAAGCTCAGAGTACCGTAACATGCAGTTTTGTGGGAAACCGTACATCGCAACATCTCGAACATTGTGGAAAAATAAAAACAAACGTTTGCTTCGTTATTATTTTGTCAAGGGTTTGTCTATTTCGACCAACAGTATGTAGTTCACGGGACCAAAGCAAAATCTGTGGGGTAAGATCCTCGAACTTAAATGTTTGTGTTGATTACCCTTTTTCCGTTTTTTGGATTGAATATTTTTGGTCGCCACATGGGCGCGTGAAAGTCAAATTTTGGTCGCTAATTTGTGCCCCTGCGATGGTGTTCCAAAATTTAGTATGTAATATGCTTGCACAAACATCAACCAGCCAGAGTATCAGTGGTTATCCGTCTGCCTCCGCATCCACTTACAGCAGCCTCGCCAGTGGGGACACTGTTGACATGGGTAACATCAACCAGCTCTAGTACACAGTCTGCCTCCACATCCACTTACATCGCCTCGTCAGTGGGGACACAGTTGACTTAGGACGATGGTAACACAACTGTCTCTGTTGCACTTACAGGGACTTTTTACCCTTTTTTGCAGCAGCCTGTATTAGG
Organism: Cyrtodaria siliqua; assembly: GCA_037043455.1. NCBI lineage: Eukaryota > Metazoa > Mollusca > Bivalvia > Adapedonta > Hiatellidae > Cyrtodaria > Cyrtodaria siliqua. The sequence goes on along the minus strand of JAWPHD010003554.1, from coordinate 42,444 downwards.
CCCCTTCCTCAACCAAATTTCTTTGAAAATCATGCAGTTTTCACAATTTTTTAAACTTAGCTCTGGAAATTTCATTCCCCATCCATGGATTTTTTCCCCAATTTAGGTCAAAAGGCCCCTCCCCAAAACTGGTAAAAAGGCCCTGACTTATAATTGCTGCGCAGCCATGAGGTGATTATTTACTTATGTGTTGATTCAAATAGCACTTGGTGATGAAGGATATATCGGTACAAAATGAAATAAAAAGGATCTGTATCAAAATGTTCCAATTCCAGAACAGTAGAAAAGGTAAAAGATTAAATTCTGAAATGACACAAGTGTGTTAAGGGTTATTATAGCTTCTAATGAAGTTGGACTGGGACTGGCTAAGTCGTGAACTTTGGGCCACCATCAGATTGTGATTCATGATTCATAATTGCAGCAGATTGGGAGGATGGACATGACGGAACTTGTATTCAAGCTGTTCTTCTTAATCACGAACACAAGCTAAGGACACAAGCCGAGTAAATTATCAACAGAAATACTGAAGTTCGCTATAAATTTTGAAAGATGCCAACAAAAACAGCCGATATCATTATACTGGGACAATTAACACTGCAAATGCTGGAATGTTTGCAGCAAAACATGCAGCTGTAGATATTGTTAATTAACACATCAAAGTGCAACTGGAATCATTTATTTACATTTTCTGTTGATTCAGAGACAAATCAAAAATAATGATGGGATTTATGGAAATAAACAACAATATAAAAGATAAAAGACTTGCTAATGCAGAGCAAGGTTTCAAAAGTTATGAAAATATTAGATGTTTTTTTATAGAGAAAGTTTGAAGTTTTCTACGGCAGAATTACTGTAAAAAATATCAATATAGACTATTAGTGATCTGACCGACTTAACCAAGCTCAATTTGCAGCTGCAAAAATACGAAACATATCAATTTCAAGGACTCAATGACATAAGTGGTGCGATAATAAGGAGTGATACACCAGTAGCAGTCTTCGCAGAATCCCAGAGGTGAGTGTGGTAAAGTTATTGTACTGTAACAATAAGGACATTTTCACTTTAGCCTCAATGTGGTAACATTAAAACAAAGTTTTCTTCTGCATCCTGAATTGGTTATTTTCTCAGGCCCCAAAGAAGTGTGATCACCCAAGTACCTCAGCCAAGCGAGTATACATTAACCCATTAATCAACTTGGTCACAATTGGTGGAAACTAGAAGAACAATGAGTGCAGAAACGAGACAAGGAAGAAAGACTACCCAAGCAGAGGACATTCCTTCCAGTAGTGGAAAAATCAGGCAGACCACAACTCACAGCACAGAAAGAGAAAAAGGTTTGTCCTTAAATGATTCCGTAATTAATCCGTTTTCATATGGGCATTCTAACCCCAGAAAATGGCATGACATGTTCAATAGCCATTTCAATCTTGGAAAAGCCTCTGAACAGGACAAGTTAGAGTGCTTTAATATATGACAATATCAAGGATGTTTAATAATTAGCTTCTTGGAATCTTTTCAGTGACCAATCAGACGGGTCAGTTAGCGGATGGTGTTCCGAAATTTAGTACGGAAGATGCTAACACAGGAAGTGGCTATAGCCTGCCACAAGGAATATTTACATGCAACATTGCGGGATTGTACCATATCTCAATTACATTTGTGAGAATATCTAGAACTTCTTATACTGGCTGCTGCATTCAGCACAACAAAGCATGTAACATGCTTGCACAAACATCAACCAGCCAGAGTATCAGTGGTTATCCGTCTGCCTCCGCATCCACTTACAGCAGCCTCTCCAGTGGAACACGGTTGACATGGGTAACATCAACCAGCTCTGGTACACAGTCTGCCTCCACATCCACTTACATCGCCTTGTCAGTGGGGACACAGTTGATTTAGGACGATGGAAACAGAATTGTCTCTGTTGCACTTACAGGGCCTTTTTACCCTTCTTTGCAGCGGCCTGTATTAGGCCCCTTCCCCAACCAAATTTCTTTCAAAATCATGCAGTTTTCACAATTTTTTAAACTTACCTATGGAAATTTCATTCCCCATCCATGGATTTTTTCCCCAATTTAGGTCAAAAGGCCCCTCCCCAAAACTGGTAAAAAGGCCCCGACTTATAACTGCTGCGCAGCCATGAGGTGATAATTTACTGATGTGTTGATTCAAATAGCACTTGGTGATGAAGGATATATCGGTACAAAATGAAGTAAAAAGGATCTGTTTCAACATGTTCCAATTCCAAAACAGTAGAAAAGGTAAAAGATCAAATTCTTAAAACTTTGGGCCACCATCAGATTGTGATTCATGATTCATAATTGCAGCAGATTGGGAGGAATGGACATGACGGAACTAGTATTCAAGCTGTTCTTCTTAATCACGAACACAAGCTAAGGACACAAGCTGAGTAAATTATCAACAGAAATACTGAAGTTCGCTATAAATTTTGAAAAATGCCAACAAAAACAGCTGATATCATTATACTGGGACAATTAATGCTGCAAATGCTGGGATGTTTGCAGCAAAACATGCAGCTGTCAGTGATTCATTTTGCTCTGCGTCCCGCGTCCTAGACGCACGTTTTTTTTTAGGACGCATCATTCTTAACATGTGCGTCTGCTAAAAAAATCCAAATTTTACAGGTGGTAAATAAACGATTTCGATGCGCGGCGATAACAAATATAACTCGACACCGGTTTGTAAAGTAGAACGCACTATCACCGGTCACGTGACTCGTCGCACTGATGATGTAGTACTCATATTCTGATTGGTTAAATATATTTCTCATCCAATCGGTAACGGCGTTTTATTAACTGTTGGTGTTCGCTTGTATGGAAGTCCCGGATGATAAACAAAATATGCCACAAACAAAAAATGCCACCGAAAAAAGTTATCAAAATTGACCCACAACAGTTTAAATTAACATCCTTTATGAGAACTATCTCGGCTGAAGAACCAAAAAATAATAATCCAAGCGTAGACTCGAACAATAACGATGAGTCTGAAGGTAATTTTGAAAAGAGAAAAGATCGCAAATTTCTGATCAAGTGGCTTGGGCTCTACTCTTGGTTACGCTATGTACCCAGAGAAAAGGGCGCTGAAGACTTCATGTTCTGTTCAGTTTGTACTGACAATAACAAGGTAAATGGTATGACAAAGTTAGCAAAAAGTCAAAATATTCAGCACTCAACTCTTACATGCTATTTCTGTTCTTAACTTTAAATCTGCATAAATAAGTCCCTGGAATATTATGTTATATAGATCATTTGTAACAAATTTTACATAGAAAAAATCCTGGGACCCATTGTTTTTAGTTTGGACCCATTGTTTCAAAGTATGTGAGTCCCAGGGACTCATTAATGCAGATTTCAAAATGAATCACTGAGCTGTAGATATTGTTACTAAACACATCAAAGTGCGACTGGAATCATTTATTAACATTTTGTGTTGATTCAGAAACAAATCAAAAATAATGATGGGATTTATGGAAATGAACGACAATATAAATGATAAAGGATAACCAGTGTGGCTCAACAATATGAGGCAAGATGATCACCAGGACGCAGCTATACGACCAACAAAAAAAGACTGAAAAAAACAATCGTGTGTACGGCAAGACTTGCTATTGCAGAACAAGGTTTCAAAAGTTATGAAAATATTAGATGTTTTTTTATAGAGAAAGTTTGAAGTTTTCTACGGCAGAATTACTGTAAAAAATATCAATATCGACTAATAGTGATCTGACTGACTTAACCAAGCTCAATTTGCAGCTGCAAAAATTCGAAACTTATCAATTTCAAGGACTCAATGACATAAGTGGTGCGATAATAAGGAGTGATACACCAGTGGCAGTCTTCGCAGAATCCCAGAGGTGAGTGCAGTAAAGTTATTGTACTGTAACAATAAGGACATGTTCACTTTAGCCTCAATGTGGTAACATTAAAACAAAGTTTTCTTCTGCATCCTGAATTGGTTATTTTCTCAGGCCCCACAGAAGTGTGATCACCCAAGTACCTCAGCCAAGCAAGTATACATTAATTCATTAATCAACTTGGTCACAATTGGTGGAACCTGGAAGAACAATGAGTGCAGAAACGAGACAAGGAAGAAAGACTACCCAAGCAGAGGACATTCCTTCCAGTAGTGGAAAAGTTGGGCAGACCACAACTCACAGCACAGAAAGAGAAAAAGGTTTGTCCTTAAATGGTTTCGTAATTAATCCGTTTTCATATGGGCATTCTAACCCAAATAAATGGCAGGACATGTTCAATAGCCATTTCAACCTTGGAAAAGCCTCTGAACAGAACAAGCTAGTGTGCTTTAATATATGACAATATAAAGGATGTTTAATAATTAGTTTTTTTGGAATCTTTTTCAGTGACCAATCAGACAGGTCAGTTAGCGGATGGTGTTCCAAAATTTAGTAGGGACGATGCTAACACAGGAAGTGGCTATAGCCTGCCACAAGGAATATTTACATGCAACATTGCGGGATTGTACCATATCTCAGCTACATTTGTCAGAATATCTAGAATGCCAACTTGTTATACTGGCTGCTGCATTCAGCACAACAAAGCATATACTATGCTTGCACAAACATCAACCAGCTAGAGTATCAGTGATTATCTGTCTGCCTCCGCATCCACTTATAGCAGCCTCGCCAGTGGGGACATGGTTCACATGGATAACATCAACCAGCTCTAGTACACAGTCTGCCTCCACATCCACTTACATCGCCTCATCAGTGGGGACACAGTTGACTTAGGAATCATGTTATCACGATGGTAACAGAATGATCTGTTGCACTTACAGGGCCTTTTTACCCTTCTTTGCAGCGGCCTGTATTAAGGTCCCTTCCCCAACCAAATTTCTTTCAAATCATGCAGTTGTCCCCATTTTTTAAACCTGCCTCATAAAATTGATTTGTAATAATGTAGAAGAAGTGTGGCGGGAATTGATGTAAAGTTATTTGCCCTCATGTCACATACAGGAAATGCCAAGATGCCATTATGGTATCTTTGTCATAATGTGAATGATTTTAAAGTCAAGATGGATTTCACTTAATAGCTGTATTTCTTTGCGTTTCCTGAAGAAGAATTGAATTGAATTGAATGTTGTTTAACGGCTCATTAACACAGTTTAGGTTATTTAGAGCCGCCCCAGAGAGAGGGGGAGGATACATAGGAATCCGGGAACCTGCCCTACTCTTATTATCGAATAGATTCCTATGGTTCTTTAACGTGCTCGGTGGATAGACCGATACACGGGACCGCCCGGTTTACGTCCCCATCCGACGGACGAGGCTAAGGGAAAGTGTCTTGCCCAAGAACACACCGACAGAACTCCTGAAGAAGAACAAGAGTTAGAAAACTTGAAGAAAAGAGTTGTACTATCAAAGACATTTCATTTGAAATGACCAACTGTCGTAATGGGAACTCTTTCTAAGTTTGATGGACTTTTAGCAGGCAGTATAACGAGAGGAAAAATGAAAGGTACAGATTAGATATCAAAAAAACATGAGATATGTTAAAATACCACACTTTGTTATGGTATTACTCTATGATAAGAAACTGAAGCTTTAATATATGCTAATTTGTGGATAACAATAGAACACCATGCAAACACTGCAGAAAAATATCGAACCCTCATTTTAGATGTGACAATAAAATAAACAACTAAAGCTTGTATACATTGTGGTATACCATTTAGTTTGACATGCTGGTTTTGTGGCCCTATATACATGGAAGGTCATACACAGACTATCGCAAGATGTGTGAGCTGGACAAGGTCAAGGGACTGGACATTGGCAGCACCTACATTACTGAAAAATACTGTCAGAAGTTCATCAGGGCAACAGCAGAAACTGAGAGGACAAAACAGGACTAACTGAGACCAATTTATCTCATTCAAGTAAATAATAAGTGACGGTTCAACAGACACGTCATCCAAAGAAGCAGAAAGTGTATGTGTCCGATCAGCATTTGAGTTCTGGGTAAAATACGGTAGAATATCAAAACTGAAAAGAATCATGCAACTGTCCATTGTGTTTTATTTGACTTTAAATGTATTTCACTAGGAATTTGTGTTAATTTCAATCGTGTTTTATTCAGGTTTAAAGGCATTTTATTAATGTTAAAAATGTCCCCCAAAAACAGATAGTGAGAAACAAGACATCCTGTGTGCTCCATTAAATACATGATCCCAACAACAATGGACCACTTGTATATGCTATTAAAAGATCCTGTGTGCTCCATTAAATACATGAACCCAACAATGGACCACTTGTATATGCTATTAAAAATGCCTGTGCGCTCCAGAAAGAACATGAAATGTATATTCTAATAACTGTAAAGTTCATAGGTAATTTGTATTTTAATAAAAGCAATACTACTGAGTAAATCTTTAATTGAAAATAATACTTACTCTATAGGTAATACTTGCCCTGTTTCTATACTAGTCAAACTTAGTGTTCATTCAAAAGAGGGTTGAAGTGGTAGGGGGACGAGCGGGTAGGTTAACTTGCCTAATTTTATAGGTTTTCTAAAAAACGTCACGTTACATACATGGAGAAAATATGAAAACTGTAGAAGAGGAAGAGAAGTTGGACAATCACTTAACAATGCAATGGTATTTGCACTTACGAGGTGATACCATGTCAAAAGGTTGCAATAAACGTGGTTCAGTATTATTAAATTATCTAAAACAATTGATTAATAAAATTACATACTGAAGAACCTGTCAAGCCAACTAGATCAAGATGTTTTAACTGTCATCGAATATCGAGGAATATATAATTTACCAATGGGACGTTCATTCTCACTATTCATTTCAATTTGCATTCAAAATGTGTCACCCAATGTCAAAACGTATGTTTAGAATTGCATTATTTACAAGCTTAGCTATTAACTATTACAAATTTGGCATCTTATTTATTATTTAAGTTGTTTTCTCAATAGCATTAATTCTAATAAAAAATAAAAAAAAAGAGCTACCCAACAATATCATAAAAAAATCTACATTTTTTCACCAGCAATAATTCTTCAAAGAAGTTGGATTCAGAAAAGTATGTAAAAAGATCAGTGAGAGTAACATATATACATGTACCAGTAGCTGATAAAGAGATTATTTACTACAAATCAAAACGTACATGTATTAATATCATATCTGCAAGTGTTCAAAGATTACCATATTTCCCCTAATAGGGAGGGCACTACACAAAATGCATTATAAGGTAAGATTTCTAAAATATAGGTGGGAGCCCTACTATTGGGGACGGGCTACTTTTACAGAAAATATGCAGTCAAAGAAATTAGGATTTTTATTCATTAGCCCAAATTATTATATAATCATTTGGACTATTACAATTTTCATAGGCCTGACTATGTACAATTTCTAGATTTTTACCGGCCCAAATTAATATTTACTAGTTTTTCACTATCATGCAAAATGAAATCTTAAGAAATTGGCACCCTGTGATTTTAGTGCCCAAATTATTATATAATCATTTGGACTATTACAATTTTCATAGGCCTGACTATGTACAATTTCTAGATTTTTACCGGCCCAAATTAATATTTACTACTAATTATGACATCGCTATACGCCGACAAATACGGTAGTTTTTCACTATCATGCAAAATGAAATCTTAAGAAATTGGCACCCTGTGATTTTAGTATATCATATATATCAAAGTTTTTCTACTGCTCCAAGGTTTTAATTCAGGCTTTTCTTTGAAAAATCTCATTAGGGAGGAATGGAGGGGTTAGAAATTACCAATTTTTATTCTGGAGACAGGGGTTGTTGAAAGAATTAACATCTATAAGTGGTACACGATCTTGGAAATAATTAAACTTATGGTGGTACCCTAAACATTTGATAGTAGCGACTACCTCCACCCCACTCTCCTTTCCACCCCATTGAGTTTTTTTCACAGAAAAGCCATTAACACAAAATATGTACATCAAATAGTTAATTCTGCATACAATTCTTAGCTTAAACATGCCTTTCAGATAAAATATGAATATTTTAATACATGTGAAAATAAGCGCTGTTCCAATAAAATATATGCGCTTGGATGGTACTTAAAAAATATACTGTCAGTTCTTTTGTACTGTATTACTTCTGATGGTGGAGGGTTGCAAAGAAAATGTATGTCATAAATTAAGTCTACAATATTGGAAACAATTATGAGAATTGCAAAAATCTCTATTAGACCTGTCAATGAAGTCCCTTCAGGCAATATCTGTTACTGGAACAGCTCTAAGGGCTATTCCATTAAAACATACATGGGGACCCCAGAAAGGCACTTTTGAAATTGAACACCAACCGATAGATGCAAAACTGAGTTTAAAGAACCAAATTTTGGTTAAAATAGGGTTCACCCATAGATGTTTATTAAATTGCCTTCCAGGAGTCCAGGGTATGTTTTAATGGAATAGCCCCAAGCTACAAACAAGACTTATGATAATTTTCAATATTTTCAAATAAAAACACACTCCATTTGAGCAAGCATTATGAAGTGTGATTCAACATTTTAACAGTAACATTAAGATGGATTTAACAGTAAAACTGGGAAAAGAAACACGAGTCCTTCCTCTGACACTGCAAACGGCTTCAGTCAGCGTAGATCTTGGATCAGGCTCTCAAAGGTTTGTAGACAGTGATGTGTACATGTTCCAACCAAGTCTGCAGTTTGGACCCGATCATCCTTTCTAAGGTGAACACCTCCCTAAATTAAACCACTTCCCGCAATAATATCTGATACACAGTGTTCTCCTGTGAGGGGGATGTTCAATGCATTGGGACTGCAATATCTTGTGTGCATGCAAAACATACTGTAGAAGAGACCTACTGAATGGGTTACCACTAATGTATAATACTATACAATTCATGCCTGTAAACCGAATCCTTGGTAAATTGACTTCCACAGGGAAAAGGATGCACAGACTGAACGGTTACCTTGACTGGGTACTTGACAAGTTACCTAATCATCCAGCATGGAGTCTAGCCAGTCTTCCAGGTTGTTTTCCATCTTTTCTTCTGGAAATACATACAAGATGCAGCATTTTATAGGCAATTCAACACTGAACAAAGCAAAGAAGTATTGCAAACAATACATGTCCCCTACTGGTTCCTAATCTTCCAGCATTGAGTCTAGCCAGTCTACCAGCTTGTTTTCTATCTTTCCTTCTGGAACTACATGTACATACACGTTGGCAGCATTTTATACGTGATTCAACACCGAGTAATGATATTTAAGTTTCTAGTTTCAGCTCAACAGACTGTTGCCAAAATACCTAGGTAAGTCTTCAAACAAAATATTTATAAGTGAAGAAAATTTATATAAGAACCTATAATGGGAATCTACTTATTTCTGTCAGGTAAAACTGTTATGATCAAAGGTACTAATCGAAATACAGTTACACCCAGTATTGGAATTTCTCGAATTCGAACCGTATAAAGCCATGAATAATTCTTTTTCTTACATACCAATGACATTTTCTGTGTTTAAGTTGCCATCAATTAAAAAAAATGTTTATCTTTATATAAGAAATATCAGACAAGCTTGATTTACAATGTTTATGCGCAAAGAATCGAGGGTGGGATTTTTACATTTATACATTTTTTATTTTATATTTAAATACTTTTTCGTATAAGATAACCCTCCAGCTTATTAAAATTAAGGGCTGAAATTGAGGGCTGGCGTGGCGCAGTCGGTAGCGCGGCGGATTTGTAACCGGAGGCCCCGGGTTCAATCCTCCGTGGAGCCATTGAGTTCCGTCGGTGTGTTCTTCGGCAAGACACTTTCCCTTAGCCTCGTCCGTCGGATGGGGACGTAAACCGGGCGGTCCCGTGTATCGGTCTATCCTCCGAGCACGTTAAAGAACCACAGGAATCTATTCGATAATAAGAGTAGGGCAGGTTCCCGGATTCCTATGTTTCTTTCCCCTCTCTCTGGGCCGGCTCTGAATAACCTATACTGTGTTGATGAGCCGTTAAACAACATTCAGTTATTGAAATTAACAAAAAAAAAAGTCTTTCGAAAGTTTTTCCCTATTAAAATCTGGCATATTAAAATGGAGTCTTATTGTAATAAAACCTGCATTAACACCAAAACGAAAAATATTGTGAACAGTAGACACAATATCTTCACACAACAAATCGGTAGTGCAGTTGCCGTCATTGTGAGATAAGTCAAATGTCAGCATTAACTCAAACTTTATAATTTTCTTTGCATTATGAAAACTGAAAACTAACATACCTTTAACAATATGACCCAATGTTCCTGACGTCGCCTTTGGTTTTTCTTTAGTGTTGTCTTTGTTTATCACAGTCTTACTTGCCACAGCAGTCATTTTGTCATCATATTTCACAAGTTCATCTATAGATAATAACATATCCAAATCATCTTCTAGACCCACCACTTCCAAACTCTTCTTTACTGGTTTAGCAACACTTACAGATTTCGGGGTTGAATGTCCATCTGTCTCATTTTGAGAATTAGAGCCTGTGTTTTCAGTCATTTGCTTCTTTATCACAGGATGTGCTTGATCACTCGCAGATATCTCTGAATTGGTCTTTACATCTTGCTTATGTGTTTTTACTTTGTCTTTGTTTGAAACTTCACAAATGTCAACAGGGGTTTCAGAAGTTACAGTATTTGGAAAATTATGTTCATACATGGATTTATTTTCAGCTGCAGCAGTTGTCATTTCCTTCAACTGCTCCCTCTGGAAAGAGAAATGAAAATATTTGATTGGTGTGCACATTGAAAAATGTGAACAAGAGGTCAATGACCTTGAAGCTCTACTGGCAGGTTCTGATAGCTAGATCAGCATTCCTGCGAAGTTTCATGAAAATCTGTCAAGTAGTTTCACAGTAGTTGTTACAAGTTTTTATATATAACTCTATGTAAACAAAGATGGCCACTGGCAACCATGTTTAATGTCGAATCAAAATGATTTTCAACAAGGACCAAAATCATGACATGCTGTTCATTTTAGAAAAAGTCCCATATCAATATCAATTACAGTTTTCAAGAAGTAGTCGCTAAAAACTCGATTTTTAAACATTTATTTTGACTGTGCAGTGCTCAACACTAACTTTTTTTTCAACTAGCCCGGTCGGGCTAGTAGATGCAAAACCTACTAGCCCTGACCCAAGTTTCATGTGCCCTGACCCAAGTTATATTAAAATATTTATATTTATTACGCAACTCGTTTGTTTCTTGTGTGGGGAGATGCGCAAATATGATTTATTCTAAATACGCTTAATAACTGTTTTGGACTGATAATAGTATGATGCAATAAACAATAAAGCCATTGTATAGTTTCTTTTCTTTTACTCTGACCTCTCAAAATTAAAACAAAATCATATTTAAAGTATGAACACTTGTGATTAACTTCTTGTTAAAAGACTTAACATTGCTGGCTACCCCTTCATGCTTTACTGATACATGTACCTTTGAAATAAGCCATATATAAAATAGGAAATGAAACATCTCTATGATGAAAAACAAACATCAGAAGAGAAAACATTACAAAGTGCTAAATCGATTTCTTACTTTCCTCTTTCCCTTTCTGTTTCTTACTTGAGGAATCCCCTCCTCCAGCAGTGAACCCAAACTTTAACAGCGACATATCTCTTGCATCTCGAAAGGGGAAATCAACATTGACAAATCGGCAAATGCGGTTGCCATATGACAACAAAATGGAAATGAGTCACAAATGTCGCAATATTGTTTCACAAAAATAGGATCGGCTTTCAATTGAAATGTGCAAAATATCTAGCTAGCACTCGTTACAGGCGTATATTATCGTATGCATCGATCAGATATTAAACGATGTGTCTAGACCTTTGACAATATTTTAAATGTTAAAATCCACACAGAGTTAACTCCCTTTACAGTTAGTTCTATCACTGCATGGAGAATGAAAAACCCGCGTGTTATAAATAATTCGGGAAGCCTCGCGCATGCGCATTACGTTAGGTGAATCTATATTGTAAAAACAAACTACGGCTTCATCATTTTTGTGAGAGTGAAACGTATTTTACACGCAGAACTAAATGGAATTTTAAAAGAACATTTCTTATTGGTAAATAACCCCTTCTTATTGTACACGACCGGTCGGGCATGTTCCTGGGACATTCACAAGCCCGGACCTATGTACAGGCAGTGAATGTCGTTCGGACGTGCCTTAGTGTCGAGCCCTGCTGTGGCGGCCATCTTGAATTTCCGGCCGACCTGAAATTTTGCTAGGATCAACTAGATATCAAGAGCAATATTCCAGTGATGAAAATCCGTAAAGCAGTTTCAGAGGAGTATTCGCTACAAGTTTTATTATATGACTACTATAGAACTATGTAGACAAAGATGGCTGCTGGCAGCCATGTTTAATGTTGAATCAAAATGATTTTCAACAAGGACCAATGTCCCATATCAATATCACTTATAGTTTTGAAGTAGTCGGTACAAACTGGTTTTTTAAAAATCTATTTTTAGCCGTGGCGGCCATCTTAAATTTCCGGCTGACCTGAAATTTTGCTAGGATCAACTAGAAATCAAGAGCAACATCAAGTCATGTTGATCATTTAGAAAAAGTCACTTTTACAGTTTTCAAGAAGTAGTCGCTAAAAACTTGTTTTTTTAATCTATTTTTAGCTTTGATGGCCATCTTGGATTTCACATCAACATGAATTTTTGCTAGGATCAACTAGACTTCATGGGCAACATTTCTGTAAAGTTTCATAAAAATCCATCCATTAGTTTCAGAGACGTAGTCGCTACAAAAAAAGTTTACAGACAGACGGACGGACACGGCATAAGCTCTGCTGATCTTTGATCAGTAGACAGTAGAGCTAAAAATGTGAAGTGTAAGAAAAAAACTGCCTTGTAGTTATGTGGAAAATAAATGTGGTTTTACGTCCCTTTAACACATCATATTTGGTTATATTGGGATTGAAACCTCAGAGGGAAATGAGATGAAGTTCCCCCTCAGACATGCCTCTGCCAGGGAGCGACCCATGCGGAGCATATTAAATACAGGTAAAAAGGCATTAGCGTTTAGTTTTTCAAAAATAATGTATGAATGGGCTTTAATGTTGCTTCTAACAATCTTTCCGTCGTATCATGATGATGTCTACACAACAGTGAGCTCAATGCTCGGCTATATAGTGCAGCCATACTGGAATATCATGCCATAGACACGACATGATACCGAACCCAGCCACATTACAGCTGGGTCAACCAGTCCTAGAACTACCCTTTATATTTGTATATGCTAAAAGTCAATCACGGCTCTACTAGTACCATTTTTAAGAAGACTGACCCACGAAATCCCGCTTGGCAGATGTGTTGTAAAAAATGTTGTTAAAAATGGGGAATTAAAAGCAACTTTAAAACCCCATGCACACATACTAATTATTTGACCACCACAGCTAAAAATAGATTTTGAATTCAACCTGAATTTTAAGTAGGGGACCACCCAACTAGACATTAAGAGTAACATTCCTGTAAAGTTTCAAGAAAATCCTTCAAATAGTTTCAGAGTAGTTGCCATAATTTGTTTACTATATAACGCTATGTAAAAAAACATGGCAGCTGTAAACCATGTTGAGACATTGAATAAAAATTAATTTTGTTTAGGACTGACAACATAATCATGCCAGTCATTTTGGTAAAGGTTCTATATCAATACCACTTGTTTTTTGAGAAGTATGTTTTTTGAGAAGTAGCCGTCTTGAAGTTCCGGCCAACCTGATTTTTACTTTAGTAATCAAGAGCAAGAGCAATATTCCTGTAAAGTTTCATGAAAAGCCATCAAGAAGTTTCAGAGAAGTAGTTGCACCACAATAAAAACAGTTTACGGACGGACGCCGCACTATGGTCTAAGCTCTACTGACCATACTCTCCGGTAATACAAAAAAAACGCGTATCGATATGCACATCTTCACATAGATAAGCATGCTGTAAAATGTTGAAACGATCGACTGAAATATGTGGGAGATAGACACACAATATTTTTGAACAGACTATCAGACAGACGGGCATAATGCTAGATATATATGCCCCCTAAAAACTCTTAAGTGGGTCTTGAGAATATTTCATGGTAATGGCGACCAACTTAAATGTCACATTGACCTAATTGTAACAAATATGGAAAACAATGACTATGTGAAGTTTGGTCTGAGAAGTTGTTTGAAGAAGTGGCTAACGACAGACGAAGAGTGATCCCAACAGATCACCTTGCACCTTCATATACCACACTGAGCCTTCGGTTCAGGTGATCTATTAAAACTTCGAAGTAAATTAACTAAGTGCAAAAAGTAGGTCAAGGTCATTCATATTGACCTACTTTTGTTATGAACATAGCTGTAAACATGTGTGACGTTTAAAAGCTTTACGGCTTTTGCTGTCTCAGAAATGGACTGAAAGAAAACTTGAAGGTAACACTGTTTCAGCAGACAAGGATACACTATATTCCTCGGCATGAAAGTCAACTTACTGAAAACAGATCCTCAGCTATGCCCAGTCGCTCATGTAGGGGTATACACCAGACAGCTTGTGCGAGGTGTTCAAAGTCAAGTGCCAAAGCATTGGTAGTTGTCTCCCCTGCATCACTACTCCAATCTTCCTCGTCCTTGAACCGGAATTGGGATGCTGATCCACCTGGATACATTAAGCGGAGTATAAACTTTAATCCAACAACTAATACTTCAGTTACAGTGTATTAATTAGGCAGAAATTCAAGACTTGGGTGTACAATTATGAAAACAGGGTATGCAAAATAATTGGTTCTTGAGCAAATTCACGCCAATTGGGTGTCTCTGGGGCAATTTATTTTTTACAGATAAAAGCATAAAATGTACATTTTAGATCATTGTTCTTTTATAGATGTATACAACAAGAAATCCACGGCCTACATCACACGCCTTATTATAAAGGCACAGATTTTTTATTTGACAAACCCAATGTAAATCCAGAGATATTAAATCAATTTCATTAACAGTGGGGGATGCATGTCTAGCAGAGATCGGATGGGACCTATATTTCGACACTCAACATTTTCCTCATACAGACCCAGTTGCGTTCAAGTACCCCAAATAAATGCAGAATGAACGTTGTACGCTGTATATTTTAACAAGAGGTCAATGACCTTGCAGCTCTACTGATTGATTTAGATTTCAGGAAGTAGTCGCTACAAACTTGTTTTTTGAAAATTTATTTTTAGCCTTGGCGGCCATCTTAAATTTCCGGCCAACCTGAAATTTTGCTAGGATCAATTAGACATCAAGAGCAACATTCCTGTGAAGTTTCATGAAAATCCGTCTAGTAGTTTCAGAGAAGTAGTCGCTACAAGTTTTCATTATATAACTCTATGTAAACAAAGATGGCCGCTGACAGCCATGTTTAACATCAAATCAAAACGATTTTTGACAAGGATCAACATCATGTCATGCTGATCATTTTAGAAAGTCCCATATCAATATCGCTTATAGTTTTCAAGAAGTAGTCGCTACAAACTTGTATCTTGAAAATCTATTTATAGCCATGGCTGCCATCTTGAATTTCCGGCCGACCTAAACAAATTCTGGGATCAATTAGACATCAAGAGCAACATTCCTGTGAAGTTTCATAAAAAATCGTCAAGTAGTTTCAGAGGAGTAGTCGCTACAAGTTTTTACTATATAAATCTATGTAAAGAAAGATGTCCGCTAGCGGCCATGTTTAAAGTTGCATTGAAATAAATTTCGACAAGAATCAACATCATGTCATGCTGATCATTTTAGAAAACGTCCCATATCAATATCACTTACAGTTTTCAAGAAGTAGTCGTTACAAATTTA
This sequence comes from Cyrtodaria siliqua, assembly GCA_037043455.1. Classification (NCBI taxonomy): domain Eukaryota; kingdom Metazoa; phylum Mollusca; class Bivalvia; order Adapedonta; family Hiatellidae; genus Cyrtodaria; species Cyrtodaria siliqua. The sequence goes on along the minus strand of JAWPHD010003554.1, from coordinate 26,594 downwards.
TTTATTTTAAATCTATTTTTAGCTGTGGCGGCCATCTTGAATTTCTGGCTAGCCTGAAATTTTTCTAGGATTAACTAGACATAAAGAGCAACATTCCTGTGAAGTTTCATGAACATCCGTCAAGTAGTTTCAGAGAAGTAGTCGCTATAAGTGTTTACTATATAACTCTATGTAAACAAAGATGGCCGCTGACAGCCATGTTTAACATCAAATCAAAACGATTTTTGACAAGGATCAACATCATGTCATGCTGATCATTTTAGAAAGTCCCATATCAATATCGCTTATAGTTTTCAAGAAGTAGTCGCTACAAACTTGTATCTTGAAAATCTATTTATAGCCATGGCTGCCATCTTGAATTTCCGGCCGACCTAAACAAATTCTGGGATCAATTAGACATCAAGAGCAACATTCCTGTGAAGTTTCATAAAAAATCGTCAAGTAGTTTCAGAGGAGTAGTCGCTACAAGTTTTTACTATATAAATCTATGTAAAGAAAGATGTCCGCTAGCGGCCATGTTTAAAGTTGCATTGAAATAAATTTCGACAAGAATCAACATCATGTCATGCTGATCATTTTAGAAAACGTCCCATATCAATATCACTTACAGTTTTCAAGAAGTAGTCGTTACAAATTTATTTATTTTAAATCTATTTTTAGCTGTGGCGGCCATCTTGAATTTCTGGCTAGCCTGAAATTTTTCTAGGATTAACTAGACATAAAGAGCAACATTCCTGTGAAGTTTCATGAACATCCGTCAAGTAGTTTCAGAGAAGTAGTCGCTATAAGTGTTTACTATATAACTCTATGTAAACAAAGATGGCCACTGGCAGCCATGTTTAACATCGAATCAAAATAATGTTTGACTAGGATCAACACCATGTCATGCTGATCATTTTAGAAAAAGTCCCATATCAATATCACTTATAGTTTTCAAGAAGTAGTCGCTACAAACTTATTTTTTAAAAATCTATTTTTAGCTGTGGTGGCCATCTTGAATTTCTGGCCGACCTGAAATTTTGCTAGGATCTATTAGACATCAAGAGCAACATTCCTGTAAAGTTTCATGAAAATCCGCCAAGTAGTTTCAGAGGAGTAGTCGCTACAAGTTTTTACTATATAACTCTATGTAAACAAAGATGGCCACTGGCAGCCATGTTTAACGTCGAATCAAAACAATTTTTGACAAGGATTAACATCATGTCATGCTTATCATTTTAGAAAACGTCCCATATCAATATCACTTACAGTTTTCAAGAAGTAGTCATTACAAATTTATTTATTTTAAATCTATTTTTAGCTGTGGCGGCCATCTTGAATTTCCGGCCAGCCTGAAATTTTTCTAGAGGAGTAGTCGCTACAAGTTTTTACTATATAACTCTATGTAAACAAAGATGGCCACTGGCAGCCATGTTTAACGTTGAATCGAAACAATTTTTGACAAGGATTAACATCATGCCATGCTGATCATTTAAGAAAATATCCCATATCAATATCACTTATAGTTTTCAAGAAGTAGTCGCTACAAACTTGTATTTTAAAAATCTATTTTTAGCTTTGGTGGCCAACATGAATTTTTGCTAGGATCAACTAGACTTCATGGGCAACATTTCTGTAAAGTTTCATGAATATCCATCAAGTAGTTTCAGAGGAGTAGTCGCTACAAATAAAAGTTAACGGACAGACGGACAGACGGACGACGGACGCCGCACCAGGGCATAAGCTCTGCTGATCTCTGATCAGTAGAGCTAAAAATGTATTTGCGTTCGTTTCATTCGTTGAGTTTCTTTTCAGCGTTTATCGTTTTAAAAAATGAACGATGTCAGAATGCATTTTTTAAAATGCTAAAAACTGAAAACAAACAAAACGAATGCAAATGCATTTCGCTATTTCGGATAACTTCTAGTATTATCCTTTTCAAGCTGATATTGTTTTAGAACCGCTGAAGCATGATTACACAATTACTTTATTTTTTACTCATTCAAAATGGGAAATATTTTATTTATTGTTTAGTGTTCCCCATCAAAGATTCCATATAGCCAGTAGAGCTGTATGATACAGGCCATGTTTTATATATATATCAAGGCAAAAATGAGATATAGGGTCCTATAGAAACCACAGCGTCCGAACGCAATGGCATTGTCGGTCCGCACTGCACTGCAAACAAGGACTTGATAAAACCAAAGAAAATATATGTACGTTTCCCCTAGCAGCTTTATCCGTAGTTCAACAAGAGCAGCACACTCTACTTTTCGAGGCCTTGTCTATTTATTGAAAAAATGGTGCATAATACAAGTTATGGCACTTTTTTGTCCAAATTCCTCTTTTGATAGTGAATACATGTGTAAAGTTTCTGTCAAGCAGTTTCTGCGATATGAGCTTACCGAAAAAATTAAGAACAAAAAGGGGCATAACTGTCAAAATCATTGCTAACGTCGCTGCCGGTGTGAGTAGAATAGCCTTGCAAAAGTTGAGCTAAAAATGGGCAGATGACTATTAGACGGGTATTATTTTACTTTTCTTTTTTTTTTGGTATTTGCTAGTATGGCTAGTAAAAATACACTATTTTGCCAAAGTACTGTAGTAGTAAGTTATAGTACTAATAAACAGGTTTTTTTTATAATTAATGGAAATGTTATCCTGTACTTCTGGTATAGACAAGACGTAAATCAAAAAGCTCTTCCCAGTTAAGTAATTGTGATGCATAAATTTTTATCAAATAATCTATAACCTGCTTCCGCCAGTAGCTTGTTGAAATCTTCTCCTCTCTGTAGGGGTGTGTCAGCTTCATCATCCGATGGTATATCGTCATAGCGACTCCAGTTGCTCACAAGACTGCGTCTCTGAAACTGTTTGGTATCTTCATCTTCAAAAACCTCTGATGTGGCCTTCTGTAAATATTGTACAACATGTAAATAATGCGCAAAATTTTTACATTTGCAGTTTACGAGATATTGTTTAATTGTTTTTGATGTTTTCTGATAAATCTTATCTTGAAATGTATACAAACTTTGGTGCCAAGGGGTTGGCCTCTTTTTACCCTGGGGATTTACTTTGGTAGTCTAGAACCTAACAGGGCCTTTTTAGCATATTTAAGTGGAACCGAAATTTAGCCACTTCCACACTGCAAAAACATCTATATTATCTCCCATTCTGGCAAAAAAATGCCAATTTAAAAAAAAAACGGAAGCTCTACTGGCTAAAATGGCTCTTATATCTACGGTTGTCGTCATAAAATTCCCATCAGTACTTCTTATAAACTATAAGGCCACGGCCTACATGTCGAGCCCTATTATAAAGGTTCAGATTTTTGATTTGACCAACATCAATGTCAATCCCAAAAGATATTAAATTAATGTCATTAACAGTGGGGGATGCGGCATGTCGTAGCTGTCACAGTCACCCGAAATTTTGCACATGATATTAGATGCATGTAAGGAAAATTCTGGTGAAGTTGGTGAAAATCCTGCGAGAAAAAAAGCAAGATACGCACGGCGTAGCAGAGACTAGAATAAGCCATAATTTTCAACAACCCAGTAATGTTGTTCATGAAAAATTGTAATTGATTAATCAGATCAAAGGCATAACTGATTGATGATCGATCAAACTGATTAATCGGAACAACACCACTTGTAGCCTAGGCTAGTTTAACAGTTCAAAAGAGCGTCTCCATGGCCGAATGGTTAACAATGTTGCGTTTTAAACCTTCGCCTCTTAACGCTGCGGGTTCGAATCACACTGGAAGCTTGACTTGTGAGGAAGTGTCGATTCTTACGGATGGCTGGAGGTGTACATTGTCCATGAAAATAATGTTTGACCATCCTCAATTGTTTTATTTCGTCTCTGTTTGGCCTTATGTTCCCAAAAAAATAGAAATATCATTGGATTGCCTTATATGGAAACCTAGCTATTCCAACACGACATTAGACCTGTTTCTGACAAATAATCCTACGCCTGTCAAGAGGATTATAGGACTACCCCCCATAGGAAAGTCGGATCACGATACTGTTTTCGTCGAGTACAACATCAAGGCAAAACGAATAAGGCAAACACCTAGGAAGATTTTCCTATACAAAAAGGCCAACATATAAGGGCTTAAAGGCCCAATTGCCGTATAAAAGCCACTAGATGGAGCCACTAGATGGAGCTGGGTCAGGTTTTTCAACTAAATTTATACATGGTTAAATCAGGGAGAGCTTTTTCAAAATATTGAAAATACCACCTCAGAAAAAAATTCAATATTTGGCACAGAAGTAAAACATATTTGTGAACAAGTATTTCTTCCTACCGGTAGTTTCAACTTTTTTTAAAACTCAACTGACAGAAATGTAGGGGAGGATTATAAACTGAAAAGTGTACACAAATACATGTGGTAGTGTTTACAGCAGACAACAGACACCCAGCATTATGGCTTAGAGATAGGCAGTAGTTATAATTGTGTGTTAACCCCTGTATGGGATGTTTGTATCTGTGACTATTCATGTGTTCCAGATTACCATGTTCACATCAGAATAAAAAAGATCACTAATATTCATTAGGCACTTCTATATATCCTACCCATGAAAATTTAACATTCCCTCCTCAGGCTCAGGTATGTTCCTTAGTCATAACTATACACAATGTAATTCCTTATCTTATTATCTCCATCATGTCCAGCCATTCATAACAATAATTTCTACAGTTATGCTTTATTTTGTAATGTTTATTCTCAACACAATGTCATCATAACATACATGTCCAAATTATACACATATCTTGTGTACTGCAGTATATATACGCCATTTCTCCAGACCAACTACACTTGGCAATTAATTCTCACATAACTTTATGTCCTGAAATATTTGCTGGCAGTGTAAAGTTCTGTTTTGCCATTTGCAAAAGTTCACAACAATTATTTTTTATATTATACGCAGTTGATATTAGAGATGAAAATAAAAGAGTAACTAACTATAGGGTAAAACATGAATTTATAATACTAAAAATACAGTTCCAATAAAATAATCAGAAATTATATACATGTACTAGTAGTAGTTTTGGAGTCATTAGATTGAAAAACTTTACTCCTAACTGATTTTGTAAATACACTTTTCTGGTGGCTGCAAACTCTGCATCCAGTGAGAGGTGTTTACATAATGTGCTATTTTTAGAGTCATTCAGTGTAATTGACAGGCCTGTATAGCTGGTGTAATTGATGTAGGAATGTTGTCCCTTAAGACCACATGAGGCAGTATAGGTGTCAACACACGAAATTAGGTTGAATTAATCCCTGTTGTTGACACACCTTTTACACATATTTAGGCATTAAACAGACCTGTTGGCAAGGTCTATATAAGCTTCAAAATTCAAAATTACACTTTTAAAAGTCCAGACTCTATTGTGCCCATCGCGTCAGGTTTACCTTGACGTGTTCGTTGGCGGACGGACTATAAACCTTAGAGATACACACACACACACACATTGGGAAAATTTCCATTCCAGACATTAGTTTGCCCTCAGAGTATGCCTCCCAGATCTGGAACCCATATATGCAAACCAATATAAACAAGTTAGAAAAAGTCCAGAAAACTGCAGCAAGATGGTCATGTAGAAGATGACACAACACTCGTCACGTGGGGGAGATGCTCAGTTATCTTAAATGGCCCACCCCTGAATCAAGCGAGCCTCTTATTCTTCTGCAAAATACACAACGACCTGGTGAAAATAGATAAAGAAAAATACCTCCAAAAACCCACCTCCAGAAGAATGAGAGCGAATCGCGAGTATCATTACATCCCAGGGGTTCAAATCTCAAATGTAGCATAAAGGCAGAGGTTAACAGTTAAACCTCTGACCTACTTTCTGTAGATACCCGTGAATATCCGCAGTTCGTGGATCTAAGCAGTCAAGTGACTGCTGCTTATCAACAGGATAATACAATATTAAAAAATGTTTCTCCTCTTTTAAAGAGGCACTACCTATATCTACGCGATTTTTAATGTAAAATATTAAATACTCAATATTACTGCATTTATATGTATGCTAAGCTATTTTATGAGTATTCTAAGAAGCAACAAGGTTCGTATTCCAGTTCTGTAAATTATTAATTATGATCAAAACAATATCTTGAATAAAATGCTGCCCAGCCGTTTATTCCTGCCGGAGAACTACGAGATTTTACGATTTTATCGGACATGCGCAATGCCATTCAGTTGAACGAAAACAAACTACTCGGGGCAGTTCCGATTGTAAACGAATAAGATCGGAAAATCTCCGTAATCGGATTGTCTAAAACAATAACGAATACAATTTCAAAAATCCAATCTTTTCTATCTTGTTTTTCCCCAGCAAAACGCATATTACATGGGGTGAAATTATTGCCATTTACCTTTTTCATAGTCCTCTTTACAATTAAGTAAAGTTTATATCAATTGGTGGACAAAAAGATAGCGGTAGAGCATCTTCAAAGTGATTCTTAATATATTAATAAAAAACATCAAATACTTTTTACCTTACTCCAAAAAATGTATCTGCAACATTTGCTACGGCCATGTGATGAAACTGTTCTAAAAAATAATGTTCGTGGGTGGTCTCCCTTGGTTTTAAAAGCAATGTCCAACACTTTAAAATCAATTACATGCTCGACAATATTTCATTAAATATTTCTGATTGTGTTTATGCTGAAATTGGAGTTAATGTAATAGAAACAAGAGCTGTCAGAGAACAGATCAGCTAGACTATTCGATTTTTCAGAGAATAATAAATTATATAGCTAGTATATATCGCTAAAACAATGTGGGGTGGGGTTGGGGGGCGCAACATAGCTATGTGTAAGAATTGAGCAAAACTACACAGAAGTATGTAAAAACAAAAGCCCATGTCCCAATATGGGTGAATTATGAATAAGATGCATAATGCTATAAGAAATCCCAAACCAAAATTATAGATATATACATGCTTACAGATCTGCCTTTATTGCACATTTTATGGGCCATCACAATTTGGGTTCCATGGGAGCCCAGAATGTGCAGAAGAAAAAATTACTTACGCAACCCTTTACAACATACTATAAGGAAACCAATTCCAAAATTTAGTTCAGCTAGGACAAGAAATGTAAGAGATGTAGACCTGTAAACACAGCTTACACGCAAAATTTGATGTGAAACAGACTCATTTTAAGGGCCATCAGAATTATATAGACTTGTAAACACAGCTTACACGCAAACCTTGATGTGTGACGCCGACGCCGGGGTGATTACAGAAGCTCTCTTATTCTTCGAATAGTCGAGCTAAAAAGTCAGATAATATCAGACATATCATATATGATTTTTTTTTCAATTACATAACTTCGAAGGCTGTTTTCCTCCCCAGTAAAGTGTGAAATAGACTATAATCTATGTGCAATTTTGTGCATATTTAGTTGTATGTGCAGTGCAGTGCTCACAGAAAATTATTTTACGAGATGCCCAGGGCTTGTTTCTTCTGAAAATGGACAGGCCCTGATTTAAAATGGAAAGGTCCAATATTTTTTTCTTATTGGAAATGAGTCGTTATTCACTTTCATAGCACACATTTGTTACGTATGTATTACTCAAACTCAGAACCTCCTCCGACTATATTTTTCTTTTTGCTCCCACTTTATGCTCCTAGTCAGCGGACGTATTTACCACTCCGTTTCAAATACGTTAGAATAGAATATTACATAGTAATTTATAACCGATGCAAAGGAGAGTACTAGCACTTTTGCCAAACGATAATAATCAGAGCCGACTTGGCGAAACTGGAGCCGAACTCGGAGCCAAATTTTTAATCAGGTTTTATTGGGACTATCAAGGCCTCCTCTGGCTATATTTTTCTTTTTGTCACCACTTTCTACAAGTTAAAGAATTATGAGCCTAGACTAGAATTCATTTAATAGTAGGATTCCAGGAACTCCTTAGACCTTAAATAATTAATAGAAATATACTTTATATCTGTATTTATACATAAAATATTATATCTTTTTTTCTTTCCACCAACATGTATTTGTAAAGGCAGTTTTTCCTATTTGATTACTTAAAAAAAAAAAAATCCCAAATTATGTACCATCCGAACTACTACGACACAGCAGTTTTAAGGTCCGAAAATTTCACTAACATTCAATCAAAATACCATCAATTACCAGTGTTCAAACTGGAGGGCGACATGAGCGACAAATCGCTTTTTCCTCCGTGACTTGGTTTTTTAGCCGACGGCGAAGTTTAAGTCGCCTTCAGACTGACCACTCCGCTTTTTTCCTTTAATTGACCTGTTGTTTATGTCTCAGGACAGGCGTAGACATCCCTGGGAAGGGATTATGCTAATTGCTTTGATCGATCACAGCAGAAACCCCGCGGGGAGCATAATTTCCTACAACTATGAATTTCTTACAACCGGAAAAGTGTGGTGTCATAGTAGTTCGGATAGGTACATAAGTTTGGATGGAGGAAAAACTTTTTTTTTATTAAATATTGTTTTTAGCTAATACTAGCAATGCAAAACCCGATAGGTGGCGCCGTGTAAGCTATATTTAGAATTTAGGAATATTCCAACCTGGAGTTGGGTACGTCAAATTACGCACCTTTTAAATGCTAAGACACTAAAAAGTGGAACTTTTTATGTTGAATATAGGAAGAAAACACTGCATACATTAAGTAATTGACCTCATGGCTTTTGTTATTTATTGGTATATAAAATAAATGAAAGCGAAGTGCGGTTTTGGGAAGTTCAGTATTAAATCGGATGATTACGCTCTAGTTTATGTACAAATAAAGTACTTCAATAAGGCCTAAAAAAAAAAGATGTGTGTTTCTGGTTTCACCCTGTCAAAAAGTTAGGGTAGGTAGGTAGGTAGGAAAAAGTTTTTGTTTTAGATAAATTTTTTATATATATATTGTTCGCATATATTATGCCATTTTTGTACTAAGGCAACTTTTTGATAACCTTTGCAATCCAGATTAGATGCTTATAACAACTCTGGCTAATAAAATTATCATTTGATTGAAAAAAAAAATCTTTTTTTTTTACATTTTTTTTTTCGCTAAAAATATTTAGGGTCGGCGGTGATAAAGTAGGGTCGGTCGGGAAACCGGAAACACACATGTTTTTTTTATAGGCCTAATTAGTCTTCAATTTGTTTTATATTTAATCTCACAAAAATGACGTACTCGTGGCATTTTTCAACACCTGCTAACATCAGAAAAGACAACTCTTGTCATGCGACTGTAATGCGCATGCGTGGTACTACAAACAAGCTCGTCAATTTTCGAGTCTTATTTCAAACTAGAAACTTGTTCCGACTAATAATTCTCATGAATTCTTTAGTGAAATAACACTTCTTAAAATATTCATACACATGTTAACATTCATCAAGAGAGAACTTTTGGCTCTTTCAGGCTAATTTACTCAGTTTTCAGAATTGTTCAAATTTGACCTTGACATTGTCACGATAAGTCATGTAGGCCACCTAACGCTAGTACTTTTGTTTACATAGCAAAGATGACAGGTTTAACACCAAATTGTGGAAATAGTAGCACATAATTAAAAGAAAAAGGGAAAGAAATTAATTTGACACATTACTTTGTAAATAAACATCTGTATGACTTTATTGCAAGGGAAAAACAATATTTATCAGCTAGGTTGCTTTTTTCAGAACAATTGATAAAAACGGTTATTCATATGGCAATTGTTGGACACAAACATTATTTTTTTGGCATGTGGGGGGTGGTTCATAAACTTACTTTTTTTCCTCAATGGACTATTTTGATGATACTTTTTCAGGGCCGTTAACAGGCGTACCAGGCGTACGGCCGTAAATTACGTCCAAAAATCATAATTGTACGGCGAAAATTAACATCAAAGGCGTACAGTGTACTTCAAAAAACTTCAAAGTACGCCGCGAATCTTTACTAAAGACGTCCCATAATTTGTGTAAATTACCGATTATAGCCCCGCCCATCTAATCTAATTTCATTTGAGACAGCTGAGGTAACAAGTTGTGAAGCAATTAAACTCAGTGGAGCCTGTAATTGACAGATAAAACCGGTTTTGTCCAGTTTTATCAAGGGTCACACATGTGGCTGGCGTAAGGAGAGTTTTAATTAGATAATTGGCATAGCCGCGCATTTTTGTGAAAGAAGCAGTATAATCTCGACGCCAAATTGCTTAATTTATATTCATTAACCACAAAGTTAAAACTTCTTACACACAACAGCTTATACTTTTTACGCTTTTTCTTTTATATTTGTGTGTCATATTTTTCAATGTATTTATCAAAGTAACAAAGAGAAACAAAGTATTGATAGACAGACAACATGTAATTATCTCTAACCTAGAGGAAAGAGCTCTTCGCGAATGGAGTCTGAACAAGGAAGTGAAAATATCACTGGCAAAAACGATCGATTGCTTTGATAATAAATTAAAGAAACTGATACATTTACTCCTATACTTGACAGTTTTACTTACTTTTCATTAATGTATGCCGATTTAAAAGCTTTTCTGGACTGATGAATTGAAAACTGTTTGCAAAATGTAATTCACTGTATAAAACCTGTGGGTGGAGTATGACACGCAAAGGCAATTTTTTTATATAATGATGTCATCAACTATTTTCTTTTATAAACATATCTATGATTATAAATATCCTTTTTTAACACTTTAGATCCCCCTCCCTCCATCCCAAACACCACGCAGAATCATTGACTCGACTGAGTATGAATGCCATGCCCAAATACTGGAACTTCCTAAATTTTTCCCATGAACTTCCAAATTTGATATGCTGGAAATTTAAACTTCCTAAATTTGAACCTTAATGGAAGCCCTGCTTTTTAGAAAATACTAATCAGTTTCCCAATATTTTCTGATTTGAAAAATGCCTTTGCATTGCTACAATACAAATTAAGAAACAAAACACATAAATTGGTCTTATAGGTCTTAATGAGGAATAAGCCTTTTAGGAAGAAGTTTACACCCTTCATAGAACTCCATACAAATTGATAGAAAGATGAATAAAGAAAGATACATGCAATATATTTATATTAATTCTCTCAATCCTTTCTTCTATCATAGTTACAGTATATATAAGTAAAGAGTGCCTGTGAGTGTGAATAAAATTATTAAACACATTTAATTTGAAACAGCTAGCATGCTCTTAAATAATCAAAAGGTTATAACCAACAGGGTGTATACATGTATATCAGTTAATAATTAACAATAACCGATTGCGCGCTAAATTTAAAAGATCGTGTCTCCCTCACTTCTCCCTATTTTTTGGTCACTTCTCTCTATTTTCTTTGGAGGGAGTTTCTCCCTAAAATCCAGGCTAGGTTTGAACCCTGAATTACGAACTTTTTTTATGCATTAATGTGTTTTGAATGCCAAAAAAAGGTAGTTATTATCAAAGAGGAAAGAAAACACAACCCTAATACACGGTGGGGAATCAAAGGCACCATAACGCTATTGTTATGCGTTAAAATTGTCACCGTGCATTTTCCGTTACGGTGCCCAGCGCAGAAATTGTCGTCAAAAGGTGAGTGTGAAGTTGTGTTGTTTTTTTATCAAGACGTTTTATGTCCAATTCCCCAAAATCGGAGAATGTCATTCCGGACAAATATGTCCAACCTTTATTTTGAAAGCAAAATAATTGAAAAAATGCCAAAATCTAATCGTGTAGAGCGTTTGGACTTTGCAAGAGTTCATTGTTGATTTGTCAAAATCAAAATTTTGTGACCATTCTTCAACGATCTGCAGGTCTACGCTAATATTTGACCTTCATACAACTGTGTAATGGACAGACGGATGCTCTGGTACAAAAAAATGAATATTATATGCCATATAAAATACTATAAACCTATTTTTTGAAACGTCGTGGTGCCCAGGTCGGGACTATGGTGCCCAGGTCGCGACATGGTGCCCAGTGCAAGTAACTTTAAAAGAAAGAAAAAACGGTCACATTTATCAAGTACTGGTTTGGCTGTCCAGTTCGCCTTATAGTTATGTCCTATAGAGACTATTTGGTGGATAATTAATGGGAACATGAACAAAAAGCAGGGATTGTGGAGGGATGGACTAATTGGATAATTTAGCAGTTTGAAGTTGAATTAAGTTTCCCCACAAACACATTTTAACACAGGTCAAGTCAATTCAAATATTTATTTAGTGGATACCTGTGTATATTTTATTAAATGTGACCTTTTTTTTTCTTTTAAAGTTGCTTGCACTGGGCACCATGTCTCGACCTGGGCACCATAATCTCGACCTGGGCACCACGACGTTTCAAAAAATGGGTTTATAACATTTTATATGGCATATAATATTCATTTTTTTGTACCAGAGCATCCGTCTGTCCATTACACAGTTGTATGGAAGGTCAAATAAATTAGCGTAGACCTGCAGATCGTTGAAGAATGGTCACAAAATTCTGATTTTGACAAATCAACAATGAACTCTTGCAAAGTCCAAACGCTCTACACGATTAGATTTTGGCATTTTTTCAGTTATTTTGTTTTCAAAATAAAGGCTGGACATATTTGTCCGGAATGACATTCCCTGATTTTGGGGAATTGGACATAAAACGTCTTGATAAAAAAAAAAAAAAATTCACACTCAGGCCACCATTAAAAAATTGTTTGTTTGCAGTTTCCGACCCATGGCTTTTAGGGGTGGGTCGGTAGGTAGGGATATATATATTTTTTTTAAAACATTTTTATTATTAACGCATGCCCATCGACGGGATGCAAATATCGTGTGCTTCACTAGTATTATCCATAGAGTTGTTTTTTTAAAAAGGGTTTAGTTAAATATTAACAGAACATGCAAGAAAAAAGAAACAAAACAAAATTTAAAAAAAAAAAAATTAAAAAAATTTAAAAAAAAAAAAAAAAAAAAAAAAAAATTAAAAAAATGGTTTGGGTCGGCGGATTTGCCGTGGGTCGGTCGCAAACTGCAAACAAACAATATTTTAATTTAGGCCTCACCTTTTGACGACAATTTCTGCGCTGGGCACCGTAACGGAAAATGCACGGTGACAATTTTAACGCATAACAATAGCGTTATGGTGCCTTTGATTTCCCACCGTGTAATAGCAGGATAATGTAGTTTTATGTCAATAATTGTCGATCTCAAAGTTGTGGCAAACTGCCGACACGAAGCCAGGCTCAGTATTGAAAGTTCTTATTGTTTCAATGTGTGTAGAACACATTTTAATTACTTTATTGCAAGTGTTTTCAATACACATGGGAGTATTTGTCGTGAGGATCTTGAGATCAAGTACAATTGGGGATTTTTTTTAGACTGTCAGGCCCGAAGGGCTTTGTCTGCAAAATGAGACTATCCTACTTTTCGAGCACTGATGTGCTACAGAGAATAAAAACTGTCTGTAAAAACAGGCTCAATAACATTTTAATTTTCATTGCTTAAGCTAATTTAACTGTTACTGCAAAACTTGAAATGCAAAATTCTTGACCTAAATAATTTAACTGGACGACATCACTCATGCGCAGGAAATGTCTACAAAACAGATGACTATTATAAAATGTGTGTTTTTATGAAAAATACTAAATTACAGGGAACATGGATTTTCCTGAGGTGTATATTTTGAGTTTAGTGAAAATACATAGAAAAGGTACTTCTATTAGTATTTTGACTTCTATCTTAATATTTTCTATCTGTTTGAAATGCATATTTTCTAAAACTGTATACAAATCATAGCAAAACCTTTGACTTTGTTCTGACTGCTCAAAATCTCACGTGAGGGCACTGTCGTACGAGAGGTAAATATTTAAGAGCAACAATGAAGTTACAATCTCCACGAAGTTCCGATATTCAATGATAGTTTTAATCGGTGGCCCAGTCAGTAGACGAATATCCTTTTTTTTCCCTTTTTGATATTTCGATATATGTCAATATTTTTAACATGCCAACAACCTTCATGCCATTATGGTCAGTGTGCAGTACAGGGTTCAAATTTAGCAACAATTTGGATTGGGCCTAATAAAAAAACATGTGTGTTTCCGGTTTCCCGACCGACCCTACTTTATCACCGCCGACCCTAAATATTTTTAGCGAAAAAAAAAAAAAAAAAATTAATTTTTTTTTATTTTTTTTATTTTTTTATTCAAATGATAATTTTATTAGCCAGAGTTGTTAAGCATCTAATCTGGATTGCAAAGGTTATCAAAAAGTTGCCTTAGTACAAAAATAGCATAATATATGCGAACAATATATATAAAAAAAATATCTAAAAAAAAAACTTTTTCCTACCTACCTACCCTAACTTTTTGACAGGGTGAAACCAGAAACACACAAGTTTTTTTTTTAGGCCTTGGCAACATTTCGCCAGTAGTGTTTTTTGTAACTGGCAAAACGAAAAAGTTACTTGCAATTTCTAGTTATGTAAGTAAAAATATGTAACAAATATAACAAATCAGTAAAAAGCACAAGATGATTCATCATTAGCAAATAGTCCATGTGTCATACGAATACAAAGACATATCAGGAAACTTAAAAATATTAAAACACCATCGATATGAAAGCAGGTTTCAAAAAAAAAGCAGACAGTATTTTAAAATAAAACATAAGGTATTTTGATGCACTTGCACATTTTTGCCAGTATTTGAAAAGTTTAATGGCATTCTGAAAATGTCACTTGCATTTTGCCAGCTAAAAATTTTTAGCCCTGCAGTACAAATTAAAACAACGAAATTCCTCAAGAGATATATAACAGAGCTATTCAATTAATACGCAATCTCGTTTTTATCTGGAAAGTATTTTGAGAGGTTAATAATGACTGCAAAAATAACGAAAAATATGTTTTACATTTAGATTATAAACCTTCACGCTATCATCACGCCGTTGGGTGGGTTGCGACGTTTTCGCCAATTTTTCATCTTCTTGGCATTTTGTCTTTCCTTTTTGTGATGTTTTAGCTTTGGCATCGTCTGCACCATGTTGTTTATTATCTGCTTTGACAGGGATTCCATGTTTCTTCTTGTACTGTGTATTTTTGCGTGTTTTGTGTTCGTCAGGTCGCATTTTCAGCAGTCGAGCAAAACATGCGCGGGAAAATCTACGTGGGTTCCGTCATGGGTTAATGGGACGCTCTTTGTATTCAGTAAAGTAATGCAATCGTCTGTGTCACCGCGTTTAGCGGTGCAAGTATAAAACTTCCTCGTGA
The DNA here is from genome assembly GCA_037043455.1 of Cyrtodaria siliqua. Lineage (NCBI taxonomy): Eukaryota > Metazoa > Mollusca > Bivalvia > Adapedonta > Hiatellidae > Cyrtodaria > Cyrtodaria siliqua. The sequence goes on along the minus strand of JAWPHD010003554.1, from coordinate 11,428 downwards.
CATTTTTACTTTAAAGGCAGATCAAGGCCCATGTTTGTCGGGCTCGGACCTGGGTTACTGAGGCTAATTGAACAAATAGGGAAAATGTTTATTTTAATAAAAACTATCACGTGCAGTATGATATGCAGTTTTGTCTAAATATCTGAAGCGTTCGAACTAGGGTCAGTATCTAATTTCGGTTGTTCTGTTATTTCCTGAAAAATATAGTGGGTCAGTTGGGTGAAGCCCCCTGCAGTCCGAGACGGTGTTATTAATGTTATTAAGAAGATGAATGCACTTTACTAATGTTATTAAGCTATCAACTGCTTTTTTATGCTATGTACCATGTTGGGGTTCTTTTTTTAAGGTAACACTTTTGAGGGCTACGACCCTGAGGAAAAACAATAACATCCCGACACCACCAGTCCAATCTCATTAAAATCATATCCTAATTACGTTTTGATACTCTCCGCTATATATCCGCCTTAGTATTGTAGAGTATGGTAGCGTCATAAAGGTTCTGATTTTAATGAGATTGATCTGCATCTATATGCACGCTCTTCTTATTCTTCTATTCTTATTCTTCCAAGTAAACAGCTGGGATATTCTTAGATCGTAATTAGCTCTGCGTGACTATGCATGCTGATGGCGCACAGCTAGTCCAAAAAATATGTACAGTTAAAATTGGTAAAATTATTTACACTGCTGCCTTTGTCGATATGAAGGAGCAGATCACATATAAAGAGGAGTGATCTGAATTCTTCCAGTGAGGGCGTTGAGACCACTGTAGTCGGGAGTGTGTTCCAATCTCTCACCGTTCTTGGGAAGAACTAATTGTAGTAGGCCTTGTCTGTTATTCTCTCCTGTAAGAATGTGTGCTGTCCTCGTGTACGGTCGTCACTGGCGTGCAAGTACTTCTCCAAGGGGATGTCAATTGTACCATGCTGTATTCTGTATAACAGTCGGTTATGTCTTCGCCTGGTCTCAAGCGATTCCCAGTTGAGGTATTTGAGCATCTTAATGACACATCCTGGGGATTTGCTGGAGTTTATAATTGAAGATATAGCGTGCGGCACGGCGTTGGACCTGCTCTATGGCTTTGGCATTGATCTGGTGGTATGGGTGGACAGACAGTGAAGGCGTATTCCAGTGTTGGTCTAACCATAGCGGTGTACGAGGCTGCTTTGACTGGAGGCATGCATTCCTTTAAGTTCCTTCTCAGGAAGCCAATAGTTCGGTTGCCTTTACCAATGGTGTTACTTTAAACATATTTTATTGCTTTTCTTCTATATACAAGCAAAAGGGTTGGGCCACAAGTTCTTCCAACATTAATAAAGGCCCGTCCCAACAATATTGTAATTAACAGTTAACAAGATGGCAATACAATTAACATAAAATATTCAAATACATTTTTCGATGAACAAAAGAAGAAGAAAAAGGGAGAGGAGTAAGTAGAATAAAGTTCTAGGAAAGACTAAACAAGAAGGAATAAGTGATGATGCTGTGGTTGTAGGATCCTGCCCCGAGCGGTTGTCATAATAGTGTATATAATGTCTAGTCGTTATCAAATCGTTTAGTATCTTTAATGTATATTTGAACATGATTAAAATAGTGCTATTATCTTTATCTGTATAACTATCTTTTCCAAATCAAAATACACAAACGCTGAGCGGGTGAAATGGACGGGTAGCATGAAAAAGACGAAGTCGTTCATTTAAATAAAACGGACATTGCATAAAATATGGTGTTCTGTATATGCCGGTCCCATGAGAGGTTGTTGCTGATGGTGACTCCCAAGTATGTGCTGGCCTCCTATACGTGTGTGGCCATGGAGTTGGTAATATGGCCTTCTTCATGTTGTTGGGACTGATATTCAGTACTGTGCATTTACTGTGGTTAAAACTCATCTGCCAAGTTCCTCCCCATGTTTCTAAGGCGGTGAGGTCCCTTTGGAGTAGCTGGCTGTCAGTGGAGTTCTTAATGACTTTGTAAAGAAGGCTGTCATCTGCAAATAGTTTAGTTCATGCTATGATGATGATGCAAAGTTTTTCTTTACTCTCGCCGTATGGCACAAGGCCTTTTGGCGAGCATTTCAAAAGAATATTACGGTTGCGATGAGTCCGGTGCAGTAGACGCCGGCATCCCTCGTCCTTAAGAAGTTTACGATAGAACAGCAGTAGTAGAGTTGATAGGAGCGTAGATAGTCAAAGATGATTACATTTTCGAAGATTAATTGTTGAAATTGTAGATTTTGGCCAGTCAGATTGCCTGCAGAATGTGACTAGGTAATTTCGATTGCCGGCTCGAGATCGTCTCAGCCAATCAGGAAACAATCTGTATGCTACACCTCTAATCACCTTTCGGCAGGGACTTTGTAATCGTACACCGGATATTGCTACCATTGAATTGGTGAAAATATACAAAATCAGGAAGATAAACGTCAACGAGCTGCAGAAAATCGTGTTTTTAACGAATACACGTCATTACTACAACTGAAAAGGTGTAGTAAGACTTGTTCACGTATTTTATCTATTCATAAACCTGCTAGTTACTAGAAAATACAGTCTTGGTTAATTTGCAGAGTGAATCAAACATGACGGCGGAACTTTTATTTTCGACTCTGAATAGTCTTTTACTTACAGGTTCTCTTACATCACGACATATACATATCTATTCTGTACACACTGCGAGGCTTTTGATACCATAATATAACATTTTACCAGTTGTTTGCTGTTTTGTTTGTTTAAATTCTTCAGAATCACGTTTATGTTAAAAGGCAGGTCTACGGAATATTGCTTGCTGTCACTGAATATTTGTACGGCGTATTGCCACAAGTGTGTACGGCATATTGCATTTAAATAAATTCGTATATGTCGTTTGCATGTGCGTCAGTAGCCAAAGGTCTAGTAGCAAATGACTATTGTTAGTTCCACTTACTCCTATTGTAGTGGGATAAGTTGGGCAATACCAAACAAAGTAAGGTAAACAATACGGCATGTTTCCTTTATACATGTATGCGAAAGTTATATACTATGTTATATACTAGTATGTAAGCCACCTCTCCTCCCTCACTCCCAACTAAAATGGAAATATAAAATTATGAATGTAACCCTTTTTATTTCTCAGATAGCTCTCAGCGCCCAGTCCTTGGATATATCCGGCGACTTAATGGATACAGACAGTGACAGAGTTGTCATGCGAGTGTGGGTACAAAACAAAGGACAGGAATAATTTCAAATCAGTAATCCGCAGAAAGAGATACTATCATCCGCTGGAGGACACAGTCATCCACTGTAGTACAGCATGTGTGTGCCCAGTGTGGAATGCAAAAGTATATTTCGGCTACAATTACCCTCAAAAGTAAGCATGCGCTGAATTTTAACACAAGTGCAGCGTGTGTGGCAAAAGATTTATTCAAACTGTTTGGTATTATTCTGTATTCTCAGCATTTGAACAACAGCATTGAGAAATGTGAGGGCGTTTTTTCCTCCAGATTCTTTGAAAAAAAAACACAATATGAAACACTGCGCGACAAGTACAGGGGAGATGGGGTGGAATGGGGGTGTGGGGTTCTAAGAAATGCCAAAATCACCGTTATAACATTCACAGAGTCAAACTTGTATGAATCTAAATATATACATGTATAATTTCCCTTCCTTAGGCGTTTTCTTGGACTTTGACATTTCAATGAGTCAGTTTGTATCAACTTAACTACCAGTGCAATTTAGCTTTGTATATGCGTTCATAATTAAATGTACAATTATTGCACTAATTGCATTTTAAACCGATTAACATATTTATTGACCCATTAATGTATTTTCAGTTTGGGTATTATGAATATGATAACTTTTCCAAACTATAGCATATGCTTAAGAACTAATTTCTAATAAATACCTATACATTTCAAGTATCTTCCTCTTTTTAAAATAAGACTAAATCATAGTGCAGCATTGTTGTCATTCTAGTAATTATGGATTGCGAGTTGTCCGTTGTCTGTTAAATTTTGCCTCGTTGAGACGATATGACATTCGTTCTTCATGTGATATACTAAGACAGGTTGTTGATATCACTGCAAGCTCGGACATGTTCGAAAACCAGCTAGATCGGATTAGTAACCCCAGATGCATGACCCTTTAAACGTGCTTTATGTTGCTTTGTTAAATGTTAGATACTGCATTTTTCATCTGTTCTTTACACCAAGCACGTGTGGCGTGTTTTTGGCCGCTCATGAATCGTATGAATTGTCCATGGAGAAGCCTTATACACATGCGCCAAAATAAGTTCACTTTCTTTACTATATCTCATAAATCAATATTTTTACCTGAATGTAGGTTGGCTAAAAGTGTTCATTTCTGTCGTAAATACAGTTTTAGAGTGGATGTCGTACATCAACTACTTCATCCATGAATAAGTAATGTGTGTTAGTATCATTTTCAATGTACATGTATAATGTATAGCTTTAGGCGCACTTTACTCTTAAAAACCTTTTATCACTGAACATGTTCAATACGTGTAAGTCAGAACTCACAAGTAAGCATGTTGTTTTAATATGGATCTAGTAGCTTTAAGTAGTGTTAAGGGAGACGAGAGTGAGAAGAATATTTTGAGATTGCTGATTCTTTTACTAGTTGTATTGATTCATTTCTCTGAAATCAAACCTGGAACCACTTTTGAGAATATCAATATGTCTACGCCTTGGCCCAGTGGTAGAGCGCCCGCCTCACATGCGGAGGTCGTGGGTTCAATTCCCGACTGGGTTATACCAAAGACTTCAAAGAAATGGTCATAGTAGCTTCTTTGCTTGATGTTCAGTATATAAAGGGTATTTCTATGGCTTGTAGGCCTGGTGTTAGTATAATGTAACTATAATATACTACGGCGTGATATTCCAAGGGGCGGCACTATAACGTTGAGCAATGAGCTTACTGCTATAAGCAGACAGTCACACCGTCGTGATACACCTACTAATTTCCCCCACCCACACCGGAGGGGGAGAGGGTTGCGCTGCGAGCACATCCCATGGAGAAGAGAGAAAGTAATTCTCCCGGGTAGGGAATTAGATCTCGTACCAACATTTTGATAAAAACTCTAACCTCATAGGGAATTATACATAAATGTTTGCCCTCGGGATGGTAAGTTAGACAATTAATTTGTACAATTTCTCATTTGCCCACCTCCCATCCCCACCCGGTCGGGAAAAACATTGATAAGTGCATGATAGGACTGAAAGATTGTCAAAATCGACGTTTAACCCCAAGTCCCACACATACCCTCACACCTCCGCCATCACACACAAATACATGTTCATACATCCCTGCTGTGAGAAAGTGTCGATTCTTATGGACGTGGCGTAAGAGGGAGGGGAATACACTAATACTGGTTCTATCGAGGAAAAGGTTGGTGGTCTGCATCCACTTATAAAAATCGACCGTTATAAATAGCAAAAAATGTGCTAGAATGACGTAAAACATCATTTAAACACATGGAGACAGTAAATAACCAAGCGTTAATGTGCCGTAAAACAGTAGTTTAATACGTTCGGTTTACACAATAACACATGATATCAGATATGCAAAGATTATTATTTTCGTCATTAAAACAAATTCCTAATCGTTTGTGTGCAAGGATTTTGCATTTATCTCACTTATGAAATTGTCTCACAATTGCCACGCCTCTTGCTGCTTGATCTGGCTCTGCGATGGTCATCAGCCTTTTGTTTGCTTTGCGATTAGCCCTCTTGGCGTCAAACGGATGATTTCTGAAATAAACGTGTTACGCTAATGTAGAAACAAAACATTTTAAGAATAGTACATGGGACTGTATTAAAGGAACACGCGATAATTTGAAGATTTTATCAAGCATTAAAACAAGCGTCCGGTGGGATCGACCATCATTCTGAGTCTTACAGATTTAAAAAATGTATTTGTCAGAGAAGAGCTTTAATAAAATAGAAGCTCTTAAAGTGAAGTTTTCATATGTATATCAAAACCAATTCGCCGTACAGTTAAGCAATACGCCGTACACTTGTTTCATTTTTCACGGCAATACGCCGTACACAATAAGTGCAATTGTCCGTACACCGGCCTTTTAACATAAACGTGATTATGGAGAATTTAGACAAACTAATGTTTAAATGTTATTTGTTGATGAAAAAAGCCTCGCTGTCTGTACAGAATAGACATGTATATGTACTTGTAAAAGTCTATTCAGCGTCAAAAATTGAAGTACCACCGTCATGTTTGATTCATTCTGGAAATAAACCAAGACTGCATTTTCTAGTAATTAGCTGGTTTATGAATAGATAAAATACATGAAAAAGTCTTACTATACCTTTTCAGTTGTAGCAATGACGTGTATTCGTTAAAAACTCGATTTCTCTGCTAGTTGACGTTTATCTTCCTCATTTGGTATATTTTCACCAATTCAGTGGTAGCAATATCCGGTATACGATTACACGCGGTGTTATATAGAGATTTCAAAAATTCCCACATGTTGGATATCGCTTAATTCAGACTACTCGTGTTCTCTATAAGACATATAAGCACCGAGGCGGGGCCAACTTTCATACCCGGGTCATCATTTGGGAAAACGTAAGAGAACTTCGTTTTCACCGATCTGTGTCGCCCATTGCATGTCAAGCCTTTCGCCAATTGCATGCCTGTATCAATTCACAAAAATAAAATAGTAATCTTACCTTCAACTTTCTTACCTTCAACTTTACATTGCACGAGGCTGTGAAGAATATTAGCCTCTGCAGTCACAACGTATAAAGTTGCCCAACATATATAGTGTACATGGTTTACGCAGACACATAAATAGGTCAAAATATATGTCGGAAGAGTATATCAAACGGCGCATTACCCATTGGGAGCGCATCCCAGGGTTAACTGCGAGATAGCTGCACAAACCTGTAAATTACCTCAATTTGTGCATTATCAGCACATTCTGCTGCTGTCATCTCGGTCCTGATATTTGGTCTTCTTCGTGTTTATCGCTGTAGTGCAATTAGATGGTGCATGTGGTCAGATACCACTATTGATTTGGGGCTTCTGATTGGTTGAAAAAAGTATAGGGTCTATTAGGGCATATAGTCAGATTGTAAGGTAGATTCTGATTGGATTAAATTACCCAAATCATAACAAATCCCCATAAAACATCAAAATATTATGTTTCCATCATAAACATGTTGATTTAGGATATTTTGACTGAAATTTGCATTTTTATGGATACAATTTTACTGAGAGTATATTTGCAAAAAGTAAAATTTCTTTACTGCCATTCTGGGGGTGGCCACCTTCAGTGAACTATTAGAGGCTGAAAGCATCAGATTATCCCCAATTTGCTGGTCATTTGTTCGTTAATGTATAGTGACCCTGCTCTAAGATAGTTCTTTAAAAACAGTTAGGTTTTTTCATCCGTTCCGATATAGGAATAGGGGTTTGTAGGCCAAAAGGCTATAATGGAGACCTATGGGAAATGCAATAGTGGTATATGACCATGTGCATTTAGTAGTATTTCTTGCATAAATACGTATCATTTCAAACAATATGGCAGTTGTTTTTTTTCTCAAGAAAATTAGGAAGAAGCAGGAGACTGTCCAAATTGGGGGGAAATAGCGTGTTTTTTCGTTGTTTAGTGGAATGTTTTTTAAGGGAAAATTTCCATTAAAATGTATATCAATCAGATTTTAGAATGTTTTATTTTAGCATACAAACTATGTAAAGTCTGTCACTTTTTCTGCCATAATGGTTTTAAACAATGAAATTGAAAGGGTATTTTTCTTCATACAAATTTTAAACAAATTTTAATTGAATATTTTTGACATACTAACCTGCATTTTTGCAAATCATTATTAAACAAGAAAGTCAACATGTCGGCCATTATTGTCTCGCCTATATTTCTGTCAAGATCGAAAAAAAAGGCAATATTTGTTCCAGTATGCAAAAAAGAGTTATGGAATATGAGTATCTGAGTGCCCTTGATGATAATAACGACGTACATATACACACAGTTTGATTGAATCTGAATAAGTAATGTTGAAGATATTAAAATGTGAAAAACTTTAACGCAAACTTATCGTACATGTTAACACATTACGTGGTCCGAGTATTAACTTTCATACCACATCCAACCCCGTCTCCAGAAGCGAAAACCGGGGATAGCTCGGGTATGAAATAAAAACTTTTATTTCGGCTTAAAAGTAAGCATATTTTAAATATAAAACATTTAACAGGTAATTTTAAACAGGTTATCGCATTTTTTTTATTGGCGAAATATCCGTTATAAAATCCTGCTATAAACTTTCCAATCACTTAATGGAATTAAGGCGGGACCACGTATTGGACCGTCGCTTTAAAACACACACACAAAACAGAAAGTATTTGACTCTAATCTTTATAACATGTTTAATAGTAGTAATGTTTTGGTAATCTACGTTACTTTGTTTGTGTGTGTTTGTTTGTTTGTATGTATGTACGTATGTATTTTCTTTTGTCATTTTCAACACATGTAAGATTATATATATGTGACAGTACCAATACTGTACGCCTCCCGCCATCCGTAAGAATCGAAACTTCCTCACAAGATCTTTATTTACAAGTCGAGCTCCCATTGGGATTCGACCCGCAGCGGTGAGAAGCGAAGATAATCTACGTTAGCTTTTAGTATCTAAGAAAACCTCTTATCAATATTCGAAGAGCCGGCGTTCATTCTGGAGAAAACGTTGTCGAAACTCACTCGGCTTATTCGATGTGCGCAAGACAAATGAGCATGTTAAAGGATCATTGGATCATTGCCATTGCATATGTATCTATTGATAATGAGGACACGAGTCACTGTTCCCATATCACAAGTACCCCTTCCCCGTCTCCATGTCCTCTATAATTAACCAAGTAGACTATGACCTAGTAGGAGAAACTCACCCAACCCAAGGGGGAATTTTGTATTGTATTAAGACATATTTCTAATTTTTAGTTAAATAACCCCAATGTATTACAGATAATCAGCGATTCTATTCAATTTTTTTAACATTTTTACCCAAAATCTTAATATTTAAGTATGGGATCCACAATTATATGATGGGACACGTAGATATGCGTTCCGAGAAAGATTCCATCAATTCAAATTGGTTCTAGTGTATTTTCTTTCTTTTTCTGAACAATAATTCCAGATTTCGGCGATTTTCGTCTAAAAACGCAGCGTTTTCCCCCCAAAACTCACTAAAGCCCCAACGCTCAGATGGCACACATGTCTCATTTTGAAACTTATTGTATGTACTTTCAGAAAACCATGGCCTACAAAATTCCCCCTTTGGGTGGGGAGGGTTTCTCCTACTAGCTCACAGTCTACTTGCTTAATTATAGAGACGTGGAGACGGGGAAGGGGGAGCAGCGTTTTCCCCCAAAACTCGCTAAAAGCCCCAACGCTCAGACGGCACACATGTCTCATTATGAAACTTATTGTATGCACTTTTAGAAAATCTTACCCTACACAATTCCCACTTGGGGGGAGGGGGTTGGGGGTTCTCCTACTAGCTCACAGTCTACTTGGTTAATTAAAGAGACATGGAGACGGGGAAGGGGGTACTTGTTGATCTGGGAACAGTGACTCGTGTCCTCTTTATCAATAGATGCCTATGCAATGATCCTTTAACATGCTCATTTTTCTTGCGCACATCGAACAAAGCGAGTGAGTTTCGACAACGTTTTTCTCAAGAATGAACGCCCGGCTCTTCGAATATTGATAAGAGGTTCTCTTAGATACTAATAGGTAATGTATTTTTATTCATTTTTTATTTAATTTTTACCCAAAATCTCAATATTAAAATATCGGATCCATAATTTATATGATGGGACACATAGAGATGCGTTCCGAGAAAAGATTCCATCAATTCAAATTGGTTCTAATGTATTCCATTCTTTCTAAAAAATAATTCCAGATTTCGGCGATTTTCGTCTAAATACGCAATGTTTTCCCCCCAAAAGTAAAGCCCCAACGCTCAGATGGCACGCATGTCTCATTTTGGGGGGGGGGGGGGGGGGGGGGGGGGGGGGGGGGGTTCTACAGTCCCCTCAAAGGCTAAAGAGCCCTCCTTATTTCCATTCAGCAGTGAGAAGGGAAACAACTCGTACTGACTAGTATGCAACCCGAGTTATCTAAACTATTGTTTTGGTCATGTGATCAGGAACTACATACACATCCCTATCTCACTCTGATCTAGTAACATTAACTAGGTTAGTCTAGCAGACACCACCATTGTGATATGTGCCGGGGATTTGTTGTAGTCAGGCCGGCACGAACGGACGGATGCAAGGGAATCGGCAACATGTCACGGTATGTTAATTTGTGTTTACTATTTGCATAATAACTGATGTGTACCGCTATTTCTGTCAGTGGATCTGTCATTTGCCAGACGGAAGCAAATCGATATTGCTAACTAATGCATACGATCGGCAGATGACAGAATACTTTACATACATGTTAAAGACACCTCATGCATGTTAAAAACACAATAGGTGTACGTGTCTTTTTAAGGACACACTAAGTTTGTCTTTGTTGGTCCCTTAAAGGCTTAACAGAACAGGCTGAATAAAGCGAGTGTTTACATGATAAAAAGCACTGTTTAAATTTAACGTACTAGGCCTAGTTCAAATCAGCTATTTCGTTCTTGTCTATGGGATTATCACGGACTATTACCATTTTAAAATGTGTTAAACCCAGATAATGGCCTTTTCTGAACATTATTATTGTAATTATGAATATGTACATATATCTATAATATTCGCTTAAGTTCTAAGTGCCCTCCATCGTTACGCGGTTTTTAATTCGCATAGGAAATGACATTACTACGTTTCTTCATCGTGTGTTCATGTACATAATATTTACGTACCTGCAACACTAATGTAAACATTAAGTATAATGTAAACATTAAGTGTAAACATTAAGTAGGTCAAGGAAACAGATTCGTCTTCAAGAGATAATGTATCTTGACTTGCAAGTGTATGTTAAACACACACACGTCCAATCACATCAAGGTTAGAACTGCACGATCGAAATATCCTAATCCATACATGTAAAAGAATTTACACTTTTAAACAATGTTCTACTCCGTATGTAATGCACTCCGTACAGTGTCGTTCAACAGTTATATGCTATTAAGTTAGCGGTCTGTGGTCTTGTTTCATACTTGTTTCATACTCGGTCTGTGGTCTTGTTTCATAATTGGTCTGTGGCCTTGTTTCATACTGGTCTTGTTTCATACTTGGTCTGTGGTCTTGTTTCATACTTGGTCTGTGGTCTTGTTTCAAAGTATGAGAATACATATCGAATGCCACTGGAGTCGTATATAGTTTCTGACACCTGCGACTTCTGTTACATAAAACATATATAATATAAGAAAGATTACGTTATATATGCATATATATATATCTCCTCTCTCTCTCTCTCATCA
>JAWPHD010003553.1:0-213589 GCA_037043455.1 Cyrtodaria siliqua | reverse complement strand
CAAGAGTTTTTTTGAGCCTATCATTTCGCAAAGCATTACACATTGAGTGATTGACCCATTTGAAGTTCACTATTATGATTTCCTCTGATTGTGCTATTACCGGACGGATTGTGGATTCTAAATTCTCAAAGGACAGTAAAGTATGGGTGTTGCCTTGTCAGAGAATTGAAAGTCTGGTGGGAGCATGAGAAACGTCTACCAAATCTAAAGAACAACCATAGTAGTTGCAGCTAACGAGAAAACCAATCTAGGGTATGTCCAGAAAACCCGAGGGACGAAAGCTCATGCACCCACCTCCCTTAGTTGGGGTTTTGCAGAAAACCCGAGGGACGAAATTTCATGCACCCACCTCCCTTAGTTGGGGTTTTCTGGTCGTTCCCTAGATTGGTTTTCTCTTTAGCTGCAATTACTATGGTTGTTCAATAAGATTCCGGATACATCCTGAGATGTTTATTATTTTGTATGTGTTTCTTTAGTTAGTTTCTCTGGATGTGGACGTTTCCAAATGTCCATTATCATACTCTTTATTGTTAGAGAATTCCTTTTGATGGGATGTAGTTTTCTTTATTGTTAGAGATTTCCTTTTGATGGGATGTAGTTTTGTTTACACTGTCTTGTCTATTTGGGCGCTGAAGACAGGATAATAGCGAGGATTGTGCGCATATAAAATCGATTCAAGCTAACCAGTAGGCCTTATTGCCTACTGACCGTTCCAAGTCGGTAACCCTGTCTTCACCACCCTTTCTGTTGTTTTTTGTCTCTTTCATTGTAGTTTCAAGTCCTTGTTTGCAGTACAGTGCGGACCTACGATGCCACCTACGTTCGGACGCTGTGGTTTCTATAGGACCCTATATATCATTTTGTTTACATTGTCTTGTCTATTTGGGCGCTGAAGACAGGATAATAGCGAGGATTGTGTGCATATAAAATCGATTCAAGCTAACCAGTAGACCTTATTGCATACTGACCGTTCCAAGTCGGTAACCCTGTCTTCCCCACCCTTTCTATTGTTTTTTGTCCTTGTTTGCAGTACAGTGCGAACCTACGATGCCATTGCGTTCGGACGCTGTGGTTTCTATAGGACCCTATATCTCATTTTTACAGTAGGTACAATCATAGAGTCCCAAGAGGTAGTCCATTCATCGCAAAAGTGAAAAGTGAAGAGTAATGACTGACTGTAGAGGGGTCAATCACTAAATATGCAGTGCGCTGTAAAACCAAAGGGTTATATCCTTTTCTGACGCACTTCCTGATTAAATTTGTAAAGCAGTCAGGAAAGCCGTCAGACCCCTTTCGAAGTTTATAGACCACATCTCCATAAAATGAGAGTTGTGATATGCCTAGTCGCAGAAGTGTTTTAAGGTTCGTGTTGTACTTTTCCAGCAGGCCCTCGTTGCGGCGGTAGAATTTAGAGAAAGATCTACGTAGATTGTGATAATGAAAACCCTGCTGATGAAGTTTACTTGTAACAACTTGATTTCGATGATTGAAGTCTATAGCATCATTACACGCTCTAGCAAATCGAACGAGCTGGGAGATATACACCCTGTATGAGGTAGCAAGAGGTAAATATCAATCCAGGTGTGGATAGTTAACGATGTTAAAATTGAAATCATCTCTCTTATCATAGATTTTAGTATGAATACAAACATTTGAAATCGAGAGATGAAGATCGAGAAATGCTGCTACTGTATCCGAACTGTTGACTTTATTCAACGTGAGCTCTGGTGGATAAATGTTAGTAACCATATGATAACAGAACGGATTATCAATATTATGTATGTCATCAAGATACCGAGAAGTATTATTAAAGGCATCAATAATAAGTTCACCCTGACTAGCAGGTGACAAACTCAACATAAAATCTCTTTCATAGCAATACTAACTTCTGCTACTGATAAAATACAATGAGAAAGAAAGTGCAAAACCAGCAACACATTTTACCTTAACTGTACACTGAACTACTGAACTAATTTCAATCTTACAAAGTCTTCTAGAATTTTTGTCCCAGAAAAAACATACTTATATTTACAAAAGCATAAACATGTTCTTTATTTAAATGACATTGAATGACAAAATCCGCAATAAGCACATAACATCAAAAATATAACCATCCATACTTAACAGGATACACTGTGTACGTAAGCCGGTTTTAAAAATTCACATTTAATTTACCGTTATTATTATAACACGAATACTACTCTTTCTTATGTTTTTAACAAAGTAATTTCGTCCATAATGCGTCGTTTATTCCAGTATAATTTAGATAATTTAAAATAGTGCTTTGTCTGTTTAATACATGTATACAATGGTGACTAGTAGGCTTAAGCATAGAAAGTCAGGTTTACATTCAGATATTGCCTAATGGTGCCTTATTTATTTTTTAGAAAACTGTTAGGTTACCTGTATGTTTTGTATATGTAAACTTACGTCAACGATGAATAAGTCAAACAGGAAAGATATCATTCAAGTCAACAAAAACAAGCATCGAGAGACACAACAATAACAAAGATAATAAAAGGCAATGTACACCACTTCACTCAAATAGTAAATAGTAAACTTCGAAAACATTTTCAAAAATGTTATTATCGTAACCCTGATTTACTTTTAAAATATAAAACTAATTTAATAACTTTTCTGCGACATGCATTATCACAATCTGATTACTATGCTGATGTGATTTACAAACTTCGTATAATCCTTGGTCATAATCACGTTCTTTTAATACTTATTAAACTTTTTAAAAAGTTCATCAAAAGTGATTATAATAAATACTGATAAAGGTGATCCTTCGGGAGCAACAAATACAATTAAGCGAATAAAGCAGCAGACTCGGTTTTATTCTGTTCATGAGAAGTAATGAAAGAAGCAACACCTCTCACGCCCCCTTACCCTATCATTTTACAACGCACTACATGTTTAGTGGTTGACCCACTTACAGTTCGTCACCGTGCTTTCCTCTTTGACTGTGCGATGACCGGACAGATTGTGGATCATATGATGACGTCTACCTAAATCGTTACGCTTATCTTGTCGCACCAGCAATGGTTTGTTCTCTTGTTGCTCTGGCTTCTGCCAATTCATTGAGTGCTTGATTTGTGGCTTACTGGGCTATTGTATTTTTATTGTCGGCGCGCTTTGAGCGCGCAGCCTATATTTGTAGTGGTTTTCGATGCTGCATATGGAGGAGCACGTGACATATGGAGGAGCACGTGATTAAAAATGTTGGGGGTAAAAGCCTGGCCATAATATCGTGTTGTTGTATTGAAATGTCATTTTATATAAAAATATATATTATATAATTTTAGAACACGCCACCAGACACCACGGCATATCCTTTATGAAAGATCTTTTAATGATGGTTACTGGTTACCCCTTTAAAGTTTTATTATCGACATAATGCGCAAGCAGGTGAGCAAACTTAGGCGCATAAACGTTGCAATCTGTTAAAATTAAACACAATACTGAAATGGCTTAACTTTTCAAGCGACATTTAAGAATTTCGTGTAACACAGTATACTTTGAGTAAAAGGTCTACTACATGAGATAGTTGTCCTTTCTGTAATTAGTTCTTGCCCCTTTTTGTACAAAAGACGTTGAGATATGTCTGGAATATGACGTGGAATTAGATGTATATAATAGTGTAGTATAGGCATTTTTTTGATTATGCCTTTCGTTTTCCTTTCAGTAAATATACATGACCACTGTTGTGATATACTTATATTGCTATTTGGGCTTCAGGCAGACGTCCTCATAGGGTCAACAGCTTGTCCGGTCATCGCACAATTAAAGAGGAAAGCATAGTAGCGAACTGTAAATGGGTCCACCACCAAGCATGCAGTGCGTTGCAAAATGATAGGGTCATAACCTCTTTTGATAAACCTTTTAACAAGTTTAACAAAGATAGTATGAAAGTGATCATCACCAAGGATCTTACGAAGTTTATAAATCACGTCACCAGAGAAGTCAGGTTGTGATAGTCCTTGTTTAAATTACTTTTATATTTGGAAAGAAGATCAGTGTTACGATAAAAATGTTTTGCAAAGGTTTTACGAAGTTTATGGTAACGGTAACCCTGATGTAGTAGCTTTTTAGTTATACAAAGATTACGAATATTTTTAAATCGGTCAACTACTAAATATGTAATGCGTTACAAATGAAGGGATCGTTAAAACGTCTTTTGATCAACTGTTTAACAATTGTAATAAGTATTGTAGGACCAAGGATCTTATGCAGGTATGTAAATAACGTTACCATAGCAGTCATTTTGTAATATTCCTTATTGCAGAAGGGTTCTTACATTAATTTAAAAGCAGATCAGGGTTAATATGTTGGAATGGCACCGCGGATCCGCATTGTACCACAAACAAAGAGCAAGCTAACTGTACAATGTAAAGGACAACACTGAAAGTGGTGAAGACAGGGTTACCGACTTGAAACGATCAGTAGGCAATATGGACTACTGGTTAGCTTAAATCGATTTTAAGTGCACGCAACCTCGCTATTATCCTGTCTTTAATGCTCAGATTGACAATTCAGTGTAAAGAACAATCAAATTGCTCATCAAAAAGAAATCTCTAACAATAAGATCAGCATCCAATGAAATCAGGGAACGATAAAAGTACTGAACATCCAAAGCAGTTGCAGCCAAACGAGAAAACCAATCTATGATACGACTGGAAAACCCGAGGGACGATAATTCATGCAGTAAGCTCCCCTTTCAGGGTTTCAGTATGTGCAATTATGGAGTCCCACGATGTTCTCCGGTCATCGCAGAAGGGAAAAGAAATATAAAAAGATCGGACAGGGAAAGTAGCATAAGAGATTTACAAGGAATGTGGTACTATATACAGTATATTAAATGTTGTTAAACACACTGCCCATTTCATTTCGATTCAACCAGTATACTTGTAAACAAACATACGATTGTTAATCTAGACATGTTAGACTTCTATACTTGTAAATATATAAATTCACTTGTTCATAAAATAGTGTGTAAAGCTGGCATTGCTTTAACCAGCATGTACAACGTTTAATACTTTAAGAAAGATATAAACATCGGACAGGGAATGTAGCATTCAATGACGACAGTCAACCACAAAACACAAAACAAACACGCAAACAGACAAACGAGAAGGCAAAATTAATAAAAAATGCAAACGACATCACAAACACAAAAGGGTTGGCAATAGGGCTTCTGCCTTGGAACGGTCAGTGGCCAAAAAGGCCACTGGGGGTTTAAACCAGGTTCTAGGGTGCACCAAACCTCACACTTACCCTATTGTCATCCCAGTTAAACGGGACAGTGTAAATAAAGAAATACCCGCCATGAAATATTCTCTAACCACAAGGCAGCGTTAAAAGGCAATATAAGTAAAACATCTAGATGCTCGTGTATATACAAATACAAGAACAACAAAATCCTAGATGGTACTAGATGACTTAGCAGAAGCCAGAGCAATAAGAGAATAACCATTGAGGGCACGACAAGACAAGACCGCGGACAAACATCAAACGCCACCGTCCTAATGGACTTTAGGTAGGCGTCATCATAGGGTCCACAGCCTGTCCGGTCATCGTACAATTACAGAGGAAAGCGTAGTGGCGAACTGCAAAAGGGTCCACCACGAAGCATGCAAACGTTGCAAAATGATAGGGTCATAACTCTTTTGATAAACCTTTTAACAAGTTATAAATCAAGAAAAGAAGCGTTATTATCAGAAATATAACAATATATTATCAACATTCTGTCAAACACAATCTCTTCTGATACGCTTATGATTACTACTGAAATATCGTGTTATTCCTTCACTGCTCCAAATGCCATGTTACATCATAATACCTTTATAGTTTGTAATGATTTTTTATTTTTGGTTTCCATAGAAACTCTATGCCTTTAAAATTGTCCTGTCAAATTATGACATTAACATGCAACATCGAATCCAGAAGCAATGTTTTCTATAAAGAAAACAATGCAACAGATAAGATGCTGCTTGTGTATGAACATTTCCAATATTACTCATGGATGGTTATGACTTTATGATTTTGTTTAGTGCTTGAATCTTGCCGGCAAACATGTATGTTCCATTAATCGAGGAAATCCAGCAATTTAACTAACTTTTGCTTTATTATATTCAAACACTTAGCAAACACTATCATCTACTTGGAAGACAACATGAATATTCGACCACAAAACGTGAATTAACCTGGCTAATCATATGTTTGTGATGTCAGCTCTTGCCTGTTATCCATCTTTGTAATTATTGTTTGCTTCTGTGCGTGTTTTTGGCAGACGGTGGACTTCGAATTCTACACCTCCAGTACGACTTGTATGGAAAATAGAGCGCATTTTGAATACGCGTTATTGAATTCAACATATAATTGGTAAGGATGTTGTTTGATATAATTGTTTTTAAAGTATGTATGTTGTACTTTTTTTTTTTTAATAATTGGTTCATGTAGAATCCAAACCATTATTTGAAATATTGCAACAGAGATGATATTCAAACACGAGAACTTATTAAAAGCATGTCCATTTTACATATTCATAACCCATATTTAGTGAAACCATTATTATTCATGAGGAAAATCAATTTATGCTGTTTGTAGCGGTTTATGTAGCGTTAAGACGAGTCCATTAGTAATGAGCGTGTTTATTGTTATGTTGCAGATCATAAACCGGTAAGCATGTATGTAAAGCTTTATCAAAACTGAAATGTTTAAAGAATGCAAAAGGGTTGACAATATGGCTACCGCACTGGTACGGTCGTTGAAAAAATGTCCGCTAGGGGTTTGAACCAAGTTCTAGTGTGCACAAAACCTCACTTTTACCATATTACCATCCCAATAAAACGGGACAGTGTAAATGAAATTATCACCGTCAGGTTATATCCTCTACCAAACAAGACAACATTAATAGGCGATGCAAGGATATCACATAGATGAGCATGTAAATATGACTATTAGTCTTCTTAAAATATGTCGGTGGTCCAATAGCGGATAGGTTTGTTCTTATTTGCAGCTCCAGTTGTCAACCCTTTTGCATTATTTAAAAGTGGTTGTATTAATACTATTGATAACGTTAAGTATTAGTTATAGAATGTCCAAAGAGATGTTATGAGTATATATCATGAAATATATCGAGGGCGTAAGCCGAGATATTTTCATGATATATGCGTGTAACACCAAGTTGAATATTCTATAACTGTTTTATCGCTATCCAAGCCCCCTTGTTTGATATCTGGTATAACGGCACACTTTTTGAAAAGTGTGCCGTTATACGAAATAAGAGTACACTTTCGTGTTCCTGTATTAAATATCATAAGATTTTGGACAGTAGAAAGTACTCTGAGGCATGCGATAAATGATAAGTAAATTTATAAACTGTTCCCTTTTAGTGAATTGTATCAAATTAGAAAATATTAAATTGGTATTCAAAAAAAATATTTGTGTGTTAACTTTTGAAAACAAATATTTTTTATGTATCTTTGTAGAACATGATCTAAACTACTAACGTCCTTGTTTGCCACTGACCTTTCCGACGCGGTAACCCTATTGACAACCCTAATGTCAACCCTTGTATGTGTGTGATGACATATTCCTTGCCTTTTATCAGTAGGGGAGCAGCCTTGATATTTTCCTACATCTTTCAAATATCGCAACCACGCTTGACAACGAAAAGTAGTACGTCATCTTTCGGCAACGTCAAAAAAAAAAGTCCGCCTATTTGGAATTTTTAAAACATATAATTTGGAAGATTGTGACCATTTTTGATGATGAAATGTCATTTCCGCTTTAAGTTTCGTGATTTTCGGCTGTACCGATTTTTTTTTAGAAGCTGTACTGCGTGATAAATGCAGACCCGCTTTGTAAAATGTCGAAGCGAGGGGCGATAACTCTAAAAGATGCCATTTTAGAATACGTTTAAAATGACAACAATCGTGTTTATTTTTTGTTAAATAAAATACGAGGAGATACTTGAATTGTTGTTTTAGCTCATATATTACATGAATTTTGCAGCATGTCACGAAAAGCATGTTATTTCTTTATCAAAAGTACACGAAAATACGAGTTGTTAGACTCCACTGTAATTTTGACTTGACTATCGTCGCAAGAACTGCAGGCGCGTATTCGATGGAGTGGGTAGTATTGAGCACCCTCTCATATGTGGAAAGTGTACGTAACAATCGCTACTGTTCAAGATGCGAGTTGGGGTGGAGAGAAGGAGAGTGAGTGCATCTATGCTGAGATTTAAAAGGATGCGCCCCATCCTCTTCCCACCCCATGGCCATACCCCAACTAAAATCATGAAAGTCTGTTTTGAAAGATCTTGCAAGCATACATTTTTAAACATATTCAGTTAATATATTTGTTGCTGTGTTTTTGACTAGACTGCCCAGTGTCTAATTGTCATCCGCAACTTGGGCGCAGTCAGTAACACAGCGGATTTGAAACCTCAGGTGGTGCCACTGAGTTTTGTCGGTTTGTTCTTTAGACACTTTCCCTTAGCCTCGTCCTCGGATGGGGACGTAAACCGGGCGGTCCCGTGTAAAGGTCTATCATCCGAGCAGGTTAAAGAACCATAGGAATCTATTCGCTAATAAGATTAGGGCACGGTTCCCGGATTCTTATGTATCCTTCCCCTCTCTGGGGCGGCTCTAAATAACCTGTACTGTGTTGATGAGCCGTTAAACAACATTCAGTTCATCCGCAACTGCACTCAGCAGTCATATGTACTGTAGCGTTCACATGCTAGTATCATGAATCAACCGTGGAATATATCACTCACACATAAAAGGGTTTGAGGGGATCTTACTTGTATTAGTTTAAATGTAGACCATTTGTCGGTTAAAACCTAAGATGAATTTTTTATCAGAAAGAAACACTATCGTAATACTTATTCAATGATTCTGATAGTATCGAAGGAATAAAGAAGGCCAATTTTTATACTTTATATTTTTAAAGTTGAATGGTGTTTTATGTCATTATAGCACATTTTAGGCCATATTTCTTTAGGACATATTTCCTGGGTAGAACCAGTACTGTATACTTTCTGCAATCCGTAAGAATCGACACATTCTCACAGGTCTACAACAAGTTGAGCTCCTAGTGGGAATTGAACCCGCAGCGGTGAGAGGTGAAAATGAATACAAATATAAAATGGGCAACCAAACATCTCCATAACTCAATATGTCCATGGGACAGAATGACCGCACTGAAAACAGTCTGTGGAAATATATATATTCATAAATAAAGTTTATTTTGATGCAAACTCGATATGCTCCTCTTCACATCATAGATAAACATCATGTAAAGTTTCGAAACAATTGGTTAAAAACTGTGGAAGGATATAGTCGCACAGATGACTAACACCATATGCCGCCTCAACATTGGATGGTAAACAATAAACATTTAAGGTACATATTAAGGTCTTAAATATTATCTTTCATGACTAAGTAAAAAATATGTAACGAGTCAGATATCGAAGTGAATTATTTATATGATTTAAATCATTTTATTTCAAATATTTACATCAAAACATCCCTAATATAAAGGGTATTACATAAAAAATTAAATTGCATCATAAAATAATTGTTTTTTTTTATTAAAGGGACACACAGCATTTTTGAAGTATTTATCAAGCATTAAAATTAGCACCTCGATTGATTAATCAAGAATTAGCACCTCGATTGATTAATCAAGAATTAGCACCTCGATTGATTAATCAAGAATAAGCACCTCGATTGATTAATCAAGAATAAGCACCTCGATTGATTAATCAAGAATAAGCACCTCGATTGATTAATCAAGAATAAGTACCTCGATTGATTAATCAAGAATAAGCACCTCGATTGAATAATCAAGAATAAGCACCTCGATTGATTAATCAAGAATAAGCACCTCGATTGATTAATCAAGAATAAGCACCTCGATTGATTAATCAAGAATAAGCACCTCGATTGATTAATCAAGAATAAGCACCTCGATTGATTAATCAAGAATAAGCACCTCGATTGATTAATCAAGAATAAGCACCTCGATTGATTAATCAAGAATAAGCACCTCGATTGATTAATCAAGAATAAGCACCTCGATTGATTAATCAAGAATAAGCACCTCGATTGATTAATCAAGAATAAGCACCTCGATTGATTAATCAAGAATAAGCACCTCGATTGATTCATCAAGAATAAGCACCTCGATTGATTAATCAAGAATAAGCACCTCGATTGATTAATCAAGAATAAGCACCTCGATTGATTAATCAAGAATAAGCACCTCGATTGATTAATCAAGAATAAGCACCTCGATTGATTAATCAAGAATAAGCACCTCGATTGATTAATCAAGAATTAGCACCTCGATTGATTAATCAAGAATAAGCACCTCGATTGATTAATCAAGAATTGATTTTACACACGCTTGCATATATTTAAATATAACATTTTGGCGTTTAAAAAAAGAAAACGAATGCTGCATGTCCCTTTAATATGCGCACCTCTCAGCCTGTATTGTTTATATGGTGCAAGTCATTTTCAACATATGTGGTGTTATATATTATATACATGTATCTGTTTGTTTGTTTTTTTGACGGTAAAAAAGACCACCCACTTTTCTGGGTAGAACCAGTAATATACACCTCCTGCCATCTGTTATTCCACAAACTTTATAATCCAATAAAATTCAGAAAACATCATTTTAATCCAATAAAGAAATTGGGCATGGTCGGTCAGATTAACAGAAACACATTTATATTTTCGTATTAGCCCTTATTTTGAGCCACTCCAATGAACTGTCCAGTTAAAGTCGCCATCGATCCACCTCTGTCAACAGTCAGACATGCATGTTGATATGATATTGTGCTGAACTGGTGATCCTGGGAATTTCGAAATTAGTGGGTCCAAATAACCTTATTCCCTCAAGTCACAAATGTTACTAGACATATTTTTCTTGAAGTTGATGCTAGTACTGTCCGTATGAGGTATTCATGATTAAAAAAAAATGGTAATAATATTGTACACCGTCGCATTATGCTATTCTTGTTCGTTTAAGTATTTCTGATTCGGTTGATAATGTTGTAAAAATTTATTATAATATATATGTGACTATACACTCGTTTCAATAAAATCCTCCCATATTTTGTGACTTCAGTACAGTTTCCCAGCGTCTCAGGACATCAGGGACTCTGAAAATAAAAATAATACAGATTTTTCTTTCAACTTAAATAGGTAACAAGTTGGTGAGTTGAAATAGATGAATAACAAGTGACAATAGAACTTTTTTTATAAGAATATAAATTGAACAGAACATGGTGGGAATAATGACCAGAAAAAAACTATATAACTTCTAATTTTACTTCAATTTTTAAACATGATCACTGGTGGTTTCAAATGCAGGACCAACATATGGGTATCACCGGTTACTTTTCTTACCATTTTTTTGTGTTAAAAAAAACCCTTACAAAAACTGGTTCGGAGGGTCTAAGAAAAGAAAAAAAACACCAAAATAACTCTGGCCTAAGTTGGATCAACAACACATTATATGTCATTAAGAGCCGCCCTTGAGAGAGGGGAAGGGCACATAGGAAAGTTAAAAAATGATACATCTTTTGTCTACCGTAACCAGATTTCGTTTCAACTTAAATAGTTAACAAGTTGTTTAATTGAAATATGTAGATGAATAATGAATTTTAGAAAAAATTGTTACATGTAAGATGAATTAAAAAAAAAAGGTTTTCGGCTGATCAACACTTTACCGGTATACCTTATTTAGAGCCGCCCCAGAGAGAGGGGAAGGAGACACATATAATAGGAATTTGAGAACCTGCCTTATTCTTACTAATGAATATATTTCTATGGTTCTTTATGGTGCTATCGTCCGCCATGCTATCGCTGGGTCAATGCCAGCACATTATGTTAAGTCAGGGTCCTGGTTAAGTTTAACATTTTAGATGTAATACAAGGATGTTTTTATCTTGTTCGAATCATTTTACATCCGTACTATGGACAATATGACCTATTTATGTGTCGATGTGCTGTAAAACACCATTTATTCATTTTTCATTTTTAGTATAAGAAGTCTGAGACTAAGTGCAGGTCCACAATGCCACATATATACATTGATAAATTCAAAGATCTTTTAAAATTGTGCTTACCTACACACTGGCTTACACAATGCTCTTGATGTAGTTATACAGATTACTGTGAGACTGGGAAATGACTTTGTGAAAAAAGGCTGTGGTAACCTGAAAAATAACATATTGTTCCATTTAATTTTAATATTAATAACTATGTTCGACTTTCTTAATGCTATCAATGCCAGCTTTCCATAATAGTTTTCTTAAAACACAACTGAACTGGAATTGAATGTGGCGCTTTCTGGATACTGTCCAAAATGTAAGACTGTGGCATAATTCATGAATAAGTAGGCTTACATTTTCATCAATCATTCAATCATTCATCACTCATGTGTTCTAAATATTATCAGAATTAAGTTAATAATAATATATATGAACCACCACCATTTCATATGTTTCAATGTTAAACACTTGTCCTACACTACAGTAATTAAAAGTGTATTTACTTACACAAATCCCTACACAGGCTACAGACAATCAGACAATCCATGCCATGACCCATTTCATTCGCTTGGTGTGTTTCACTTTCAATATTAATTCTCCGACATAGATGATAGATCTAGTGTAAATTACGCACTCACTAAAGTCAGTCATGTAAAACTTGGAATTATATACGATCACTGTTTGAAGCGTTTCGATAAAGGTCTAACGACTTAATTCCGATTCCACTCCTGTACAAATGTCTATGTGTGTACTCAGTACGCATGCATCTGCATAATTTGACCTTTGAATACGTGTACACCATGTGTGTGAGCTATTTTAGCACATAGTTTGGACTGTGGCAATGGAAATACAACAGTTCAATTCAATTCACAATTTAGTTTTAGTGACGGTGCGAACTTCACCAGGGAGAAGTGAGGGTTTATGGCGTGCGACTGACTGGCCCTAGGCTGGGTGTTTTTCTGTGTCGCCGCTATTTTGAATAGCCTCTGAAAGAGTGAAATGCAGGTACCAACTTTCAAAACGGGCACTCAAAATGTATATTCACGAAAAAATAAGAAATTTTCAAAAAAGGTAGAACAGGAAATGATCTTCGACTCCTGGCAATTTCAACAATATTTAAGAATATACAATTTTTGTACCCGTTTTGAAACATTGGCAATTTCGAAGAAAACAAAAACTAGTTTTTTTCGATCTTCGCATTTGTACCGCGATTTCCGACTATGATATCTCAATAAAACCTGTCAACAGGATTGTTTGATGAATCTCCGACATAATAACTGACTTCTGATATGATTTGTTTTCTTTGCCATCTACTATAAGCTTTAAACTAATGTTTCTAAAAAGAGTACTATAAAATCCGCGCATCTGCACGTGCTTGCAAAATGGGAACTACGTTGCCTCCAACCCCAATTATTTATGTTTGAGTTATGCGGTTCAGGCACGTGAAATGACTTGTCTGCTCCCGTACTGTATTTATCCTTGTAATTGTTGTTTGATTCGATGTGTACTTTTGGTTGACGGTGGTCCTTTAAAGATGAATGGCCACACTTTTTGTAGTATTATCATAACAAATTTAACTCTTAAACATCATATGAACATTTCTTGATTGTCTAGGAGAGAAACGTAAATTGAAAATCGCTACTAAGCTGTATGTAAAAATAGGTAGTATTTGTATGACGTAGATACTACTTTTACCACTGCGTGACTGCACGGGGAAATGAGGTAAATCTGAGTTGAATAGCTGCACAACTGTTGCCAGATAATTGATAAATACATTTACCTGTGGATTAATTTACTGCCTGTTCAAAGTTTTCTACGTCATCAAATAAAATCTTATTCTCGTTTTTCACTGATATTGCAATGTGTGAATTGTAAATTTATATTGTTGTGTATTGATTTCGATTTAAATAATCATAAACATATTCATGAAACAAAACTTGACCCGAGAACTTTAATGCTATATTTCCTGTTGGTTTTTATATCTACGTCTATAGTATTAGTCAAAACAAGAAATACGACATAATGTGTGGATCAAGATCCACTCTTCAGCATTTCAAGTAGTTTTACAGAAAACTTTAAATTTGATATTACATTTCCATGAGCAGGCTAAATGATCTATTCCCTCATTATTTGTAAAATACCATTGCTCCGAACATCACGTGTTTGCTTCTAACACAATCTTTCCTAAATATTGCGTCGTTAATTTAAGTACGAGATAAGCACGTTTTCAGATTCAGGAGTGGTCGTCAGAGAACTCTTAGAGCTAATTTCCATCGATTTCTTTTTTGAAATTAACTTGCATTTATGATATTTGCATACCGTCGAATATCTTTATATCAGATAAATGTCCAAAACTGGGATAAGGAGTGTTGAGTATGCAATATTGTAGGTGACGTATCTCATTTTGTTTAACATAGAGACAAATACTGAGCATTATTGTCTGAATTATTATGTTTTATTTATGTATTATAGCATTCAAGGACGACAGTTAACCACAAACCCACACAGAAACAATGTGTGGGTTTGAAGCGTTTATAGAAAAATGGTTGGTATCCCTATGTGTACGAACTGTGCACCATTTGTCGCAGATTTGTTTTTATTTTGCTATGAAAGAGATTACATGTTGAGTCTTTCACCAGATACCCAGGTAGATGTTATTGAAGCCCCTAATGACACCTCCCGATATCTGGATGACATATTCAACAATTGAACATTGACAACCCTTTCTTTTCTACTGTGGTTAATACTATATATCCTAAAGAACTTTAACTTAACAAAGCAAATATTTCTGATATCAACGCGTCATTTCTCGGTTTACATCTCTCTATTGAACATGTTGAAATAATTAGTAAAATATATGACAAGTGAGATGATTTTAATTTTGATATTGTTAATTATCCCCATTTAGATGGGGATGTTCCCCGAACAATTTCTTATGGGGTCTATTAGTATCAACTTGTTCGTTTTTCTAGAGCTGGTATTCGAGTTGAGGACTTTAATATTCGTAATTTTTATATAACTAATAGCTACTCCATCAGGGCTACCGTTACCATAAACTTCGTAAAACCTTTGCAAAATGTTATTATCGTAACCATGATCTTCTTTCCAATATAAAAGTAATTTAAGAATTCTTCTGCTTGACTGTGATCCTTGAATACTACATTTCTTGTTCAACTTTTACTCGTATATCTATTGTTTTAGTCTAAACATGACCGAGGTATCTGTCTGTTTCGATTAAAGGCCAACAAGTACAGCAGGGTTAATGTTACCATACACTTCGAAAAACTTTTGCAAACTGTATTATCGTAGCCCTAATTTACTTTAAAATATAAAAGTAAATTAAGAACTCTTCTGCGACAAGGACTATCACAATCTGACTTCAACGTTGGTGTGATTTATAATCTTCGTATCATCCTTGGTAATTATCACTTTCATACTGTTTTTGTTAAACTTGTTAAAAAGGTTTATCATTTTGCAACGCACTGCATGCTTGGTGGTGAACCCATTTACAATTCGCCACTATGCCTTTCTCTTTAATTGTTTGATGACCGGACAGGCTGTTGACCCTATGACGTCTACCTAAAGCCCAATAGGACGGTGACGTTTGATGTTTGTCTGCAATCTTGTCGTGCCTCAATGGTTTATTCTCTTGTTGCTCTGGCTTCTGCCAAGTCATTGAGTACATTCTGTGTGGCTTTCTAGACTATTGTTTTTTTGTATTTAAATATACACGAGCATCTTTGTGTTTTACTTATATTGCCTATTAATGCTGCCTTGTTGGTTAGAGAATAGTTCATGGCGGGGATCTTTATTTGTTCTGTACTGATTTATTGAGATGAAGTAGGGTAAGTGTGAGGTCTGGTTCACCCTAGAACCTGGTTTAAACCCCCAGCGGCCTCTTTTGCCACTTACCGTTCCAAGGCAGTAGCCGTAGTGTCATTCCTTTTTGTATTTGTGACGTCATGTGCCTTTATTATTTGTTAACATTGCCATTCATGTTTGTCCTTTTGCGTGTTGTTGGGTTTACTATGTTCTGTGATAGGCTGCATTTCCTATTGTCTTTTATACTTATACTTATTCATTCGGAATCAAGGTTGCCAATGCAATCCGTTATACCATTTAGTATGGTGATGCCATAGCGATCAAAGATGTAAAACATTATTGTTTGGAGCGTGATCTACTAGGCCCAGTGGCCTACTTTGTCACTGACCGTTCCAAGGCAGTACCCTTTTGTGTTTGTGAAGTCGTTTGCTTTTATTATTACTTTTGCATTCTTGTTTGTCTGTTTGCTTGTTTGTTTCCGTGTTTTGTGGTTGACTGTCCTCCTTGAATGCTACTTTCCCTGTCCGATCTTTTTATATTTCTTAGATGGGAATGCTGTCATAGGACACGGTTACCACAGCATTCGCTATACGGGCAAGGTGACCGGGCAGTAGTCACGAGGGAGTTCGTCATTAGGCAAGATGGCCTTGTTAAGCTTAATCAACGCCATATGGAGCGGGACGGAATTACGTTACCGAAAGTTTAATACTGTTAGCTATCGACGGAAATGGTCGTGCGAGTTGACATAGTTGTTACTACGTCAACGGAAGTAGGATACTGGGCATCGCTAGTGAAGAACGTGCGTGTTGGCATCATTGATATTTGTTGAGGTGGAATCAGGAAAGTGAAGTATTATTGCTGGACACAGATAAATGTACTGACACTTAACTTCCGAACTTAGCTTGATTTAGCTTTAATATGATATAGCTTTGATAAAGCTTTAATTTTGCACAGATATTCAGATAGATTATTTGTTTGTTTAAGGTAAGATTTTGATTCAGTAATGCAGGTAACGTGTACTAAAACACTAAACAATTTAATATTTCTACGTTGCTATATATACTGAAAGAAAAAGGTTAGTCAGTATGAAATCAATAAGTAAATAAAAACTGTATTATATGTATATTTAAACCATTAACTATACAGATGTAACCGATGAACAGTAGAAATTACGTAAGCGCATTACATTTTTTAACACCATAGGGGTCAGATTTCAAATTCACACAATTTGTCAATATCTGATATGCCTCGCATGCATGCGAATTACAGCAAGACACCTTCGTCGCATGTTGTTTATCAGGGTTCGTATCACCTGCTGGGATATGCGAAGCCATTCCTCGTGAAGCGCGTGTTCCAAATCTCTGACGTCACACATCTTCCTACCGAGTTGATTCCACAAATGTGCTATGGGTATGGGTGACATTCAGATCCGGTAAACGGGCTAGCCAATCAAGGATCTGGAGTTTGTGTTGCCTCAGAACTGGTCTAGTTTGTCGTGAGACGTAGGGACGTGCGTTGTCTTGTTGCAAAATATCTGCATATCCTTGGTGCATGAATGCAATATGACAGGCCGCACGATTTCTCACAATAACGGATCGAATTTAGGTTTCCAGCTACATTAACAAGTTGTCTCTTTCCATCATGCGTGATACCACCCCATATCATTACACTTCCTCCGCCGTAGCGGTCCCGTTCGATAATGTTGGCAGCATCCATGCGTTCTCCTTTCCGTCGCCACACCCTTTTCCTGCCGTCAGCGAACTGAAGGTTGAAACGCGACTCATCAATGAAAAGGATGCGGTTCTATCGCTGTCTGGTCGACCGATGATGTGTTCTGGCCCATCGCAAGCGCTCACGGCGATGACGGAGCGTCAACGGCACTCCGACATACGGCCTACAGCCCCGTACACGGGCAGCACGTAAACGAGTATGCACCGTCTTATCCAATACACGTGTTCCCGTAGCGTTTCGCAGGCTACTGGCAATCTTTCGACTGGACCAGAATCGATTACGCCGGATAACGTCACGATAACAGGATCTTCTCGAGCAGTGGTCTTTTTAGGCCTATCGGAACGCGGGTGGTCCAAATCACTCCCAGTTTGCAGATATCGAGCCTTCAATTGGTGAACTGTCCGCTCTGTGAAGTTAAAATGCTGTGTTTCGTCCTTAACACGTGACCCGGCAGTCAACATTCCAATAGCAATATCACGTTGATCTAACGTCATGCCAGGGCGGCATCCCTTGATAGCGTTATTTAAATTTATGATAAGTTTTCTTGTCTATGGCTAAAGCGCAGTAGAAACTAAAATGATTTATACTGTGTTGAACTCGCAAAATTATGGAACACGAGATGCACGTGCATTTCGATTAAAACGCTTAATTGTCTGTGAAAGGGACATTTGTGTAAAATCATATTTGTACAGCGATTCCTTATCGAAAACCGGTTCTATACTTATCCCTCGTATACTATCCTAAGGAAAATGAATGTTTTATCAGAAATGTAAAAAGTATGACTAAACTTCTTTTTTTTCAGTATATTTTCATCTTTGTTGTAAATGAATTTGTAAATTTATTTATTCTTGATTCTCTTTTGGTGTGTTGTCTCCACTTCGTCCATCTTTACCTTTACTATTCTCTTAATTGTGTTTGTTGCTCCCAAAGGATCACCTTTATCAGTATTTATTTACTAAACAGTTATTGAAGATTGCGTGCACAAACGTACTGCAAATTCTTCTTTATGTACATGCAGATATCAGTCACGTTCTTTCCATTGTGTACTATCCTCAGAGTTGTGAATACTATTGTTGTAATATTGATTCACAATATTAAATCCACTACATTGGGCATGTTGGTCTTGAAGTTCGTATTTTCACAAATCCACTGACAATTGTCGCTGACTGGTATGGAATATACCCTCTACAAAATATACACATGGAATTCACATTTGTGGTTTTGTATATTGTTTTCAAGTGTAGTATGTTATAGTTATGCATTGGCCCAGCTTATCCTTAAACACGTGTGTGTCTTACGATGCCATTGGGTTTAAATGCTGTGGCTACTATAGGACTCTATATCTCGTTTTTATACCGTGTTGAAGGTGTTTTGCTCATCGATATTTTGGCCCATTTTATGATCTTGTGATCTAGTATTGTTGCGCGCTTGTCAGGACACGCGGATATAAATCGAATCTTCGTAAAATCCTAGTTTGTTATCTTCTTAATCAGTGATTGATTAATATTTTATTTTATTATTAAATGGGTGTAAGCAATGACTAGTGTATGAACATTTAGATATTTTAATATCTATAAAATATTCCAATAACTCTCACGAATTCAAATGCAATGCTATTCAATCCTTCAACACTGTATATCATAATATCAATGAAAATGCCTTAACAATATATAAACATGTTCTTTCTCACTGATTACTGTAGATAAGTCTCTTTAAAATAATAACGCGAACATACACGCGAGTCTTTTAACTCCGTAATATTAAATTGAGGTGAACACTGATGACTTGCTCGTAACAAATGATAAGTATTTTGTACCTAAAATATTCTGTTCTTGTAAAAATCTTATTTTACAGTTACCAATGTGGAAACAGATTTAAACAACTTTAAATAATTTGCTATAAATAATGTTACACTAGACTTACTAAATTTTCCAGATAAAATAGGCTTTTCAGTTTAACAGAATAGTTGCTTTTTCTCCTTTTAATTTGACAGAGTTGCTGCTTTCTAAATTGTGTACTTCTCTCCTTTCTTTTCTTAAAATGACAGAAAACTGGGCTTATATACTCCCAGGAATGTTCAACCACAAATCTGGGTGAAAGTGACCAAATCTCTGGATGCAAACAACCGACCCAAAATCGCCCATAATATTGGTTGCTCCCAATGTTTTGGTTGCATGACCTTTAACCTAGACACACCCTCTTCATAAGAAAACCTAATTTACAGACTAAGATTGAATGAAACATATGCATATAAACAGTTAAACATGTACAATATTAATTATTTAAATAAAATATATACCAAAAGTTTGTCCTTTGACTGTCCTTGCATTTTAAATATAGTTTTCAAAACTGAAAGACGATGCTGACTGCAAATAGAATGTAAACACACTCTCCCACAATGCATTGCAACAAACATGGCTGCCATAAGAAACAATTCTAAACTTTTGAAAAGTAAAACATCAAATACTTCATTGGATAACACTTAAATTATCTGGTAAGCTAAGTTTTGATAATCTAATGATAAGAGTAGACTATCCATTGCAGGAAAACACTATGACAACAATTATTATCACTGTTAACAGTGCCAAGTCGCGAAAACTGATTACATATCGTCACATGTACTCTGTTTACATTGTCTGTTCAGACAGCACAAGTCCACACCAGGCACTTAAAAACTAGCAATACTGTCAATATTGATAATCATATAAACTATGACTGCTCTTGATACAATCAAAATGTTGAAACACCAGGTCATCACATTAATCATTATGTTGAAACACCAGGTCATCACAGTATTAGACACTTTGTCGATCTTTGGACTTCTTTTAACCGTCCGTAAGTTTAAAAATATTATTTTTTATGGATCTTTGATACATGTTATTTCGTATCTCTAATAACTACTAATTGGCCCTTTCGAAATTGCATATATGAGTCTCTTAGAAAAAATACTTAAAAAAATCTTTCTCATCTTCGGACTGACTCTGGGCTATCAATACAAATTCCACAAAATTATTCTTCATTTCTTAAAAGGAATCCATATGTACGCCTTACACCTTTGCATCTCCATTCGGCAACCTCGTTTCATGTTCCTTCAAATAATGTTACCAGGATTTTAATAACGGCTCAAAAGTTTCAGTTACTCCTCTTGCATTACCTGTTTTAAGGCAATACCACATAAAGTCTCCTTTCAGAAATCGTTTAGTACATTCAAGACACAGGGTGTTTCCCTCTATTAGTAAGTGCAATGATAAGAGGTGCAGTTGTTGTAATTATTTATCTTGCAAGTCCACCATTAAATCAGCTGTTAATGGTGTGTGTGTGTGTGTACTTCTAAGGTTTAACGACCGTCCGCCAACGAACACGTCGAGGGAACCCCGTCTAGAATGACACAAGTGCCAACTAACACAACGGTGGAACCCTGACGCGATGGGCACAATAGAGTCTGGTCTGATCTAGTGGTGTGTGTTGGCTGATCTGGTGCTGCTGCTGTGGTTGTCGCTTCTGTTGTGTGTGTGTAGGTGGTTGTCGCTTTCGCTCTGTGTAATTTTCGCTGCGGCGGTGAAGTGGTCTGGACTGGTCTGGCATGGTGGTCTGCTGCTGGCGTGGTGGTCTACAACCGCTACGGTGTCCTACATCCTCTACGAGCTGGTGACGGTCTTGCTTAGGGCCACACCCATCACAGTATGACCCCTGCGCCGCACACATCGCCCGATGTCTCTGTCACCCTGAAAAAGATCAGGGATCTGGAGACATCAGATGATGTGTGCTGTGATGGGACGCAGGAGACACCTTCACATTCAGTCAACCGATATTCAATTCAAACCTGAGAATGACAAGTTCTCAGGTATTGAATATCGGCAGTGCCCTCTCCACGACGTACACGTAGTGAAGATCTAGAGAAGAGCTGTTAATGGTAGAATTTTTACTGTATGTTTACCTTCAAATGTTGATTGACGTACATCTCACGTCATTTATGTTATGACTTGAAATGCAACACGTTGTGGTATACTATATATACATAGATATAAAAATCGAACAGGAAAATTAGCATTCAAGAACGACAGTCAACCACAAACACAATAGGTGTCATACAATATTGATTGAATGTACGGGGATTCTTTATAAGGTCGCCGCACGACACAAACAACACTGTTGTGACATTAGATATAGTGGAAAAGTAGCATTAAAGGACGACAGTCAACCACAAACAAACACAGAAACACAATGAATGTCATACAATCCCTGTGGAATGAAAATATAACAATATTCACTGGATTTACGGGGAGACTTTCTACGGTCGCCGCCACACGGCACGAACAACACTATTGTGACAGTAGTATGTTGGACAAAAAGGTCGATCTTTAAAAGTTCGATTTCGTGAACATAAGTTACAAAATTACTTATACCAACATTTCGTCAATCAGGTCATACTTTTAGTAATATTGCTACTGTTCAACCGGTTGAAATATATAATTTATGATAATGATTCTACTAAAAGATTTAAAAGCAAAGCTAGACATATTGCATACTTAAGTGGATGAAAAAAAAATTACAGACACCATATCCACTGGGCCTTAATGCGATATTTATCAACAAGGACATATTTCAAAAGATCCTAATATTGACATGTTTTCTATATTTTCTATTCGAAAGCGTAACTCTAGGTCTTATGTCATAGGCGTAATGGTAACACCAAACAATTTTCATTCGAACGGATCCCTTGTATATCACTGCTTCCATAATTCAAAGTTAAACACAAGATATTCCCGACCCCATATTGACAAGAAGTCTGATCACGTCAGGCATTTTCTAAAAATACTATATCTTAATAAGGCCAAGTATTTTTCGAGATAATCATGTAGTTGTTCAGAAAATCCTGTAATTTGTTATAAATATAAAAACAAATTAGAGATATTATTTTCAACTAGAACAACATAGTTTTTGACCTTAATATGTTAATTAACACTCCTAAGGAATGTGAGTGTAATATATCAAATGTTGCTATACTCCTGCCGGTCATGCTATCACTGGTAACTATGATATTGTAGATAAATGTATTCGGCATCTGTTTTCTAAAGGTCATAAGTATAGTTTACCTTCAATTTTAGTCAGATTTTAAAATTATAGATACAGGTATTAACTTTTATAATGCTAACCACTCTTTACTTCCTTCGAGACCTAGGTTTTCGTTTCGTAATTTAAAATCAGGAATTCCAGAATTTCATAATACATTTGTTTTAGTTCATGATGATAAAGCAGCTAATAATGTAATTATTGTTTGACGCCTACATTACGTCAATGTTTTATCTTTGGAAATCAGTAGCACTAATTCGTATACTCCAGTTCAATCTACTGATGATGACGTTGTTTCCACACATATCACTCGGCGCACTACTTTCAAGGCTTGTGTGGACAAAAAGCAAAACAAACTGTAAACAATGCGCTGGATTCCTAAATTACATAAACATCCGTATAAATTACGTGATCCCGCCTTAATTCCATTAATCGATGAGAAAGCTTATATAAGCAGGATTTTATAACGGATATTTCGACAATAAAACACATTTAAAAACATGTTTACTAAAAAAATGCGATAACCTGTTTAAAATTGCCGGTTAATTGATCTAGTTTTACAACATGTTAACTTTTAAGCCGAATTTAGGGTTTTAATTCATACCCCAGCCAACCCCGTTTTCGCATCTTGGAAAAGGGGTTGGATAGGGTATGAAAGTTAATACTCGGACCACGTTGTGTAAGGCCCACTGTATTTCAAATTCGAGTGCCTGCACCACCACAAACATCTCCAAACATTTAACTTCTTGTCTTACTGCCGTTAAAGATCTAAAACTTATGAAAATTCAGGGATTAATTTATTTTGGTCTATTACAAATTCAGAAAACATTCTTGTTCTTGATACACATTTGAATAAACGTCAAGTTTCATAGAAGTACGTATGACTTTTCTACACTATATACAACCTTACCATATCACCTTATCAAAGACAAGCTTATTGCTCTTATTCAAAAGACCTTCGTTAGAGAAAAACTACATATTTGGCTTGTAATAATATAAAAGCGATTTTTACTAACGGCAGTCTAGACAATTACACTATGTGAACTTACCAAGCACTCGTGTTGAGGACTTTAATATTCGTAATATTTGAATAACTAAAAAGCTACTTCGGCAGGTCTATATGCTATCATAAACTTCCAAAAACCTTTGCAATATTTTATTATCGTAAACCTGATCTACTTTAAAATAAAAAAAATTGTTTACTCTTCTGCGATAAAAACTATCACAACCTGACTTCTATGGCGATGTGATTAACAAACTTCCTAAGATTTTTGATCATAATTACTTTCAGTCAATCTTTATTAAACTTGTTAAAAAGTTAATCAAAAGACGTTATTACTCTATCATTTTGCAACGTTCTACATGTTTAGAAGTTGACCCGTTTACAGTACGCCACTATGCTTTCCTCTTTGATTTTGAGATGACCGGAAGATTGTGGAACCTATGATTACGTCTACCTCAATAATCTTGTCTTGTCGTAACCCTATTGGTTTGTTATCTTGTTGGTTTTGTTTCTGCCAAGTCATTGTGTACTTACTTTGTGGCTTGCTAGACTTTTGTTTTTTATTATATACATGATTATGCATTTGTTTTACTTATATTGCCTTTCAACGCTGACTTGTTTGTTAGAGATACATGGCGGGGATATCTTTATTTACACTGTCCCGTTTATTGGGATGACAATAGGGTAAGAGTGAGGTTTGGTGCATACCCACCTAGAACCTGATTTAAAACCCCAGCAGCTTTTATTGTGCCACTGACCGTTTCAAGGCGGTAGCCCTATTGTCAACCCTTGTGTGTTTGTGATGTATTTATTTGCCTTTTATTCATTTTTATATATAGTTATTCTTTGTTTCTTTGTGTGTTTGTGGTTGACTGTTGTCCTTGAATGCTACTTTCATATCTACGTTTTATATGTTGTAATATCGCTAGTTTCTCTTTGTTTCTTACATATAATTAGTTATACAAAAAATAATACCATTTGTCTCTGTACTACTTTGTAAAATGTTTTGAGATGCAGAGACTGAGAAGTTAAGTTTGCTAGTTGTGTTTCTATCAGATTATTTGGTTATTTATTTGCATGTAATAACGTGTCATTAAGAGTTCAATATATAGTTGTAAGCATACGTGTATGTGATTAATCTAGAAATTTTAAACTCATAAATCTGAAAGATAAACTTGCAATATAAACCGTTTTCTCTACACGTTTTTGTTTCAATTCTGTAAAATATAAACCTCATAAAATCTTAACAAAACTATTTGAAAAATACTTAATTATTTGTAGTATATCGTTTACAAACTTGTTCAGAAACAAAATAGTCAACACAACTTAATTAATTACTTACTTAATGTTCCTTTGAGATCATCAAGCCCAATCTGTGTGGCTTTAACGTAGAATATCTCTTAAGCTAGTGCTAGGAGGCATGCGGCGAGGTGTTACGTTATAATATTTCTATTGTATTTATGTGGATATTATTCTGTCTCTAAAATATTTGCAATAAAATATGTTTAAATCAGAGGGTTGCACTTTACATTACCTCTCATGAAAAGAATCAATAAAAACGTGTCTCCTGTTTGTGTTTGTTGCTTCCAAGGAATTTATATATAATGAACTCATTGTGTACATATTAAAGCTAAAAGTAGCAAACAGTCTGTTAATGATTACTACACTGAATTTCTTAATTTAGCAACTAATAAAACTATTTATTTCGTTCCAAGTACTGTATTTTCAGTTTAATTTCCCATATAAATACTTGTAAATGTATACAAATAAATAATGCAAATACGTTTTTATTTATATTAATTATTCACCCAAACTTTCTAAACAGCATTCGAATTTATTTTAATTCTATCAAGGATAGCAGTAACTCTACTGACTTTTAGGAAAAAGTATGTCACTGGGTCAATCAGTGCCGAAACGTCTAGGGTAAAAAATAAAATAGATGCCGAAATGGTCTGATGCCGAAACGTCTAGGTGCCGATTCGCCCAGATGTCGAAATGGTTTGGTGCCTAAATCGATCGTGATCATTCAGACGCAAAAACTTGAGAATTGTTTGAATTTATTAATAAGCATTTTTCATGTACTGATCATTGGGACCCTGCTTTAATTAGGCTAATATACTATATACACAATAGTTTTCGTCTAGAAAAAGCATGTATGATCCACCAGACTCTACAATATTGAATTATCTTTTGCATTCGTTAAGGTCAATCATAATTTGTAACACACTTTGTGCATCGTTTGCCTTAACAATTATATTAAACCACAAAAAAACAACAATATTTTAAACAAGCTAAAGTGTAAGAAACACAGTTTTGTCGATAATGTTCATTATTGTGTGTATCCACCGTTAGTGCGCCTGTCCTTCCGACTCATGTTCCTCCATAAGAATATACCCTTTCGATTTTGTGTTTTGGCATACGGACACATTCTCCAGTCAGGAACCGTTAGAGGTTATGAATTTCTACCGTTCCCGTCTAAGCCACTCAGTTGGATCTTCCAGTAAAACCCCATACTTCATCTATACAGGAAAATATGGCTACATGACGGACCAAAACCTTCTGTTGACAAAATTGTATCGCACAAAGGAAAGCTCCATGTGGTCATGCATGTCGTTTTGGAAAAATGGGTTCTGCACAGACATTTAACTAAGGGACAGAAGCACATCTGGCTCGACAATCTAGTTAATGTATCGTAGCCCAATTAGGTTACCATCCACAGTGACTGCGTCAGTGCGACTTTGTGTGGTTCCATATCATGCTTCTATTTTAGGCATTATTATGCATTCATCAAAGGCGCTCACCCCAACGTTTCCATACTAGTCTAGAACCCACCCGATAACATTACGAACAACATCTCGTTACGTCCGTGAAAATAACACTCGCCAATGCTGATTATTCGGCATGCGTTTCACTAAAGACCAGGTATTACCTTATTGTCATCCCAATAAAACGGGACAGTGTAAATAAAAAAATCCCCGACGTTAATTGAAAAATACCCGAGTCGAGTATTAGGCCAGTACAAAGACAAACATCGGCATGCCCGTCCGCAGGACACGTCGCCTGCTAAACATCTTTACACCCGAAATATTGTGGGAAGAAACCGCTTCATGAACGCCCCGAAAGCAGTTAGGATATTTCCTGCTGCTTAAGAAGCAGGAGCCCGTCACGTATCAGTAAAAAACGTGAATTCATGCATGTGGGTCCAGAGTATCAGAGACGAGACATGACAAAGAGAGGCCCGTCTGGTCTTAAGTGAAACGCATGCCGAATAATCAGCATTGGCGAGTGTTATTTAAATAGTAGTAGTTTAAAGAGCGTTTTGGTAGGAGCGTTTTGCTTGCTCTCGTGAGGTCTTGACACTTCTATAGCTGTAATAGTGTGAGAAATGGCCTAAAAGAACAAAGTACTAACAGTAGGTCAATGTTATTTTCATTGATGTAAGCATACAACTTATGAACATTGAAAGCTATACGGCTTTTGGTGCCTGAAAAGAAAATGAACTTCGAATGTAAATAAACAGAGGGAAACAGTTAGGACAAAGCCATTAACATTGATTTACCTTTGATATAAAAATGGTGCTGTCATGGTTTGTCTGTGAAATAGACTTAACCAAAAACGTGAATTTAAAATCTGAGGTTATGTACGGACGTACGATAGGACAAGGGTATAGTAAACAGCGGGGCATAGTAAATTATACCAAACACAACATGTCTCTTATACTTCAACGTAATAATTTCAGAGACCACATGTTCGATACCAAGGAAGGGAATAGTCGAAATATCTTTGCAAATGTGTTTTCTTATGCCTGGAAAGGCTGACGCTATGTTTGGTAGTGAAGTTGAATTAGTCTTAGTCAAACGTTTCATTTTCTGAAAATATGGAAATATTAATTGGAAAAAAAAAACTCACCAAAGTAAGGCGACAAGGACTATCACAACCTGACTTCTATGGTGATGTGATTTATAAACTTCGTAAGATTCTTGGTCATGATCACTTCATACCATCTTTGTTAAACTTGTTAAAAAGTTTATCAAAGAGGTTATGACCCTATAATTTTGCAACGTACTTCATGCTTGGTGGTGGACCCTTTTACAGTTCGCCACTATGCTTTCCTCTTTAATTGTACTATGACCGGACAGGCTTTGGACCCTATGATGACGCCTTCCTAAAGCCCATTGGGACCGTGGCGTTTGATGTTTGTCTATGATCTTTCTTGTCGTGCCGTTAATGGTTTATTCTCTTGTTGCTCTGGCTTCTGCCAAGTCATTGAGTACCTTCATTGTGGCTTTCGGGGCTATTATTTTTTTATATTATATGTACACGAGCATATTTGTGCTTTACTTATATTGCCTATTGGTGCTGCCTTGTTGGTTAGAGATTTGATCATGGCGGGGATTTGTTTTATTTATACTGTCCTGTTTTAATGGGATGAAGTAGGGTAAGTGTGAGGTTTGGTGCACCCTAGAACCGGTTTGAACCCCCAGTGGCCTACTTTGCCACTGACCGTTCCAAGGCGGTAGCCCTATTGTCAACCCTTTTGTTTTTGTGATGTCGTTTGTATTTACTATTGTTTTTGCCTTCTTGTTTGTTTGCGTGTTTGTTTCTGTCTTTTGTGGTTGACTGTCCGCCTTGAATGCTACTTTCCCTGTCCGATATTTTTATATTTCTTTTTATCTAAAGCCCAAAAGGACATGTTTGATGTTTGTCTGCAGTATTGTCTTGTCGTGCCCTCAGTGTTTGCAGTATAGTGCGGACCTACGATGCCATTGCGTTCGGACGCTGTGGTTTCTATATCTCATTTTATATTCTGTTGTTGCTCTTGCTTCTGCCAAGTCATTGAGTACCTTCTTTGTGGCTTTCTGGGCTATTGCATTTTTTGTATTTATATATGCACGAGCATATTTTTGTTTTACTAATATTGCCTATTAATGCAGCCTTGTTGGTTAGATAATAGTTCATGGCGGGGATTTCTTTATTTACATTGTCCCGTTTTATTGGGTTGACAGTACGGTAAATGTACTGTCAACTAGGTTGCACCAAACCTCATGTTAGGCTTGGTGCACCCTAGAACCTGGTTTAAACGCCAGGCGGCCTTTTTTGCTACTGACCGTTCCAAGGCGGTAGCCCTATTGTCAAACCCTTTGAGTCTGTGATGTCTTATTTGGTCTTTAATTCCTCTTTAAATGTGTTCTTTTTTTCTGAATGTGTGAGTGAGTGAGTGAGTTGAGTTTTGGGTGGGTGAGTGAGTAAGTGAGTGATTGAATGAGTGAGTGATTGAGATGGTGAGTGAGTGAGTGAGTGAGTGAGTAAGAGTGAGTAAGTGAGTGGATGAGTGAGTGAGTGAGTGAGTGAGTGAGTGAGTGATTGAGTGAGTGAGTGAGTGAGTGAGTGAGTGGGTGGGTGGGTGGGTGGGTGGGTGGGTGGGTGGGTGAGTGAGTGAGTGAGTGAGTGAGTGAGTGAGTGAGTGAGTGAGTGAGTGAGTGAGTGAGTGAGTGAGTGAGTAAGAGTGAGTGAGTGAGTGAGAGAGTGAGTGAGTGAGTGAGTGAGTGAGTGAGTGAGTGAGTGAGTGAGTGAGTGAGTGAGTGAGTGAGTGAGTGAGTGAGTGAGTGAGTGAGTGAGTGAGTGAGTGAGTGAGTGAGTGAGTGAGTGAGTGAGTGAGTGAGTGAGTGAGTGAGTGAGTGAGTGAGTGAGTGAGTGAGTGAGTGAGTGAGTGAGTGAGTGAGTGAGTGAGTGAGTGAGTGAGTGAGTGAGTGAGTGAGTGAGTGAGTGAGTGAGTGAGTGAGTGAGTGAGTGAGTGAGTGAGTGAGTGAGTGAGTGAGTGAGTGAGTGAGTGAGTGAGTGAGTGAGTGATTGAGTGAGTGAGTGAGTGAGTGAATCACAATACATAAATAAATAAATAATACTTTGGGTAGGAATATTACCATTTGAAGTTATCTTAATACGACACAATATGGCACACGTTCAGTACTCATTTATTAGTAGAACATTAAAGGGAGCGATATATAGGCCAAATGAAGCCTCACTGTTTTGCAGTCCATGTAAGTCACATGTACTGAAAACAAAACAGTATCTCTTTATTCTGTGTTTCTCATTAATATAAACGAAATTAGTAACCAATGTTCGAGTTAACAATCTCAAAACTGCCAAGTCTCACACTGTGCTTTTGGAAACGAATAGTATAAATTGGACAACTGTATCATCTTTCAGTGGGCGTTTGAATGTCGAAATATTGCTCACCTTTTCAAGACATAATTCAATCTAGGCATACAATGTATAATATGTTTAATAATTGCATAATGTCAGTATCCTGTTCAATTGCATTTTCCATCTAGTTTAATAAGGTATGTTTATGTTTAGTATTATCGAGTTTAATTATGTAGTATTAAGATTAGTCATTGTATTATATTAAAATGCTAATGACGTAATTTACTAACATTGTACGACACTTGTCCATGATCACTTTCATACACTATTTATTAAACTTTTTAGAAAGTGTTATCACGCTATTACCGTTATAATTGTGCAATGCAATGTTATAATTGTGCAATGCAATGCATGTTTCGAAAAAATGTATGTCCTCATAGGCTATTTGCCTAATGGAATTTAGATAATAAACTTGTTCAAACTTGTTCAACACTTGTTTAGTAGTTGGTCAATTCGCCAATATGTTTTCTTCGTTGATTGTGGAATGACCCGACATAATGTGGATCACGACTACCTACATACTGAAAGGGGTGGTAACGATTATGTTTATTTGCAATCCTGTATAGTCTTATCGTACCCGTTAATACTCTATTGTTTAGCTCTGGCTTCTGTCAAGGCATTGATTACTTGCTTTTCCATTATATGTTTTTGGTATACAGATATACATGATTATGTTTTGTTCTATACTTATGATGCATATTAATGATGCCTGGTTCGTAAGATGACACAGCCTGACTTGGATATCTGTCTTATATTAAATGAATATAAATACTCCAGGGAATCTTTTTCTTAACAGGCAATTTTCTTAAAGGGTTTATCATTTTATGATATAAATAAATGAGATTTCCTTATTCCAGCGTAATTAACAGCTGCGTGTGGGTATTAACTTCGCACTATAACATTATACACGTCAATATCCAAAACTAAACATATTTATTATCTTTAAGAGTCAAAGTGAAAAAAAAAAATTGATAAAGTTCAATATATTTTCTGAACATTTAATGTCACAGTGGCATGTCGATTTGTTGAAATCACTTCTATAGTTAAAAATTGTATATAGAGGTTCTTAACAATAGTTTAGTCAAATAAAGTTTTTTCTTGCATACCGGA
Organism: Cyrtodaria siliqua; assembly: GCA_037043455.1. NCBI lineage: Eukaryota > Metazoa > Mollusca > Bivalvia > Adapedonta > Hiatellidae > Cyrtodaria > Cyrtodaria siliqua. The sequence continues at coordinate 182,567 of JAWPHD010003553.1, read as the reverse complement.
TATAGTTACATGGGTGATGAAAAGCCTGCTCTTACACATGTGGGAAGATAAAAGTGACGTGCTGACATCAACAATGACGTTGCATGTCGTCATTGTATAAATAAACATGCAAAACGTTAGTAGTTGGCGAAGTCAATGCACAGATTATAAATGATAAATAAGAAAAAGCATCAATAATGGATATTCGGGATAGGGAAATTCAAACCCTATGTATAATTGTTTTAATCGGAGCCTCGGTTTCGATGTAAACAATTATACATAGTACCCCGATCTTCACCGAATACCCATGAAAGATTCTTATTATCTAAGTAATGTAATACATACATTTCGTTAAAATTGGAAAACGGTATAACTTCATGACCACAAAAAAGAACAGATCGAATCAAACAACAAGTACAAGAATAAATAATATGTCTACTGAATAATCGGTGGCAAAATGGTTTAAACCAGGTTATAGGGTCAGTAAATTAGGATTTAAATAAATGTTCGCTCTAAACTTGGTTATTCTGAAAAGCAGATTCATACATAAATAGAACATGCCTTTGGATGCTACAATGTATCTTATACAACAGTTCTGCACTGGAAAAAGGAATTTGCATCTGGTGTAGAATCTGTCAAAGATGTTGCAAAATGTGGCCGGCCGAAGAGCGCCAACACAAAAAATGTAGTGTCGAAAGTGAGACAGATTATTGAAACTGATGCAACATACTTTGTGAGATCGATTGCTCGTATTGTAGGGGTATCACTATCCACAGTTCGTTTCACTCTAAAACGTACCTTAAACGTTAGGAAGAATGGGTACCTCACCTTTTGACTGATGAGCAAAAGAAGGTACGCATAATGTTGGCCAAAAGGTTACTGAAAATGTTTCCTAAAAATGACGAAAGGCAATTTGCAAATGTAGTAACCTTTGAAGAAACGTGGGTATATTATTTCCAATAGTGAGAATGGTGGGTAACAAGATCTGCGTAACTAGTCATGACAAAAGACATATTAATACCAAAAGGAACTCAGAGCGCGAAGAAAATGCTGTATGCAATATTGTTTCGCAAATCAAGGTTTAGCCATACATGTTTCAGTAACGAAGGGTAAAAAATGTCTCATACAGATGCTACCGTGATGTGGTGCTTATGCTCTACTGGCTAAAACGGCTCTTATAGCAAGGGTTGTCGTCATAAAATCCCTATCGTTAAAACATTGCAAAAAACACACACAAAAAAACACCAACAACAGAAACTTAAACCCTTGGCCCATGCTAACAATTTAATCAAGAGGCCCTAGTTCTAATTTGGTATGGTTATTTAAGGACACGAGGCACAACAATTGTATAAAATAGGTTTTGACCGCCTGTAGAGGGGCCCTTTCATATAATTGTTGTGCCTCGAGTCCCTAAATAAACATACTAAATTAGAACTGGCGTTGTATTTAGTAAAATAAGATGTCTCCCCTACAGGAGAAAGGGCCATAAATCCACCAAAAATCATTCAACTGGAACACGACGAAGATATGTGCATCGAGGCTTAATAATGGTCATCCTACCTAGTTTCATGGAAATCCAGTTAGGGGATCAGAAGTAGTCGGGACAAAGCTTGTGTATTAATACCTTTAAAGGGCCATACCTCCATCAAAAATAATTGAACCAGAACAAGACAACGATATACGCAGCCAAGTTTCGTTGAAAGCCGAATGGTGGTTATATCTCCACCAAATATCATTCAAGCGGAACACAGCAACGATATGTGCGACTAGGCTTGGCGAAGATTTCTTTATTTACACTGTCCCGTGTTATTGGGTTACAAAATAGTTTCTCACCTTGATATAGTAAATAACACTCCGAAGGAATTTGAATGTAACACATCAACATTTTGCTATGCTCCAGCAGGACATGTCATCACTGATAATTTTCATATTGTTGATAAACGTATTCGGCATCTGTTTTCGAAAGGTCCTCTAGTATGGATTACCATCAACTATCGAGTTTAATGCCGGTCGTGCTCAGATCGCCCAATCCATTGAGGGTTTTAGTATAAAATGGTGTCGTAAAGAACATGCGGACCCAAACTCTCTTTCTACTTGGAAAAAAATCAATTTTAAAATTATAGATACACGTATTAACTATTATAATGCTAACCTCTCTTTACTTCCTCCGAGACCTAGGTTTTCCTTTCTAATTTAAAATTCGGGAATTCAATAATTTCCATAATAAATTTGTTTTAGTTTCTGCTGATAAAGCAGCTAATAAAGTAATTATTGTTTGACGCCTACATTACGTCAATGTTTTATTTCTGGAACTCGGTAGCACTTATTCGTATACTCCAGTTCACTCTACTGAGGATGATGTTGTTTCCATACATATTACTCGGTGCACTACTTTCAACGCTGGGGTAGACGAAAAGCAGAACAAACTGCCAACTATGTACTGGATTCCTAAATCATTGTAAATTACATAAAAATCCGTATAAGGCCCGCTTTATTTCGAATTCTAGTGCCTGCACACCCACAAACATCTCCAAACTTTTAACTTCTTGTCTAACTGCCGTTAAAGATCACGTTAAACAATATTGTGATAAAACTTATGAAAACTCTGGGATTAATTTGTTTTGGTCTATAAACAATTGAGGAGACGTTCTTGATAAAATGTGTAATAAACGTCAAGTGTCATCTATTAGCACTTATGACTTCACTACACTATATACAATCTTACCACATCACCTTATCAAAGAAAGACAAGCTTATTGCTCTTATCTGCTTATACAAAACATATTCGCTAGGAAAAATACTATACTGTTGGCCTGTAATAATACTAAAGCGTTTTTTGCTAACGGCAGTTTAGACAATTACACTATACGGACTTGCCAAGAAGTTTGTGAAGCACTAATCTTCCTATCATATAATATTTTTGTCAGGTATGGAACGAACGTTTAATGACAAATTGTTGGTATCCCTATGGGTACAAACTGTGCACCACTTGTCGCATATTTGTTTTTATATTGCTATGAAAGAGATTTCATGTTGAGTCTTTCACCAGATACACAGGATGATGCTATTGAGGCCTTTAATGACACCTCTCGGTATCTGGATGACATATTAAACATTGACAACCCTTTCTTTTCTACTATGGTTAATAATATATACCCTAAAGAACTTCAACTTAGCAAAGCTAATATTTCTGATACTAACGCTTATTCTCTTGATTTACAGCTCTCCATTGACAATGGTGAAATAATTGATAAAATATGTGACAAGAGAGATGATTTTAATTATGATATTGTTAATTATCCCCATTTAGATGGGGATGTTCCCCGAGCAACTTCTTATGGGGTCTATGTGTCTCGAATATTAGTTTTTGCTAGAGCTTGTACTCGAGTTGAGGACTTTAATATTCGTAAAATGTGTAATAACTAAAAAGCTACTACATCAGAGTTACCGTTACCAGAAACTTCCTTTGAACAATTGTATTATCGTAACCCTGATCTTCTTTCCAAATATAAAAGTAATTTAAAAACTCTTCTGCGATAAAGACTATCACAACCTGACGTCTATAGTGACGTGATTTACAAGATCCTTGGTCATGATCACTTAAATACTATCTTTGTTATATTTGTTATAAGGCTTATCAAAAGAGGTTATGCCCCTATCATTTTGCAATGCACTGCATGCTTGGTGGTGGACCCATTTACAGTTCGCCACTATGCTATCCTCTTTGATTGTGAGATGACCGGACAGGCTGTGGACCCTATGATGACGTATACCTAAAGCCCAAAAGGACGGTGACGTTTGATGTTTGTCTGCAGTCTTGTCTTGTCGTGCCCTCAATGGTTTTTTCTCGTGTTGCTCTGGCTTCTGCCAAGTCAATGAGTACCTTCGTTGTGGCTTCCTAGGCTATTGTCTTTTTGTATTGATATATACAGGAGCATCTTTGTGTTTTACTTATATTGCCTATTAAAAATGATTAAACCGGAACATGCCAATGACATGCGCAACTAGGCCGGACGTCATATGCCTTTATTCATTGTTAACATTATTAACATTGCTGTTCATGTTTGTCTTTATGCGTGTTTTAAGGTTGACTGTGTTCTGTGAAAGCTGCATTTCGCCTTTTGTACTTATTGATACTGATTATTCTTGCAATATTAAGAAACTAGTCTGGACAGTGTTTGTGTATTAAAACATTTAAAGGGCCATATCTCCTCCAAAAACCATTCAGCTAGAACACGGCGGCGACGATATGCACAACTAGGCTTTGTACTGATCATCACTGCAACGTTTCTCTGAAATCCGGCCAGGGGTTCAGGACAACTAGTCCGGACAACGTTTGTGTAGTAAATCCTTTAAAGGGCCATAACTCCGCCAAAAATCTTTCAACTGGGACACTCTGATCATCCCTGCAAGGTTTCGCTGAAATCCGCTCTGTGGTTCAGGAGAACTAGTGCGTGCGGACAATGTTTGTGTAGTAAAACCTTTAAAGGACTATAACTCCAAAATCATTCAACCAGAACATGGTGACGGTGACGATATGCACAAACAGGCTTGATTCTGATCATCATTGCAACGTTTCATTGAAATCTGGCCAGGGGTTCAGCAGAAAAAGTCCATACAAATTAACAAATTAAAGTTAACACATTTTTCAGTAATTCAAGGGCCATAAATTCGGTGTTACTGGTCTGATCTGGCTGGTTGACCGCGCTTTCCTCAATATGAACAACCTGGCAAAGTTTGGTAAAGGTAGGATGCAAAATGGAGGCGCTAAAGTGTTGACAAGACAAAATATAGCAATTTTCGTTAATTTAAGGGCAATAACTCCGGAGTTACTTGTCCGATCTGGCTGGTTGTAAACCTCTTCCGAGCTTTTATTGATAATAATAATCTGGTAAAGTTTGGTATAGATCGGATGAAAGATGAAGGTGCTAGACAATTTAGCGGACAATGGACGGACGACAGACAAAATACCATGGCATAAATCTACTGGCATGGCCTTTTGCCAGTATAGCTAAAAACTGAAGAAATACTTCCAAAACCGGCGCCCAACTTCCGATACGTTCGTCTCTCACATGACAATGCACCGGCTCATAAGTCTGAAGTTGTAACCAGTTTCCTGCAGTCGGAAAAATTACAGTCGTTCCACATACCCCGTACTCCCCAGAACTAGCACCCTGCGACTTATTCCGATTTCCAAAAATGAAAAAATTCCTTTCGGCCGCAGATATCATTCAATACAGGCTCTTGGTTTAGCTATAAATCAGTGGCTCAGGAGTGTACCAAAATCAGTCTACCGTGGCGATTTCCGGGAATAGATTCACATGTTGAACCTAAACATTTCTAATCGAGGGGAATATGTTGCGTTGTCATTGCAATTTCAGCCTTTCCGTCAGTTAGTCGTTTGGAAATACTATAACTGTACGGCATATTTGTCTCATTAATTACTTTCCAGCAGTTTGTAGTCTAACGGACCATTGTACTAAAATCACCTTTATAAATGTTAGATATAACATTCACATCCTGGCATTAGTTACATATTTCCGAGATGTTGAGATATTCAGTTGGTGAAAATAAAGGGGTTTACTCTGACTTTATCTTCAGTCTTTGTATGAAAAATCAAAATATTAGGCCATAATTTAAATTAGATATATTCATATTGGTGTTTTAAAATCAACTAAACCAAAGAAGATACATATCTTTACACAAATAAATAAACCTTTTAATATAATTATCACTACAAATAGTTTTATAAAGGGCTAAAGTCAGTTGAACATCAACGATACACACCGAGTTTACCACTGACCAGAATGGGGAGATATGTTCTTTTATTGATCACTGATTGGTCAAATTATTTTAATGACGTCATGTGAAAATTATGAATATGATATCATTTATGCCATTTAGCGAAGCGTTCACACATTTTGATACAAATATTGATCTTCTGGACAGGAGACTAGACAGTGGACGTTGCAGATATTCTAGATGACGTTCTCTACAACTAAATCGTGTTTTAGGAAATTCTTCTAAAACATCTGTGAATTGATTGTAAATAATGTTTAAATGCACAATTATAAAATACACCCTGAAAGTTATGAATAATTAAGATAAATATTAGTCAAATTAAAACGTTGTTCTTTGTCATTCATAAATACTTGTAATGGACAATATCCATATACGTGTACAGAAAACATATTTAAAAGGCGCATGTGCTCACCCATCATAATTATACGGTCTGACACAATTTAAATGAAGCTATCATTATTAATTATTACAAAAATGTACATTCACGAATTTACCTTCTTCTAAATCACATGTTGAGTATTAAAACACCTGTAAGACTTCTGTTTTGATAACTATATTAATAAACACAACTAGCCCTTTATTGTAAAAGAATATGGTTTGGGCTATTAAATGTGGCTGAACTATAAACGATTTATTTATGCATGAGAACACATACTTTTATTATATATAATATCTCATATCGAGAATAGGTTTGTTTTGCTTTTAAATTTGTTATGTCAATATTGAGTGTTCTTTGTCATTTTATTAGTCTCTTATATATATCTTATATTTTATATATTTGAATTCACCCTTTTGCACCAACTTCATATTACATATTTCTATTTTGTATTTGCTATCCCAATACAAAACCAAAATGTTTGTAATACCCCAGAAGTCAGAAAACCGACACGCTTAATTACGTAACGCGGCTATACCAATATCAATATATGCAGGAGATAAATCAGTACTAAACCAAGACTGAAATTATTGTTTTTTCTGTCAGTATCGATTTGAGGAAGATTCTTTCATATGTTTAGACGTGGATGTAAATAATACCATATTTCGTTTTGCTGTAAACGGGATCAATTTTCATTTTTTCATTGACAAGTCGTCAAAGACGTAGACATTCCCCTGATACATTAAATATGCATTAACGCTAAAGGCTTTTACGCTAAAGTTACTGCATACGTATAATTAAACGCCATTTAAAGCAAAAAAATACGAAGGTTTCCGCCAAAATGTAAACGGTACCCGGCCCTGAACTGAGACTGAGATTGTATCGAAGTAAACTGACAAACGGCTGGGAGTTTAAAGCTCTTTTTAGGTTTACTAAATACCTTCTAATCCATGCTGTACTGTGGGAATTGTCAATTTACCAAATGTTTCGTAAATATTAATAAACAATCCACTTACCATGTCCCGAATCGACCTTCCGTGCATGTAAACGTATCTGTCTGTTATGGCGCGTGCTCGTGCGCGTGACGTAGGTTGTTACCCGTGATATATTCCTATTAAATAACATGGAACATGGATACGATCGGTACACTGTACCGGCTAATTGGGATAAATCTAGATAAGAGTGGGATATGTTGCATCCTAGAACTTAAACCACAAGCGGTCCTTTTGCTACTGACCATTTCAAGTCGGTACCCCTATTGTCAACAAGTGTATGTTTGTGGTGTTATATGTTTATGCTTATTTTATCTTGTCATCTTTTTTATTCTGAATGCGTGGGTTTTGTTGACCCGGTTCTGCGAATGCTAAGTTTGCAGTTAATGTTTGCATCCACTAATATGCAATCAGATATTTAAAGTATGTGATTAGCATCTGAACTACAACAAATGGTCAAGGCTTATACTAAGTCATTATATTGATTGATGAATACTAACATACCTAATATACGTTGTTTATGTGTCTGAGCTATCGCAACACATATGGAAGTTAATTAGCGGAAAAGTCTCACTAAGCCCTGATTGATGCTGTATGTAACAACTGAAAGACAAAGGATAACTGCTCATATATACATGATCATTTTCATAATTGTATATTACATATACTGCCTATTAATTCTGAACAGTTTGTTAGAGAAAATAGCATGGTGGTGATATTTTTTTGTATTTACACTGTTCTATTTAATTTGGTAAGAGCAAGGTTTTGTGTACATTAGAACCTGATTTAAACCCCCAGCGGTCTCTTTGCTACGGACGGTACATATGTTTCCAACTATTTGATGCATATTGCGTTGATTCTATATTTTGAGTGCGTATATTTATTTGACTGAGATCTGTAAATTCTGCTTTTCCTGATCGACATTTTATCTACTTAAATCATTTAGTATGAAGCATGAGATTGAGTAACTTGCTGTTGTTCTCTATGTTCATAGGTAGGGATTCTGTTGAATTTGACCACTTCATTTACGTTTTAAAGAACATGCGGACCCAAACTCTCTTTCTACTTGGAAAAAGTCAATTCCTACTATTATAGATACACGTATTAACTTTTATAATGCTAACCCCTCTTGACTTCCCCCGAGGCATAGGTTTTCCTTTCGTAATTTAAAAATCGGGAATTCAAGAATTTTATAATAAATTTGTATTAGTTCCTGCAGATAAAGCAGCTAATAATGTAATTATTGTTTGACGCCTACATTACGTCAATGTTTTATCTCTGGAACTCGGCAGCACCAATTCGTATACTCCAGTTAATTCTACTGAGGATGATGTTGTTTCCGCAATATCACTCGGTGCACTACTTTCAAGGCTGGCGTAAACGATAAGCAAAACAAACTGCCTACTATGTACTGGAATCCTAAATTACCTAAAAATCCGCTCGCTTTATTTCGAATTCTAGTGCCTTCGCCACAACAAACATCTCCAAACTTTTAACTTCTTGTCTTACTGCCGTTAAAGGTTACGTTAAACTATATTGTGATAAAACTTATAAAAACTCTGGGATTAATTTATTTTGGTCTATAAAAAATTCAGGAGAGGTTCTTGATAACATTTTCAATAAAGGTCAAGTTTCATCAATAAGCACTATCACCTTATTAAAGACAATCTAATTTCTCTTATTCAAAAAACATTCGCTAGAGAAAATACTACATTTTTGGCATGTAATAATATTAAGGCGTTTTTTTCTAACGGCAGTTTAGACAATTATATTATGTGGATTTGCTATGAAGTTTGTGAAGCAGTCATCTTCCTATTAGATTATATTTTCGTCAGGTATGGAACCACCATTTATAGACAAATTGTTGGTATCCCTATGGAAACGAACTGTGCACCACTTGTCGCAGACTTGTTTTTATTTTGCTTTGAAAGAGATTTCATGTTGAGTCTTTCACCAGCTACCCAGGCAGATGTTATTAAAGCCTTTAAAGGCATTTGCTGTAATTTTCCATGTGCAGATATTTTGGGCGACTTCTCTTCTAAAACTATTTGATGGATTTTCCTAAAAATTTACAGGAATGCTGCTTTTGATGTCTAGTTGTATTTTTGTCTTTTTTTTAATTTTTTCAAATTATTTTCCTAAACAAGCATGGGGACCTATCATTTTTATTGCACATTTTGTTTTTATATATGTTAAACTATGTGCTTAGAAAGTTTAAAAAAATTCTATTATTGGGAACATACAAAAAAAAAAAGAGTAAATTGTATCATTATGGGCTAATTTGTGAATAAAGTGTGGTAATTGTCTCAATAGATTTTGTAAAAAAATATAGGTTTTACATAAAGATGAGCTTTAAATGTTATTGTAATTAAATGTTCTTTACTTTGATACAATTTTAGCAGAATTGTGACCAATGAATCAATGATTAGACTTCAAAAATATCTTATTTAGCTATTTCATGGACTTGTTCAACTTTTTGGACAGATTGACATGACGGTGGCATTACAACTTATTTTTTAAAACTTTAACAATCATGGTGACCTACCATTATTTTTGCCTTTTCTGTCTATATATACAACAGACTGACTGTACAAAAAGTTTAAAGAAAATCTGTTATGCAGAAAAAAACTATAGAAAATGTCTTTAATGACACCTCTCGGTATCTGTATGACATATTGAACATTGACAACCCTTTCTTTCCAACTATGGTTAATGCTATTTATCCTAAAGAACTTCAGCTTAACAAAGCTAATGTATCTGATAATAACACTTCTTTTCTTGATTTAGATTTCTCGATTGAAAATGTTGAAATAATTAACAAAATCTATGACAAGAGAGATGATTTTTATTGTGACGTTGTTAATTATCCCCATTTGAATGGGGATATTCCCCGAGCAACTTCTTATGGGGTGTATGTGTCTCAACTTAGTAGTTTTTCAAGAGCTTGTACTCGAGTTGCGTGAGCGGTAGCAAACCGAGACTGTAATATTTCGTATGTGTCTTTTTCGGCCGTTTCCAAAGGTTCATTATCATACTCTTTGTTGAGGACTTTAATATTCGTAATCTTTGTATAACTAAAAAGCTACTCAATCAGCGTTACCGTACCATAAACTTCGTAAAACCTTTGCAATATTTGTTTATCGTAACCCTGATCTTCTTTCCAAATATAAAAGTAATTTAAGGACTCTTCTGCGACAAGGACTATCACAACCTGACTTCTATGGTGATGTGATTTATAAACTTCGTAAGATTCTTGGTCATGATCACTTTCATACTACCTTGTTAAACTTGTTAAAAAGTTTATCAAAAGAGGTTATGACCCTATCATTTTGCAACGTACTGCATGCTTGGTGGTGGACCCTTTTACTGTTCGCCACTATGCTTTCCTCTTTAATTATACGATGACCGGACAGGCTGTAGACCCAATGATGACGCCTATCTAAAGCCCATTTGGACGGTGGCGTTTGATGTTTGTATATGATCGTTCTTGTCGTGCCCTTAATGGTTTATTCTCTTGTTGCTCTGGCTTCTGCCAAGTCACTGAGTACCTTCATTGTGAATTTCTAGGATATTTTTTTTTGTATTATATTTAAACGAGCATATTTGTGTTTGACTTATATTGCCTATTGATACTGCCTTGTTGGTTAGAGATTATATCATGGCGGGGATTTCTTTATTTATACTGTCCTGTTTAAATTGGGATGACAGTAGGGTAAGTGTGAGATTTGGTGCACCCTAGACCCGGTTTAAATCCCCAGTGGCCTACTTTGCCACTGACCGTTCCATTGGGGTAGCCTTATTGTCAACCCTTTTGTGTTTTGATATCGTTTGCATTGATTATTACTTTTGCCTTCTTGTTTGTCTGTTTGCGTGTTTGTTTCTGTAGCGGTTTGGATTTCCATGGACAACCAAAACCAATGTACATCTAATTTAAGACTTATTATTTTGAAATCTGTAAACTGATTTTATATACAACTACCACAACGGGCTTTTATTTTAATAAATACAGTGGCACAATAGCTGTAAACGTAGATATAAAAATCGAACAAGAAAAGCAGCATTTAAGGACATCCGTCATAGTTCTTTTTACATGTTACTTGTAATTTTGAAATGGTATAGAACATTTAAACATACATGCATTGAGAAAAACAGACATCCTGTATGTTGTTTCGAAACCTCGATCATATTATGAGTCACTGAAAAATGAAACATTGCCTTGTCATTCTGGAAGATTATTATAACATTGTATGATACGATATTGATAAGATTAACTGCATAACTGTTCGAGTTATATGCATGGTCTCTGGTTCAATTACATTGAACACGCTATATTTGCATATTGTTAAGTACATTCCTTGATATCAAAAGTATATGTTGTTTAATCGTGCTTGAGTTTATTGCGACAAATGCGTCGAATAGTCTGTATAGTCCGTGTATTAGGTATTCAGCTACTTCATGTTGTATGTTGGTATAAAAATAAGTTTAAAATAACTGTTAAATGACCGTTCCAAGGCGGTAGCACAATTGTCAACCCTTTTGTGTTTGTGATTTCGTTTGCATTTATTATTGCTTTTGCCTTCTTGTTTGTCTGTTTGCGTGTTTGTTTCTGTGTTTTGTGGTTGACTGTCCTCCTTGAATGCTACTTTCCCTGTCCCAGACTTAGCAGACTTGGTTTTATTGAGTCTGTTCAGGAGAGGTAAGCAGCGGCTTAAGCGAATTATGCAAACTTTGTTTTCCGTTGAATGCATCTAAGCTTGTCTGGATTTCGTAGCCCTAATTGCCTTGACAAGTGTCGCGTTAAATAAGGAAATTGCATATATTCATTTCTATATCACCATGTTTAACGACCGTATACGTAATTAACATTAGACCTGTATACCGACAACATTTAAATAGTATGCTATGAAATGAAAACAAAAATATATGGCAGACATTAACATGATCTCACTGCAAATAATCGTGTTTTTAATCATCAATTGTTATTATACGGCATAAGATATGGTCAAAGAATCGTTTGCTATTTTAGTAACATATTTTCATTTTACGTTATTTTATATTATAAAAATGTATATACATTTGGTTTGTAGTTAAATATGTGACATGACCCTATGTGTTGTGCCCCTGAGCACTTTATCCGCATTTGCTTAGTACTGGTTCTACGCAGGATATCAAAAGTAATTAAAATGTTTAAACTGAATAAATATAAATGTTACGAATATAATGTGCTTCATTTTCACCTTTTAAATGTCAAAGTACATAGGAATTCGGAAAACCTATCCTACTCTTCTACTCTTAAGTTTGAATAGTCCTATGGTTTACTAATTTGCTAGGAGAATATATTCCAATAAACGGGCTTAATTGGAAATGTCCTAACGTTTCCATCGCACTGATTATTCTAGAGGTTGTATCTTGCCTTAGGACATAACGAAGTAACCCATGGGCCATACTCAGGCACGAACCCGTCAACACCGGTTTCACAGTCGTACGTACGTGAAATGGTGGACATAGTGTTGATAGTTTGCTGCACCCTAGACCCTGTTTTCTGCCCATGAACGTTCCAAGGTTGTTCCCTTTTTGTCAGCCCTTTTAAATTGTTGGTGTCTCGTACTTTTCTTCTCGACAATTTACCCATGTATCTGGTGTTTGTTTGAAAAACGTATTTGTTTTGACTTCGTTCTGTGGATGCTGTATGACCTGCAGAATGCAAAATTATTATATATGAGACGTTGTGTTGAGCGCTAAGCTCAACCTTTTAGTATATAAAATGAAATCAAAAGCAAATGAAAACGATATGGCTGATTTATATTCCTATTTGTTTCACATCTTTCCAAGGGTATTTCTTCTGTTATTTCCATGTATGTCATCACTTTTATCTAGGGTATTAATTATACCAAGAAGTGTTTACCAATATGTGTTACCATTTACACCAATAAGTGTCAATCAATGTAGATTATCACTTAATCTAAGAAGGGTTTATCCAAGTAGGTTATCACTGCTACTAAGTTTTTATTAATATAGATTATCAATTACATTATAGTAAATAATGTTTATTAATGCAGTGTATCACTTATACAAAGAAGTGTTGATCAAAATAACAATCATGTATATAAAAACAATATTAACAATGTAGATTAGCATATGTATCAAGAAGCGTGTATCAATGAATGATATCACTTGTAAGAAGTGTATGTGTACTATGCTTATACAACTGCATATATGTCTCCGTAATTTTCAACCGATTTGCAATGCTATATAAATCGAACTGGAATGCAGCATTCACCGAGCATAGTCAACCATAAACATGCCATTAGAGCAAATAACTATTAGAAGGATAAATACCAGAAAATTATACGACAACATAAATATATTCAGGTTGACAATAGGAGTACCTCCTTGGAACGTTCAGTGACTAAAAGGTCCGATGGGGACCATGCTCTAAGCTGCACTAAAGACCTCACTCTTGCTCTATTGTTATCTAAATTAAACAGGACAGTGTAAATATTCTCTAACAAACTAGTCAGCATTAATTGGCAATGCAGATATAACACACATATGCATTATAAACAATAGTCTAGAAAGCCACGTAGCAAGTACTCATTGACTTGGCGAAATCTTGAGCAACAAGAGAATACACATTTAAGGGCAAGACACTACAATATTGACTACAACATAATAAACATTATAAACATTATAAACATTATCGTCCCTTTCAGGAGTTACGTATATGTCATCATAGGGTTCACAATCTGAACATTTAAAGAGGAACTTACAGTCGTGAAACTGGAAAAGTGTCAACCACGAAACATGCTGTGCGTTGTTAAATGATAGGGTCGTCATAACCTCATTTGATAAACTTGTTTTTAAAAACCTTTTTAATCAAGTATAACAGTCTTCATGACCAAAATGTTTTTGAAATTTGTAAAATCACGTCACTACAGAAGTAAGGTTGTGATAGTCCTTCTCGCAGAAGAATTCTTAAATTAATTTCATAATTTGTGAAGTAGGCCAGGACTACGTCTCATACAATATGAAAACTAAATATAACGAGCAACATTTTTTACAAAATAGAATATTACGGATGGCGGATGTCGTTGATGAATGTATGAAGATGTACCATTATTCTAAATGAAACTACCGCTTCTGTCAAACGATTTGGATAATTGAAAACAAAATACAGTAGTTTGTGTTTCACAAGTACAATTTAAATTATTTTTCCATCAATTTCAAACCAAAATTGTCCATTAAGAGCCGTTGTTTAAATAATACAGCTATTACTAAATGACAGCCACACGCTTTCGATAACTGGAATATTACATTACAGAATTTACCCAGAATGTCCCAAATATAGACAGAACTGTTTATGGCCGGCTATAAATGCATTAAATGCTTCAATATGTTGTTGTATTCCTTTACATATATATATATAAATATACTCGGTAAAAACAATAAAATAAATATTTTGCTAATATTGTAACACATGTCCCTATAATATTATCTAAACTTGTATCTATGTTTCTAAAAGACATGACTGTACCACAAACAAAGAGTAAATTAAATATACAATGAAAAAGAAAATAACCAATACAAAGAGTGGCGAAGACAGAGTTACCGACTAGGAATGGTCAGTAGGCAATATGGCCTACCGGTTACCTTAAATCGATCGTTTATGTACACAACCTGGCTATTTATCCTGTCCAATCATTGTCCTGTCATCTCTTAAGACAAAAGTGATCGTAGTTTTATATAGATCGCATCTACATGGATTAAAGATCCGATATTGGTTGTGATGATAGGTTAGTGTTGTACTTCCCCAGCTGGTTTTCGTTGTGGCGATAGAGCTTTGACAAAGATCTTTGCACTTTGTGATAACTAAAAACTGCCTGACGAATCTTAATGTAATAATTTGATTTTGTTCATTGAATTCCTTAACGGCGTTACATGTTCAACGAAAATGAATGAGGTGGGAGATACAAAACCCGTATATAGCACAATAATCGTTCCTATCTACCTGTGGATATTGTTTACTATTGTATTATTAAACCATTGTTTCTATAATACAAATGTTACTTAGATCAGTTTGTTCTGTTTCTAACAAAGTAATTTCTTCTATATTGCGTCGTTTATCTAAGCGTATATCACTATATTTCTAAGTGTTATATTACCCATTATATGTGGCTACGAAATAGAAAGACCGCTAAAGCCGGTGCTAGTGGGCGTAATGAGAGGTATTTTTTCTAATATTACCTCATTATTATTATTATTATGGTGATGATGATGAAGATGATGATGATGATTGATATTATAATCATTATAATTATTATTATTATTAGTAGTAGTAGTAGTAGTAGTACTAGTAGTAGTAGTTGTAGTTTATTAGTATTATTATTGTTATTATTATTAGTTCTATTATTATTATTATTTCTACTGTTGTTATTATTATTATTATTATTATTATGGTGATGAAGATGATGATCATGATCATGATTGATATTATAATCATTATAGTTATTATTATTATTAGTAGTAGTAGTAGTAGTAGTAATATTATATTAATATTTTTATTATTATTATTTCTAATATTATTATTATTATTATTATTATTATCATTATTATTATTAGTAGTATTGTGTTGTGTTGTTTTGTTAATTCACGTTCAGTGTTCGAAGATAAGCCTAAATAAACTATACAAATAAACATGTGGAACGTTTAATAACTTAACAATATGTTCTCAATATTATGTCTAAAATAGTCTCACTCTGACACACTTATAATTCAATTCTGTTTAGTTATCGTGTTATTCCCTTACAGCTCCCAATACACACTCTGTATCATACCATTCGAGTTGGTAATGTCTGTTTGCTTCTAGTGTCCATAGAAACTCATTGCATTTTAAATTGTCCCGTCAAAGAATGTATTGAGATGCAAGGTCAAAACCATTACGTGGTCCCGTCTGAATTCCATTAAGCGATGGGAACGTTATTATGAGCAAGATTTCATAACGGATATTTCAACAATAACAAAGTATGAAAGGAGAAACATGTTTAAAAACATTTTTTAGAAGCAACGAGTTTTATGTTTTAAAGGATACTAAAGATAAGTTGATGTTTGCAAGCAAACAAAGAGGCCCAATAAGGCCTGTATCGCTCTACTGGCTTTATGGAGTTTGTGGTAGGGGTGGGTGCGGGTGGGTAAATCAGTTGTTGTGGCACTTATGACAAAACTATTTGCCCTGAACTGAGCTAAATGGCATTCAAACATATAACTTATTGCAAGTTACCCAAGTTGTACCCATGTAGAGGGGCCTCTTTACACACGAGCACAAATCACGCTTGATATGTGCTATGCCTCGATTCCCTTAGCAAATTGGAATTAAATGCATTCACATATGGAAAGGATATTCATTTTGGTACCTGATTACCTCCTATGGGAGCCCGAGGGGATGGAGCCAAAATTCAAAATCTATATTCGTAATAGTAAATAACTGCAAGTTCCCCCAAGTTGTAACCCAGTAGAGGGGCAATTTATGCAGGTGGGGGAACCCGTTTAACATACTCTCTAAATGACCATACCAAATACAAACTTTTTGAGTATGTTTTTTTTGCTGGATTACCCCGCTAAAGGGTCCAAGTGGATGGAAGCTCCCCAAGTTGTACCCATATAGAGGGACCCTTTACCAAAACAAATTTTATAAAACTTTTTATAAATGTTGTAACTCGAGTCCTTAAATGATCATACCAAATTAGAATCAAATACATTCACATTTGGACATGATATACAATTTGTTGTAATAGTAAAGTACTGCCCAAATTAAAGCTGGCCAACTTGTACCCCTGTAGAGGGGCCCCCATATACAGGCGGAAAAAAGTCGTTTTATACATCTTGTGCCTTGAGTCCCTAAATAGCCATATAAAATTAAAATCAAATCCATTTACATTTAGACAAGATATGTATTTTTCCTGAATTTTGATCCAATTACACCAAAGGTTGCGGATGCAACATCCGAGACCTTGCTGCAGCCCCTTGGGTCAGAAAATTAAAACAAATGTCTGATTTACTTGTTTGATCTGGCTGGTTTTAGTAATTATCCCAGCTTTCATTAGATATTAACAATCAGGCAAAATCTGGTAAAAATTAAATAATAAATTAATTTGCTAGAGTGTTCACAAGGCAGAAAATGGCATTTTCAGCAAAACTACGATGTTACTAATCCTATCTGGCTGGTTTTCGAACTTTTGTCCGAGCTTTCATAGATATTAACAATCTGTACACTTTTGGAAAAGGTCAAATAATAAATGAAGATGCTAGAGTGTTTGCAATGCAAAATATGGCATTTTTCAGCAATTCTAGGGCCATAACTACGGTGAACCCAATCCGATATGTCTTTTTTTTACCAATTCCAGGGCCATAGCTACTTTGCCACAATGCCACATTGCAAAAGTTAAAGGACGACGACGATAATATTCACTTACATAATATATACATAATTAAAAACAATTATGAAAGGAGAAAACTGGAAAACATGGAACACGTTAAATACAAAAGTTATTGCAGTCTCGGTTTGATTGAGACTGTTCATGAACGGTAGTGAAAAGTGCTTGCTACCATTCACGCCCTCTAGCCCCGGGTTGAGCAGAAAACAATATTAATCATGCCAATAGTATAGAAATTTAAGCCATCCCGAAGATGTTATGCATAGTGCGGTGAACATGGAACCTTCCATATGGTATTTTCACACAATTCCATGGCCAGCGCCGTATGGTCACTTTGCCTTAAACGAGAATACAATGGGCGAAATAAACAAAATGGAATTTTGTTGGGAGCAGAGTTTATGAAGCCTGCTTATCACAGGTAACAGTCAAAACACTTCACTAAAAAGCAGGCAACATATCCTGAGTGTGATTAAACAATACTCAAAACCTTTAAAAGCCGGAGTAGTGGCACCTCCTATTCGAAATTCAAGTGAGAATGTACCACCGATATCTGTAAATATAAGGCTCAGCAATCTCCAAAGATCAGAATGCATAACAGTTCTGATTGCAAACACGGGGAGATGTTTTACTGCCGCCACACAGCACAGGCAATGCTACTTTGATATATAAAACAGTATGAGAGGAGACATTTGGAAATCGTCGAACACGTTAAATACAAAAATACTGCAGTCTCGGTTTGATTGAGACTGTTCATGAACGGTAGTGAAAAGTGCTTGGTAACTTTCACGTCCTCTAGCCCCAGTTTCTAACAAACACTTTGCCCTAAACGAGAAAACAGTGGCGAGAAAAACAAAATGAAATTGTGTTGGGAGCAGACGTTATGACGAATATTTATTATATTCAAACACTGAGCGACAATTATACTACCTTTCGAAATATAGATATAAAAATCAAACAGGAAAAGCAGCATTTAAGGACGAACAACACATGATAGACTTATGGAAAATAGAAAAAACGTTTAAATAGTTGTTGTGAATTCAATATAAAATTAAAATGGATGTCATTTTAAATGTGCTGTATTTATTAAAAGTTGGATGTTATATGTTAAGTTAGTTTTGTTTTGCTTAATATTTCTGTGAATGCTTCGTTCCTGTAAAACCAATATAAAATGATCAAACTAAACATATCGCAAAGTTTTTTTTAGAGATATCCATATTCCAGATATAGTGAAATCATTATGTTTCATGGAGAATGGAGTTTTAAGATAAGTACACGAGTATTGTTATGTTTTAGACCTTAAATGGGGATGTATGTACGTATAGAGTCTTTATAAAAACTATTTGTTTAACATAGATCAATTTGTGTCGTTTTATTTTTGATACTTATATTAAGAGAACACAATTGATAGCGTTTATACACATGTGTTTGATTTTAAATGGAAACAACGAACTACTTAAAGGTGAAATATAGCATGTCTTTTGAGTATATATTCTGAAATATATGTATATAATATACAATCTGTTCAAATATTACACTTATTGTTTGTTCCGTTTTCTCACAGTTGCCAATTATATATCATAGCGCACACGCTCTGAGTTTCGCTTTTTTTGGAGACATGTAAGTGTCACGAGACCTGTGACGTCATTGGTACTAAGCGATTAGCAGCTCCGCATTAAGTCTGCATTGTCTATGTAGGATTGCGTTTTATGGTAAGTCTTAAAAATGCCGTGTGCTGTTGCTGGGTGCAAACGTGTGCATACAAAAGGACAATATAATAATATCAGTATATTTCGTGTTCTAAATCAGGTTAATGATTACGATTCGAAGTGTGGGTGGACCGCTGCCGGCGAAAATCGCCCGTCTCGTCAAAAAAGTGGGAATCTTCGAAAGACGCGCGAGTTTGTAGTAACATTTTGAGTTGGATTCGTGGGAAGTCCATCTTTGTTGAATTTGGAGAACAGACGGCCATGCCGATAAAAAAAACAGCGGTACCAACAATATTACAAAAATGAGAAGTGCCTAACCCCGCCTTCACCGAGCAAGTTTTATTCGCCGATTCAACCGTCGTTTAGGAGTAAATTAATTAATGAGATAACATTTTTTTTTTTCTATTAGCTTTTCATCGGGTATGCGTATGCTAAATTGTAGAAAGGTATATAGTCTTAGATCTTTATATACACCGTGATTGTTTAGCTGTTGAATTAGAAGCATGCTTCTTTAAAAGATTGCTGAAAAAGGTTCAGCATATACATTTAAATGAATCCGGTGAAAGAAACACTGTGTCTTTGTTTCAATATATGTTTTGTAGGTTTATTTATTTTTTAACTATACACCCTCTTCTGCCAATAGTGTTATAGATCTATATATATTTATATATCGCCGTCAATCTGTATATATCGGTCTCTGGATTTAAAAAACAATATGACAAAATACAAGGAAGAAAATTGATAAAGTTACTACCTATAATATAATAGTTCAATAATGTTTAACATTTTTATGGCAAAGCAATAACGGCTCTTAGCTCATGCAGTAAGTAAAATAAGTGCCTTACTTTTTATATCATGGTATTTGATATGTTGGGTCTGTTGTTTCGATCACTACATGTACATAATAAATAATAAAGAGCTAATAATACATTTTGCTATATTATTTATATCATAGTATGTTTATCTCTTTGTGAGCTATAAACTAGTTTCCCACGCATCATATGTCCGTCTTGTGCAGTACGCGGCTCGCCGCGGCTGTATTACACCGCTCAAGGAATTTGCAATAAACAGGAAATGTGTCATAAAACTATGTTTTCTTAAATGGTGCGTGCTTTTGTCATATACCGACGTATGTACCCTAATTAGGCTGTACTTCAATAGGGCACCGCAATAGTTGATTAGTCGGTGTTGGTCACCAGGTGGCGGGGACTTATGGCATATATATACTCCCTGGTACTATAGAAATTAGATGCTGTGTCATTTATTATGTTGTTTTTATTTTATTTTTGTTTTTTTATCAATTATGTGAAAAACAAACACGTACTAAATATATTTTTTCAATGTCTACTTTTCGACAAAAGTAAAGTCCTTATTATCTGACGCTCGTATTAATGTACAGTATTAGACCTTGCCCATGCATTCGGAATATACTGCAGTAAACTACTCAACTTTATAATCGGTCACCCAGGTTTTTTGAAAATAACACGAATACTAAAAACTGGAAAACACCGAAACACATACCAATATTTTATTAAGTTTATCAACAATGTAATCTGGAAATAATGAATTTAGATAAAAAAAAGTTTAATTCCGTCATTTTCATACACGCTATACTGTTTTTGCGTGCTTTCCCTATGTGCTAATGGCTGTTTTTGTTCCCAATGACGTCACTTCCGGTTATACGAGGAAGAGTTTTCCCCCTTAGATTTTCTTCGATTTTTTAGCAATGCTTTTTCGCCTTTTCGATTTTTATCTTTAAAAACATATTTTCACTAAACATACATCAATGGCATAGTAAACATCGTATTTATAATGATATTTAATAAATAAAAACATATCAACAGCGGATTTGTTGATTTAGGACAATGTTCATCTTTAACGAGTCTGAAGTCTATTTCCTTTGTTTATGAGATTCATGAAACTCGCCATATGATATATTCTTGTTAGCCATTTTATGTCACCATTTACCTTTATAGAACACCACTCGCATACATTCTAAACGCCCTTTTAACGTATAGACATTTATATTTAAAATACAATAAACACATGTGCATACATGTTGCCGGTTGAAATTATCTCTGTTGCTAGCAAAATAAGCGCAGACATATCAATTTAAGGTTTCGCTGAATCCAGGGATATTTGTCAAATATGGAGTTTAATTCATCATGTCTGTCTTCACAGACAATTTCTTTGGAGTAAAAACGGAATAAATAAAATATAATAGTGTTTTATTTACTGCAATTCAGTGCATTGGAGGTATAGAATCATCGGTAGTAAAGAATCGTTTTCTGTTTAAATTCAATTGTCTCAGCTCATGTATTTAAGATTATTTTAAAATCTTGCATGCTTGAAGATATATACAAACATACATTTTTGCAGCGGTGAAATAATTTAATGCATTTATCCATGCAAAATATATCTCTAACTGCAACACCTCTCAGAAAAATGACTCTGTACTACCCGAATGATGTGTGTTTTTAAAAACAAACGCATACTGTCGCAATAAACTGAGATTTTCATATTTGCTGTTATAACAAATGTTTGTGAAAAAAGCTAAAATGCAAACATGAAATAAGTTAACTTGTTAAAGTTCGGCATTTCTAGGTATACAATTGGTGCATAAAAATAGTTAAAAACTGCACAATTATAGAACAGTAATTTCAAAAGTTTTGCGTACTACTAATATAGTAAATCTAATATCAGAAACTAAATTGACATTATTCGTTTTTTTCAGGAAATTTATACGGTTAAGCCAAATGATATATACCCACAAATCCACTGTATGCAAATAATTATGGCAAACGTTTGAAAACATAGTGCCAGTTCAATCAAGAAACATGTCTGTTGTGTATAACATGGAACTGGATACTGCTATCCATGAGCAGGTTAAATTATATTTTCCCTGATTATCTGTAAAATACCAATGCTCCATACATCACGTGTTTTCTTCTAACAAAGTCATGTCATCAATATTGCGTAGTTAATTTAAGTACGAGATAAGCACGTTTTCAGAATCAGGAGTGGTCTTCAGAGAAATCTGAAACTAATTTCTATTGATTTCTTTCTTGAAAATAACTCGCATTTATGATAGTTTCACATCGTTTCCTATCCTTGAATATATATATATATCTATATATATCAAATAAATGTCCAAAAGTAAAATAGGGAGTGTTCAGTTCGCAATAGTATGGATGACATATCTCATTTTGTTTACCATAGAGACGAATAAAGAACATTACATGTTTACATTTCGACAGTGTAATCAGACTTTATTTCTAGATTGATTGTTTTTATTTATTTATTATAGCAATAAAATATATTTGTCCTGGAAATAAGTCTTTGTACAACGATTAAACATCTGAATATAAATGTATATGTTGGGATGGGAAGAGAGGATTGCAAGCGACGAATGTGTTGTATACATGTGACAGTAGGTTTCTATAAATGTCTCCTGTAAAAACACCATGTTTTAAATATACTAGTAATGGTATACAGCTATTTACTTTTATTGAGGGCAATGGTTCAAAGTATTATTCCGAGGGAATCACTATTGACCCGATAAAGATATATATTGAAAATCACTATTGGAAAGGGAACTATGTAGGGTCAATAGTCATACCCGATGAGGAAACGTTTCGATCCATTGACCGAAAGTGAAACGTTGTTTTATTTTTAAGGTAGGGGTCCAAATGACTTTAATGTTATAACTTTTAATTTCCTCATTGTCGACCAATCTAAACTGACGACGCAGGTTTTCTGATACTTTAAAAACAATTTTAAAAAGTAGAATGTTATTGTCTTTGTTTGACCAATACATCAAGTCCTTCGTCAGTTGATAACGAAAACCGTCCCCTTTCAGTGTTGTCATTTGGACATTGATCTCTATCATTTGACGCTTTGCGATTGGGATAATTTGTTTTGCGTAAAGTACTTGCAAGACTAACAGACTATCGACTAGGAAAGGAGACCTTTTACCTGAAAAGGATGCTAGTCACCTGGAAGTAGACAATCGATCTGAAAAGGAGTGAATATGTCAAATTATTCGCACACATGTGACGGTTCAGCCAATGGCATTAGCACTATCGTTAGTGATATATAAATAATAAAGGGTTATCGATTATACTGTGCATAACTAATTGTAAATAAATGAGAAAAAGGATCCTATAGAAACCACAGCAATCAAAGGCAATAGGCCCGCACTGCAACACAGAAAATGTCAATGAAAAGGACAATACGTAACATAAAAGAGTGGCAAAGACAGGGATACCAATTCGGAACGGTCACTAGGCAATAAGGACTACAGGTTAGCGTAAATCTATTTTATGTGTACACAACCTCTCTATTATCCTGTCTTCAACGCCCAAATTGACAAACTGTGTAAATAAAAGTACATTCTAGCAAACGGAAATCCCTAACAATAAAGTCCACATCCAGAGAAATTAACAAACAATACACGTAACTGTTGTTGTAACGATATATAAAAACATATTTAAAAACATCTCAGGATAAGTCCAGACTTGTACTGAATAACCACATCAGTTGCAACCAAAGAGAAAATCAATCTAGGGCACGACCAAAAATCCCTTGGGACGAAAGTTTATGCATCTCCCTCCCTTTGTCCGGGTTTCAGCAGGCACAATCATAGGGTCCAAAGGGTTGTCAAGTTTTCGCACAAGGGAGAAATGAAACGTATTTAAGATGTAAATGCATGTTAACTATATATATAAAACGTGCTTCTTATTGTTTTTTTCGAAGGTACCACTGTACCCCGGAAAGGAAAAAGGGTCGTTTGCAAATAGGAATCGATTATTACGAACATCTTCAAAATGCTCTAGTCGCAGCTCGTAAGTTGTGCGTTTATGTACGTTAGTATTGTGTGGGTTTGTCATAAACATTAATATACTCTTTTTTTTTCAAACGGATAATCACCAATGTAAATAAATGTGTTTGAAGAAATTCGGATATGTTTTCAATCCTAATAACAGTACACGAATTCACTCGTTGCAGAAGAAAGGTTTTTTAATACTACATATAAATGCAGGTTTAGCAAATGAAAAAAAGCATAATTATCCGATTGTGAGCTGGCATCAGTTGTTATCAGTAATATTTTCCTTAAAGATGAATGGCCATCCTTTTTGTAGTATTACACATGTATCAATTAACAAATTTAACTTTTAAACATCATAATTATGAACATTTCTTGATAGTCTCGGAGAGAAACATATATTGAAAACCGCAACCAAGTTATATGTAAAAATAAGTATTATTTACATGACGTAGATAGTACTTTTATCACTGCGTGACTGCACGGGAAAATGAGATAAATCTGTAAAGCTGCACAACTATATCCAGATATTTGGTAAATCTATTTAACTGTGGATTAATTTACCTGTTCAAAGTTTTCTACGTCATCAAATACAATTTCTCGCTTTTCACAGATATTGCAATGTGTGAATTGTAAATATATATTGTTGTGTATTGATTTCGATTGAAATAAACATAAACATGTTCATGAACATGGCCGTAAAACTTTAAAGCCCGTCTAAAGTGTCTTACGGTGTGAAAGATATTTTTAATTTGCACCGCGTCATTGTCAACACACAGCGTGTGCATTATATGTTTTGTACAGTCACCCTATATGTCTTTGTTATCTGCATATCATTACGTAATCTCGCCTTAATTCCATAACGTGATGGGGAAGCTTATATTAACAGAATTTTATAACAGATATATCGACAATAAAACATGTTTTACTGACAAAATGCGATAACCTGTTTAAAATTACGTATTAAATGTCAATTTTACAATATGCAAACTTTTTAAACCGTATTATGGTTTTATTTCATACTCCAGCCAACCCCGCTTTTGCTTCTTTGAGAAGGGGTTGGATGGGGTATGAAAGTTAACGGACCGAGTAATGTATTGCAGACTAGTATATGTTTCATTTTTGTCAATTGGTTAAAACTCTCATTGGATATTTTAATATGTTTGATATTTAAAACTATAAAACGTTAATTGAAGGCTTTTATTGTCTCATGATGTTGGCTTGTCGTAATGTCCAAATATTCCGTTTGTTCTACTGTCAGAATATGTAATTTCCTTGACCGTTGATAGACACTAAGTGCAATGTTTTCAAAGGTGATGAGTTATCGCTGAATAATCATTTTGCTGTTGTTCTCTCACAAGTGAAGACTAGTTGGTCAATATGTTCTTTGTAAGTGTTGCATAAACCCTTTAATACTCTCAGTGTTAGGTCATTTTATGGCTGTGTATTATAATGTTGTATTCCTCATTCCAATTTTCCGATATCAGGCCTCTGTGTATTTTAGTTCGGAAGTTCTTCCTTTTGTTTAGTAGTTGTCGTTCCCTTGATTGTTCCGCATTTTTTGCCGAAGTTGTTTGACATCTGCCGTTGACAGGTCTGGAGAAATATACAGAATATTTAGTGGTTCTGTCGTTTCTTTCAATTTAAATACGTATTTTGGCTGAAATGAATAATTATTCGTTCAGCATTTTGACTTTTCCACGCGTTGAATTATGTTCTGAATGTGACGGTCAATCTGTCAGTGTATACATGTTGCTTGACTCTTTGTTCTCAGCACCTAACAAACACCCACACCACTGAGAGAGATTGACGGACGAACAG
Source organism: Cyrtodaria siliqua (assembly GCA_037043455.1). Taxonomy (NCBI): domain Eukaryota; kingdom Metazoa; phylum Mollusca; class Bivalvia; order Adapedonta; family Hiatellidae; genus Cyrtodaria; species Cyrtodaria siliqua. The sequence continues at coordinate 156,636 of JAWPHD010003553.1, read as the reverse complement.
TTCAGAGTGCTTTGTGTAAGGGTTTCCTTCCCATAGAATTGTAAGTCGCGTGTACAATATACGTATTGTTGTTTTCTTGAGCGGTCGTGTTTTTATAAAGCACACTGTTAGGAACGACCACTATGACATTCATATTTTAATACACTGAAAGGAAAAAGAAACGCAGGGTGCGTATTTCCGCTATACATTGCATATACTGCACACTTAATTCCATATATATTCCAAGGAAATCCCAAGATGTTTTGTAAAACAATAAAGTGCAGTTAGTTAGAGAAAGGACACAACTGTTATGTTGTAGACGTTTTAATCACAGTACACGTTGTAACAAGAAATTCATAAATGCTGAAGTTCCTCATTGAAACATTGTGCCAGTTCAGTACTGTATTTAATGTTAAGTGATTGCAACATTTAAAGCCTAAGTTTGCTCACCTGCTTGAGCCAAATGCGCATTCTGACGATAATGAAACTTTAAAGGGGTAACCATTGGTGTGTTCAGTGCTGTTTAAACCTTCTTTTTAAAAGGACATGTCTAATGTCGCCCTGTACCATTCGATTAGCAGTAGCATATTAAACATACAATATATAGCGGAAATACGCACCCTGCGTTTCTTTTTCCTTTCAGTATAGATAAATTTCACGTTTGAATAACTATTATAATAATGTCTACTGTATAATTGTTTGTATTGATGTATATTTCATTAGAACACTATTCTATTGCATTCTATTATGTTCATGTTAAACTCATTGGCAAGATATTTAGTGAGTTTACATTGTTTATTTACAAAGCCTATAACGTTCCGGTTTCCGATAAAGTCTGCTACACCATAGACAAGAATATATATTTATTATATTGATCAAGATCTCGTCGTGTTATTCTGTATTACCCCGAAACCACGTACGATTACATCAGTATTTCCAATCCATTTTCAGAAATGACAGTTTGCAGAATATGCATTTGAAATTGTTTACAATGTAGAAAACCATAAAATATGATTTCTCATTTTCGTTCACATATGATAGAGTATATAAATAGCTTTTCCCTCTATTTGTGTTCGATGGAATGTTGGGCTTGACATTATGATTATTGTGAATTAACTTTCTTTAATCTCTGAGAATCTTTTTGTATTTAGTTTGTTTAGAACCATTAGGCTTAAGTGTTATATTTCTCAGATAAGATCCTGCTTTCAGCGCCACTACGTTTTTATGAAGGAAGAATTGATTTTTGTATTCCTGACTATTTTAAAATCCAAGGTTGTTGAGATGCAAGCTTTCGCAGAAAATTCATCAGCTGATATAACGTAGTTAGTGTAATCGTTCCATTTGCAGGATATATTGGATTTTGTTTTCTTTCTGTAAATGATTGGTAAAGGATTGGTTTACTTTGCAAAGTGTTTGTGTGGTTCCCAACGATATAATATTGCGTATGTGACTGATACTTTGAGGGGAAGAAACTCTAAAGAAAATCGGGTTAAGCTGTAAAATTAAGTATAACAAGTCGAACAGGAAATGCAGCTTTCACAGAACACAGTAAACCCCAAAACACACAAAAGGACACACATGAATGGCAATGTTAATAAGGAACAAAAGCATATGACGTCACAAACACAAAAAGGGTTGACCAAGGGGCTATCGCCGTATCTGGATGACATATTGAACATTGACAACCCTTTCTTTCCAACTATGGTTAATTATATTTATCCTAAAGAACTTCAGCTTAACAAAGCTAATATATCTGATAATAACGCTTCTTTTCTTGATTTAGATCTCTCGATTGAAAATGGTAGAATAATTAGCAAAATCTATGACAAGAGAGATGATCTTCTTTTCAAATATAAAAATAATTTAAGGACTCTTCTGCGACAAGGACTATCACAACCTGACTTCTATGGTGATGTGATTTATAAACTTCGTAAGATTCTCGATCATGATCACTTTCATACTATCTTTGTTAAACTTGTTAAAAAGTTTATCAAAAGAGGTTATGACCCTATCATTTTGCAACGTACTGCATGCATGGTGGTGGACCATTTTACAGTTCGCCACTATGCTTTCCTCTTTAATTGTACGATGACCGGACAGGCTGTGGACCCTATGATGCCGCCTATCTAAAGCTAATTGGGACGGTGGCGTTTGATGTTTGTCTATGATCTTTCTTGTCGTGCCCTTAATGGTTTATTCTCTTACTGCTCTGGCTTCTGCCAAGTCACTGAGTACCTTCATTGTGGCTTTCTAGGCTATTGTTTTTTTGTATTATATTTACACGAGCATATTTGTGTTTTACGTGCTGCCTTGTTGGTTAGAGATTATATCATGGCGGGGATTTCTTTATTTACACTGTCCTGTTTTAATGGGATGACAGTAGGGTAAATGTGAGGTTTGGTGCACCCTAGAACCGGTTTAAACCCCCAGTGGCCTACTTGGCCACTGACCGTTCCAAGGCGGTAGCCCTATTGTAAACCCTTTTGTGTTTGTGATGTCGTTTGCATTTATTATTGCTTTTGACTTCTTGTTTGTCTGTTTGCGTGTTTGTTTCTGTGATTTGTGGTTGACTGTCCTCCTTGAATGCTACTTTCCCTGTCCGATCTTTTTATATTTCTTTCAGTCACCGGTTTATCGGAGTCCTCGTATAATGGTTGCGCACTGTTCCCAACACTAAAAGTCAGGTTCACATATCCCTGATATAATATTTATATATATATATATAACGTATCACTATCCGCACATATCTATATATCATTTATCGCTTACCTCCACACAGATCTACATATGGTTATCACTTATCTCCATATATGATTTCTCGTCGAGCTTGTCCACGTCGCGTTAATTTACGACCCTATACATGTTAACTAACGCAGCCTGTTCTGCCATAATTGCTAGAGTAGTACAGTAAAGCTACTCACGGTTGTCGCATATGCCTCCAGTTCTTCGTGCACATATTGCACAATTGTCACCAACCGTCAACAAAGTTCATTTATGATCGACTATTGTCCACAAACATGTTCAACACCAAGTTCGAAGTGTTTATTATGTCGAATTAACACATAATCCTGATCACGATAATACCAAAAAAGGTCCTGTGACACTATGTCACCAGGGCATTATTAAATAGCAATTCCAGACAGACTCTTAAATACACGCTTTAATAATCTTTAAAGCTACCACATTTTTATGTCTGATCGTATAGTGGTATATTAATTCTAACAAACTCTAAATTCAAACAAATCTCTACATTCTACAGATCCTAACAGATTCCCAGACCCCTACATATTCGCCTCTCGCTAGTAAACATCCCAGTATATACCTGCACCACGTGCAATCATCTTATTGGATTTCTACACATTTATTCAATTGGTCGTAATAAGGTATCCCCGCCTACGATATACCTTAGTAAGATAATATTATATCTGCTATTTGAGAAGATCATCCCAAATTGTAGAATAATGGTCATTTATTATTAACTGTGAGATATTTCTACCACTTGTTCTTAAACTATTATTATTATATATTAAAGGGTCTGGTAGTGTTACATATGGAGCGGACACGAAATATAGTGCATATGACATTTGACCTCTAAGTTTGACCTCTAAGTGTAACTGAAAGTTGCACTCTGCACGTCGTCTCGATATGGTGAACAATTGTGCCAAGTTATTTCAAAGCGGTTCAAGAGATATGGACTGGACACGGCTTGTGACGGACATACGTACAGACAGTTTTGTTTGTTTGTTTGTATGTGTTTTAACTCATTTTCAACACATGTAAGGTTATATATGAAGGTCGACTTTTTGTAGTGGAGGCAGACCACCCACTTTTCCTGGGTAGAACCAGTACTGTACACCTCCCGCCATCCGTACGAATCGACACTTTCTCACTTACAAAGAAATATAAAAAGATCGGACAGGGAAAGTAGCATTCAAGGAGGACAGTCAACCACAAAACACAGAAACAAACAGGTAAACAGACAAACAAGAAGACAAAAGTAATAATAAAAGCAAACGACATCACAAACACAAAAGGGTTGACAATAGGGCTACGGCTTTGGAACGGTCAGTGGCAAAGTAGGCCACTGGGGGGTTAAACCGGTTCTAGGGTGCACCGAACCTCACACTTACCCTACTGTCATCCCATTAAAACAGGACAGTGTAAATAAAGAAATCCCCGCCATGATCTAATCTCTAACCAACAAGGCAGCATCAATAGGCAATATAAGCAAAACACAAACATGGTCGTGTAAATATAATACAAAAAAACAATAGCCTAGAATGCAACAAGGAAGGTACTCAATGACTTGACAGAAGCCAGAGCAACAAGAGAATAAACCATTAAGGGCACGACAAGAAAGAGCATAGACAGACATCAAACGCCACCGTCCCAATTAGCTTTAGGTAGGCGTCATCATAGGGTCCACAGCCTGTCCGGTCATCGTACAATTAAAGAGGAAAGCATAGTGGCGAACTGTAAAAGGGTCCACCACCAAGCATGCAGTACGTTGCAAATCGAGCTCCCAGTGGGATTCGAACCCGCGGCGGTGAGAGCGAGACAGACAAAACCAATATATCTCCCCCAGGGTGGGGGTGGTGGGGGATACATCAATATAATCTCGAACAAAATATTATAGATGTCTCTGTATCCTCAGTCAATCTGGGAGCAGCTCTAAATAACCTTAAATATTTACCCGCTGGAACACATGTATCGTTTGTGTGAAACAACTACCAATGTCGCTATCATATTTGTCTTAAAAAGGCGATTGCTACTATACACAGGCCTAATAACAACCAGATAGAAAATTTCATAAATAACCAACGGATAGGGTTAAAATGTCATGTTGCATCTAAACTCTTCTCTCGCAAATATGCCTTGATTCTGAAGATTATGTTTTCAAAATAAGAACTTTTAAATACCAAAAACAAAGTGTTCTAAGTGAAACAGATAAATAAAAAAAAATAACATTTTTTGGATTTTCTCTTAAAATTGTTCAACGTCATTGTTTGCTGACAATGTTTAGTATTTATTGAAAGGAACATAATTGCAAAGAAAAATGAATGTGTGGTAGGTTTTGAATAAAATGTGTCCTATCTGTTTGTTATTAGGTCTGTGCAAACAGTAATGGAGTTGTTCAGTCAGATGCGGATCCAGGTTTTGAGATAAGATGGCGTGTAACTTTTAAATAAATACTCGACGAGCAAATACAACGAACTCGGTCTACTGAGTGCCTTTTTTAACAAGTACACAAGCACGAACCGTTGCGTGGATTGGTGGTTGGGTGGCTCTTTTTTCTTTAAATCTGTTCTGGTAAAGAATGAATGCATACTGACACGTTTTATGATGTTATGGGGTGTATGAAAAAGAAGCATTACTACATTGTAGTTAAACGTTGTTTTTCATGACAATATGGGAATTCATGGGTTTCAAAATAGGAATGGAGACCCGAATGGCTTTTGACGGGGTTGGGATATAGCCGAAAAACATGGTGGGATTGACATGTTTGTTTGAGTGTTTTATTTTCACTACCCACCTACCAAAAGAACGGAGAGTAAAATGGGTTAGGGGGCGTGGGGTCTTTGGAGAAGTGGGAAGGAGACTGAATTGGCGCATTAATAGTACCTTTTATATATCTTGCATTACTAGAGCTGTTTATATATATATCTTGGAAATAGGTAATTTCATTTTGGATGATTTTGAGACTGAAGGGCGAGTGGTCAATCGTTCAGCGCATCACATTTCTTTTCGGTTCTGTTTTGTTTTGATGGTGACAGAAGGCTTGAGACTCCCTTTACACTAAACTAAGCTTTTCAACAGAATGTGCAGTAACTCTTAATGTCTGTAGAATCTATGCGCAGTATGCACATATTTATATCTCGAGGTAAATAACGTGAGGCTGGTGGCGTGGGTTAAAGGGGGTGGGTGGTGTGGGGTTGAGCCTTAAATGCTCATTGCTGTTGGCGTCATATGCCTTTGTTTTGGGTCCGGTGCGGCGTTAAACGTCAACTCTTAAACCTAGGCAACCAACTCTAAATCTCTTTATGTTTATACATTTCTTTTATAAGCACAGTTCCGTTATAAACATGGCTGTACCTTAATATTATAATGATCTCACATTTCATACATAAATAAAAACGTGATCATAGTTTAAAAAAGACTTAGTTTATAAAAGACATCCTAGAAAATAGAAAGAAAAAAACGAATACGATAGTATAATGAACATAAAAAATGTTAATAGGGCTACCGCCTTGGAAATGTCAGTGGCAAACACATGACGACATTTCAGATTCCATTGGTGGAGGAATATCCCAGGTGCACATCCGGGCAATTTTCGTGCGCGATAGGTGGGCACCTGGGTTGAACCACTTATCCGCTAATCCGAGCCTTTTCTGACCCTAAGAGCTTTTTTTGTTGGCTTTTTAGGGTCAGAGGAACTCCTATAGTGAAAATGGGAGGATTACTGAAAAAACGCAGTCATGCCCTTTCAACGGTGTCTGCGGCGTCCGGTCGATTTTTTACGATAATTTAGCCTAACACATCGATCTATTAATCTTTATTATACCAATACGCAATGATAAAACTGCACTTTTCTCGACAGTATTGACACACACAAAGAAAACATTAATATATCGAAGTGCAGTTTTGATTACCATCTCCGTCATATTGTAATTTTGCATATTAATTAAATTCCCGTGATATACAGGCACATCCGGGCAATTTTCGTGCGCGATAGGTGGGCACCTGGGTTGAACCACCAATCCGCTAATCCGAGCCTTCTCGGACCCTAAGAGCTTTTTTTGGTGGCTTTTTAGGGTCAGAGGAACTCCTATAGTGAAAACGGCAGGATTACTGAAAAAACACAGTCATGCACTTACAACGGTGTCTGCGGCATCCGGTCGATTTTTGACGATAATTTAGCCTAGCACATCGATCTATTAATGATTATTATACCAATACGCAATGATAAAACTGCATCTTTATCGACTGTAGTGACATTTTGCATATTAATTCAATTCCCGTGATATACAGGCGCGCGGTGAAGGCATTTTTATTCCCCTCATCAAATGACAAAAAAATCTCCTCTCAACTGACAACATGGAGGGATTTTGGGAGTGGAGCAAACATTTCTCGGAACATAATTAGTATTCAAAATTAAAAGATAAACAATTGGATGTTTTTCAGAGAATTGCGAGTGCCAAAAGGAAAAGCTGGTCTGAATTTTGCGGGAAATATTTTTCGCCGCACCGGTCACAATCACCTGACACTTGACCTGAATAATTACAAATGTAGGATATTTAATATCTTTTAACTTCGTCTGAAAAGGGTTGAATGTAACAACTTTAAAAAGATTATTATAACAAATATTTTGGTAAATATATATATTGATAATGACTTCAGATGCTTGAAATGTTAATATATAATACATAAAGAATACATACAATTAGATATAATCACTTAAAACCAAGAGAAGGCTCGTAATAACGTGCCGCAAGCCAGCTGTATAGCTTTCTCACATAAGGATTCCTAGGCCCTGAGGGATCAAACCCACAGCGGTGACCGCCAGTGATTACAAGTCAGAGACTCTAACCACTCGGCCACGGATGCCCTTCTATAACAGGCAATGCAGCATTTAACAAACAATATAAGTATTAACACATTGATGATCATGTATATATAAACCATAAAATTCGGTTAAAACATATTCGGTTATATTGAGTCTGTTCATGAGTTCATGAGAGGTAATATAAGGTGCAACACCTCTAACGCTCCCAAGCACCGGCTTAAGCGGTATGCTACTTTATACCCACAAATACTGGACATGAAGACACAAAGGATCAATAAGTAATAACACGCGTTTGATGAAAGATACAGGAAATAAAACATCGTTAACAGTGAGTTTGGTGTTTGGTGTTTGTAAACAAACTCGTTTCCAGAATACGATTGGCGTGTGAACATACTTTTGTACAATTTAACGAATCTAATGTTCCATTATTTTGGACAGCACAATAGTCTCTGTTTCCACTTTTGCTGAACAAACAATAAAGTAAAGCCGTTTTCGATTTATGCTTAGAATAAAGTTGCATTGATGTATGTTGTCATACAGTCAAACATATGTTACTAGGTACAACACCCAAACATATATAATGCTCGCTCAGATTTAATTATTAAGAGTAATAAATCAAAAAAATGATCTAAACTATGACATCTGAACTCGACGATATTTCGATAATACAGGAAACGAACACCAATACACGTTCAAAAAAGAGTATAATAATGGACCTTTGGAAACGGCCGAGCACGACACATACGAAATATGGCAGTCTCGGTTTGATTGAGACTGTTCATGAGCGGTAGTAAAATATGCTAGCTACCGCTCACGCCCTCTAGCCCCGGGTTGAGCAGAACTCAATATTCATAAAAACAATAATACACAATTTTAATCATCCCGAAGATGACATGCATACGGCGGTGGACATGGAGTTAATTGCTTCCCCATGTCGTACGGCGTATGGTCCCAGTATCTTATAAAATTAAATGCACCGAAGAGCGAAATAAACATAATGGAATTTAGTTGGGAGCAGCGGTTATGAAGCCTGGGTATCACAATTAACAGTCAAAAGACTAAATTAAAAAGCAGACAACATATCCTATAAGTGGTTAAACAATACCCAGAGCCTTTTATCGGCCGGAGTAGTGGAACCACTGAATCAAAAATTAAGTAAGAAAACAAAAGAAATTGAAAATGTACCACCGACAACGAAATATAAGTATCGGGCTCAGCGATCTCCAAAGATCGAATGAATAACAGTACTGATTGCAAGCGCGGGGAGACGTTTTATCGTTGTTTCCCCATTGTTAGAGTTCCTTTGGCAATACTAATTAAGGATTATTCATACTGCAGATGTATATGGGTGTTTTATATGTTTTATCTTTATAATTGGCTATGTTGCTAATTATTAAAAAAACTGTCACTATACTACTTTAAAATTGTTGATATTTTCCAGATGCAAGGAACGGCAAATTTAGCTAATTGTGAGAATTAAAATATCTGTAATATTAAGTAATAAATAGAAATGTATACAAGAATACGTGGTTAACTGGGAATTTCTGTATTTCTGTATATACTAAATAATCTACATAACATGATGTGGAAATGTAAACTACATTCATAAAAATTGAATGACGATTATACTTAAAAGATTCCTGCACGATTGGATATTGTCTAGTTCAACAACTAACATCAGTGGTTCATTGGTTTATGCTTAGGCTATATATACTCTATTTTGAAGTATTACAGATTTTACAGGTTTCCTTTCTGTCAAACAAAGACAATATGCATTCATTGTTAAGTGTCATTATGTGGTCCCGCCTTAATTCCATTACGCGATGGGAAAGCTTATATTAGCAGAATTTTATAACGAACAGTTCGACAACAAACATCTTTCAAACCATATTTTACTGACAAATGCGATAACCAGTTTAAAATTAACTACTAAATGTTTTAAATTTAAACAAACCCTTTTAAGGGTGCCCTCTGGTGACGAATTAGCGTGATCTGCGCATAATTTCGCGCAACGCATTTGTGAATGTTGTAAAAAGTGGGAAGATGTTCCAAAATCACTTTCCAAATAATAATAAACAATTAAATGTTATTAAACAACAACCTGTAGCATGTCGCTTTCTTTTTATAAGTTCTACATTCTATTCCGCTGCCATTTTACTATTACGACATCGGGATTTACCTCCCTTCGACACAGACTGCTTTTCGCGTTGCTGACCTCGAATACAAAAATGGGTAAAACAAAACGTGGTTTTTTAAGCGTAAAACAATTAAACAAACGTAAACAGATCTTAGAAGCACAGAAGAGAAGATGGCAGAACACAGGGAACACTGAAACCGTAGATTCCACCGGCGATCATGGTTATTGTACGTATAAATGTTCTCTGAAATTTTATATTTTCTCTGACTTCAGTAGTGCATATTTTTGGCGAAAACGAAAGTAAAATTATGTTACTTGCTCAGGTTGGTCATTGTAATTGGAGCATTTTACATTTAGCAACATTTATTGCTAATATTGGTTTTATTAAAAACTGCACTTCCGCACCGTTAATTACGCTTATGGGGTCTTTGTCTGCAGGAATGTATCCCCACAGGAATGTACCCCAGATACATTCCTGTATACAGGATTGTACCCAAGGTCATTTCTGTAAACAGGAATGTGCCCCACTATTGCAGATCTCGAGTGAAGGTCGCGTGTCTAATGCTTGCAAATGGTTTTATTGTTATTTACTTTAAAATATAATAAAGCTTTTCAATATGTTTATAATATGTTTAACAGATACACTTGTTTTCATTATAGTCTTGATTGTTTTTAAAGAAAATACACACAAAACATCAATGTTAGAATTTTCAAAATACGATAAGATCTGGCAAGATTTAAAGTCTGGTACAATATTGTATACAGGAATGTACCCGAGGTGTATACAGGATTGTACCCGGGGTGTATACAGGATTGTTCCCGGGGTCAAGTACGACATGTCACCTCAGACTTTACCATTGGTTCAAACAGTGGAAGTGTTTGCAGGTTAGAAGCCTAAGAAGATCTTTTTCCCCAGTCAGGTGTTATTGGTCAGTTGTCATAGTAGTGACATGATGAAATCATGAAAATATCTTCTACAATATTATTTCTTCCTCTTTTTAAAGGCCTTTGTCACAGAATGACATACCTGACTGTCAGATATTGCGGATGACAGTTTGGTTGACGAGGGAGCTGGAGACTGGCGGACAGGTAGAAGGGTTGTTGAGCTAGGTGTTCTTGCTGATGCCCTATCTTCTTGCAAAAAGTGCCACTTCAGCTGTCACATGCCATGGGGATACTCGCATATGGATTGTCCACAATTAAAAAAAGGTTGTTTTTTCAGTGCTTGTTTTGCAATTTCAATTTGTGCTTTGTGCACTATTCAGACAAGGGTCTTCACTTTAAAATATAAACTTCATTTATTTTACAACAATCGCGAAACAAGTTTATACAACATATGTCAATTACTCTCGTTGGCACGAATGTAAGCGTAACTGTGGTCTTTCGTGTGGGAGGAAACCGTAGTAACCGGAGAAATAATCGGAGAAAACAAGCCTGTCTGATTTGGTGACCACCGTGTCACCTCACATGTCCCGGCCGAGAATTGAACCCTAGTCCCATTGGTGAGAAGCAAGTGACATTTCAGATGCACTAATCGGACAGTCAACTTTTCAGACACAGAACATTCTAAACCTTTCATTGTTCACACAAGGTTTAATTACACTTTTCATCTCTGAATTTTTATCGTGTATTAAAGCTATACATCTCTGAAATTGTACGCAAACAAATTTACTTGTAAACTGTTGACAATTTAACCCGCAAGCCGATAGCTCGGGGCTGACAAGTTATTGACTCTTAGATTTCAATAGCTATGACCACTCTGATGTATGTTTTATTAATGTTTATAAATGAAAATCCTGATCATAAAAATATTGTTTTATATAAGCATACTGTCCCCAACCTCTGAATATTTGAAAGTAATTAATACATCCTTACCAGGGAAGTTAGTAATCAGTTTTGAAAATTCTTCTTTTTATCAGTTCCATGCAGTAATACACAGTGCGGCTACACTAACAATGTACCAACTGGGAAGAGGCACAATAAAATTTGGGATGCCAACACAAAGTTAGCAACAGGTAAATATGGTTGCAAGACTTTTCAACATTGAGCATAATGTAACTGCTGATTTCACCTGTCAGTTAATTAGTCCCCCACCGTCTGGGGACTATAGGTTTGCACCCTGTTTGTCCGTCCGTCTTTCCGAAATGCTTGTCCGGTCCATATTTTTAATACTATAAGACTGAGATACCAAACTTGGTATGTGGATATACTTGGGGTAGCGGTGTGTCGCGTACCAAAAACAGGTCACCGTGACCTTGACCTTGACCTGTGACCTCTGTCATAGAAAATTCTTATCCGGACCGTATTTTTAATACTATAACACTTAGAGATACCAAACTTGGTATGTGAATACATCTTGGGATAGCGGTGTGTCGCATACCAAAATAAGGTCATTGTAACCTTGACGTCCGGACAGTATTTTCAATACTATAACACTTAGAGAGATATCAAACTTGGTATGTGAATACGTCTTGGGATAGCGGTGTGTCGTGTACCGAAATAAGGTCATTGTGACCTTGACCTTGATTTTTGACCTCCATCATAGAAAATGTCTGGAAAATGTTTGTCTGGGCCGGTGGGGTCTATGGTTTGCGCTGCAATTCTTGATGCAATTCTCGTTACATTCAACGATATATCACTGTAGCGTTTGCAACTTTAGAAGAATAAGCAAGGCAATGCGAAAGATATCACTGTAACGTTTGCAACGTTAGGAGAGTCAGCAAAGCAATGCGAAAGATATCAGAATGAGATGTGTGCGTTATTTTCACATTTTAGGGGTATTAGAACAGAAATAGAACATCGTTTACGGTGAATTATCTTGTAATATATCACGGTTGGACTATATGCTACCCTGAAATGTTTCAGTACCGACATCTTTCGGGGAGCATGAAGTTCTTAAGTTCTTATGGTATACAAAAAATAAAATGCCAAAAAATTAATTATACGATTTATTAAAAAAGCTTCACATTTTAATGAGTAACAACAGTTTACCTGAACATGTTTAAACTTTCATTTATAAAATAAGTCAGAACAGTGGTTCTACACCCATATCCACGTCATATCTTGTCAGGAGGGACAAATCTGGTTTTAAATATTGAAATAACAACAAACAGAGTGGAAACTTCCTATCTAAACCAATGAAGTAGCCAAAATATCATGTGGTACCTTAACTATTCCTTCTAACGGGTGTCACGAAACACCCAAATCTACCCATTTCCCCCAAGTCAATAAATAAAATATTATCTGTTGTCACAGACACACATTGAATATGAAAGACGTGTAATAATTAAATAATCAAGATTTCATTTTTGTTATGTCCGTACAACCATATTTGTAATGCCCAAAAGTTCAACGTAACTAACTCTGCAATGCTAGGTAAGAGTTAAGACTCCCCGACACCATACTGGTAAAAAATATTTTGTTGATTCAAGTTTAGTGGTAATGGGAGAAGAATGATTATATATTAATTTCTTGGCAGATATAATAGCTGATCTTATATGATCGAGTGCTGATTTATTATAGAATTTATTAAACAAGTTTGCAAAAAGATACAATGCGACAGCTTGTCGAGCACCAAATAATGTTTGCTAAAGAGTTTAATAAATAATAGATGATTTTCTGAGGTTCTAATTATCACACAAAACCCATACAAGTTGATGGTAATACGTTCACGTTTCTCTGTGATGTAAATTTACCTATTATATATTAAATTAATAATACTGTATTTCCTATATTAGAAGCACCGTCCCTAATAGAAGCACCCCCACCTCTTTTTAGAAACTTTACCTTCTTAAAAAATCTAAAAGTTCCTAAAAAACACACACTGTTTTTCGTCTTTACCGCTAATGGATTTGATAATGGGAGTTTTTTACCTTCGACACCAGTATGGTCTATGACATAAACCTTAAAGTGCTATCATCATCAATACAAATTACCACTTTTATTTATCTTGTTTCTTTCATTTTACTATTTAGTTTCTTTTATTATTATTTAATTTATACGCAACCAACACGTGTTGTAATTGTCAAGTTTGACGGAAATGTGTATCATACAGATGCAGAGTGGTGACAGTAATATACTCAGTACATTGTCGGGTTTAGGTTTAGTCAATACCAGTGTAACAGTAAAAGATGCCCGTACAGTAATTCTATAAGGAAACAGTCGGGGAAAGGAACTGAAATATATTGAAAATTTGTATCATAAATGTATCACCCCCCTTCGCACTTTGCATAGCGCCCGGGAGCTACTATTAGAGGAAATACGGTATATAAATTCCCTTTAAAAATAACAGGACACTCTGTCGATTCATGTGAAATTCCATGCATATATCATATGGCTTATATATTTTTCCCCACCATCCTTTTTAACAACTTGTTTTGTTCATTTCAGAGACACATCATCTGGTTTAGAGATACCCTTCGTTCTTCAAATACCAATGCAACCCTGAAAGACATGGATTTAACCAAAAAAGTTGACTATACTGTGATCGCAAGATTCTAAACTCCAGGAAATATATTAATTTAATTAGGCCAAATCAGAAACACGGTTAATTTTTCTTCGGGCTGATGTGTTACAGTGTATACTTGTTACTGCGTATCTCGCTTGAGATGTGTTCGTCTGATCATGATGGTGACTTCTATTTGGCAATCCCGAGGACTGAGCAGACGTTATTTTTTTAAAGAACCAAAATGAACATAATTATACCTCACAGAGATTTATATAATGTGTAAAGCTGTTAAAAAACACCAAATGTATACAATGTCATACTGCTCACATTCAAAATAACTTTTGGTGTTTTACATCATTTTAACACATTTTAGGCCATATATGACGGTTGATTTTTTTTGTTGTAAGTATGAAGTAAATTTCATTATTGTGGTATTTAATAGATGTTTAGTTTATAAATATAATATAAATAAAATAATATAATATAAATAAAATATTGTATTATTTTTTCTTTGGTTCAGTTGGATCTGTGTAAAAAAAAAAGTTTCCATTTGCGTACATGTATCTGAAACTGAAAAACTGCCTTTTAGGAACACAAGGTCATTTTAATCTATTTATTGTTTATTCGAGCTTTTGAAATAGATCTTTTGTAATTAAAGTGACAGGCAATCTCGAAGTGAACATCAAGCACTGAAATTAGCATCTCGAAACATGTTTTGCTGTACTTAGCGGTACTCCTCTGATAAAGCAAATGTCACTGGTCTAGCCTGGTCAAGTAAAATTCATTGGGTTGAAGAGTGCATAAAAAATATCCGCATGACGGATATTTTTATATGAGAACTGAACACTTATTTTTGTGTTATCTGCCTCGGGTGGCAGACACTTATCGATCACTTTGTCCGTCGTCGTTCGTCCGTCCGTCATGCTTTAAACCTGCAACCTAATCTGGCCATCAATTTAAAAGTATTTTAATTATGTTCATGAAACTTCACACTCATCTTCATCTCAAGAAATGTTGTTACACATGTGCACCTCTGACTTTCATTTTGGCAGGGTTATGCCCTTTCTATCAGCCTAACCTGCAACCTAACCTTGGAAATAAGCACACAGCACTGTCAGCAGGCGAAGCAAGTGTTCCATGGATGATGGAACACAATTCTAGTTCAAGGTCGACTTAGTTACCGCTTCCCACTAATTACAGTCTGGAAACATTTTCCCATGTCTATACTAGTTTGACATATTAAGCCGTTATATTTGTTTTGTCAAGTTCCTGTATAGTGGATAGTGCAGTGCACTTAAAAGCACAGGATTCGGGTTCAAGCCTCAACGGCGCCATTGAGTTTCCTCAGTGTTGGTCATTTCCAATTAGCCTCGTCCATCGTAAGGGGACATAAATCCTCCTGCTTTTTTTTTATGGGTGGGGCTCTAAATAACCTAAATGTGTTGATGAGCCGTTAAACAATTCTGGCAAGCTCATATACCAGTAACCATTAGTCATACATCCTTGATACTTAGTATACATAATCTCAATCATGAACCTCACACATTGATGTAGGTTCGATAATTATAGATTATTATATGTCAGTTTTCATTTCAACCACTATCATCCCTGAGATCCTATATGTCTCCGAGGGCTTTAGCCTCGAGATATAATTCCTACACATCTGATCTCTAAACTTTGGTATATTGTGCGACATACCAGTGTTAGGGTTTGATTCATTCATAATAATGGTATATCGCACACTTTGCCACAGTTGTGAGATCATATGTGCAGGTATTATATCACGAGGGCTAAAAACACGAGTGAATTAATAACATGCTTCTGATTGACAAACTGTTGTATATTGTGTGTTATATCACACTTAGAGATAGATTATTTGGATTTGATATAACATTGTGTTAACATTAATTTTAATTCTAACATGGCAGATGCTATTTCAGTATACACAAGCAAATACAACAGTCGGGTAAAATATACCATACAAAATGAAGTGGGTGGGGTAAATTAACATGTCTTTTAACGTATTTTGGTCATATTGTGTATATTATATACTGATACACTGTTTGTAATTCAATTAGATGTGATGTTTGTATATCAGCTGTATGTATGCCAGTCATTTAAATGACTTTGACATAATAAATAAAACCAAAGCACATATCTATATTTTTCTGTAATAAAATGATGGGTCTTTAACATGTTTAATTGTAACTCTTTTAGATGAACACCGACATATACTTTTTATCACATTTATTTGATAAACTTAAAATTCTCTATTTATATACCAGTTTATTACAAATTTCATCTGATTTTTTTTTAGTTATTCTTGCCCAAAATTTGCCCAAAAATGCAATTTTCTGTGATTTTTTTGTTTCATTAGAAGGTGTGCTGAAATTGAAAACTTCAAAGATTTCTCCTATTTTTATTATTTCAAGGGTTTTCTTACTTTTGTATTGATACCTGTTTAGCTTCTCATAAGTTTTTTTTCATTTGCTTCTTTTTTTTACATAAAATATTAGGTGATTTCTAAAGCCATACCCAATTTTCAGCTGATTATGAATTTAAAACCCCACTTTGGGGGTGTATAGCTAAAGATTAATATTGCTAAAAAGTTAAATCACCAACACATCATTATTTTCCCAGAAACTAACTAGTAATATGTTAGTCTTCATAAAAAACAGGGAAATAAAAAATTCTATCTGTTTTGATTTTCACCAGAGGGCCCCCTTAATTAAGGGTGCCCTCTGGTGACGAATTAGCGTGATCTGCGCATAATTTCGCGCAACGCATTTGTGAATGTTGTAAAAAGTGGGAAGATGTTCCAAAATCACTTTCCAAATAATAATAAACAATTAAATGTTATTAAACAACAACCTGTAGCATGTCGCTTTCTTTTTATAAGTTCTACATTCTATTCCGCTGCCATTTTACTATTACGACATCGGGATTTACCTCCCTTCGACACAGACTGCTTTTCGCGTTGCTGACCTCGAATACAAAAATGGGTAAAACAAAACGTGGTTTCTTAAGCGTAAAACAATTAAACAAACGTAAACAGATCTTAGAAGCACAGAAGAGAAGATGGCAGAACACAGGGAACACTGAAACCGTAGATTCCACCGGCGATCATGGTTATTGTACGTATAAATGTTCTCTGAAATTTTATATTTTCTCTGACTTCAGTAGTGCATATTTTTGGCGAAAACGAAAGTAAAATTATGTTACTTGCTCAGGTTGGTCATTGTAATTGGAGCATTTTACATTTAGCAACATTTATTGCTAATATTGGTTTTATTAAAAACTGCACTTCCGCACCGTTAATTACGCTTATGGGGTCTTTGTCTGCAGGAATGTATCCCCACAGGAATGTACCCCAGATACATTCCTGTATACAGGATTGTACCCAAGGTCATTTCTGTAAACAGGAATGTGCCCCACTATTGCAGATCTCGAGTGAAGGTCGCGTGTCTAATGCTTGCAAATGGTTTTATTGTTATTTACTTTAAAATATAATAAAGCTTTTCAATATGTTTATAATATGTTTAACAGATACACTTGTTTTCATTATAGTCTTGATTATTTTTAAAGAAAATACACACAAAACATCAATGTTAGAATTTTCAAAATACGATAAGATCTGGCAAGATTTAAAGTCTGGTACAATATTGTATACAGGAATGTACCCGAGGTGTATACAGGATTGTACCCGGGGTGTATACAGGATTGTTCCCGGGGTCAAGTACGACATGTCACCTCAGACTTTACCATTGGTTCAAACAGTGAAAGTGTTTGCAGGTTAGAAGCCTAAGAAGATCTTTTTCCCCAGTCAGGTGTTATTGGTCAGTTGTCATAGTAGTGACATGATGAAATCATGAAAATATCTTCTACAATATTATTTCTTCCTCTTTTTAAAGGCCTTTGTCACAGAATGACATACCTGACTGTCAGATATTGCGGATGACAGTTTGGTTGACGAGGGAGCTGGAGACTGGCGGACAGGTAGAAGGGTTGTTGAGCTAGGTGTTCTTGCTGATGCCCTATCTTCTTGCAAAAAGTGCCACTTCAGCTGTCACATGCCATGGGGATACTCGCATATGGATTGTCCACAATTAAAAAAAGGTTGTTTTTTCAGTGCTTGTTTTGCAATTTCAATTTGTGCTTTGTGCACTATTCAGACAAGGGTCTTCACTTTAAAATATAAACTTCATTTATTTTACAACAATCGCGAAGCAAGTTTATACAACATATGTCAATTACTCTCGTTGGCACGAATGTAAGCGTAACTGTGGTCTTTCGTGTGGGAGGAAACCGTAGTAACCGGAGAAATAATCGGAGAAAACAAGCCTGTCTGATTTGGTGACCACCGTGTCACCTCACATGTCCCGGCCGAGAATTGAACCCTAGTCCCATTGGTGAGAAGCAAGTGACATTTCAGATGCACTAATCGGACAGTCAACTTTTCAGACACAGAACATTCTAAACCTTTCATTGTTCACACAAGGTTTAATTACACTTTTCATCTCTGAATTTTTATCGTGTATTAAAGCTATACATCTCTGAAATTGTACGCAAACAAATTTACTTGTAAACTGTTGACAATTTAACCCGCAAGCCGATAGCTCGGGGCTGACAAGTTATTGACTCTTAGATTTCAATAGCTATGACCACTCTGATGTATGTTTTATTAATGTTTATAAATGAAAATCCTGATCATAAAAATATTGTTTTATATAAGCATACTGTCCCCAACCTCTGAATATTTGAAAGTAATTAATACATCCTTACCAGGGAAGTTAGTAATCAGTTTTGAAAATTCTTCTTTTTATCAGTTCCATGCAGTAATACACAGTGCGGCTACACTAACAATGTACCAACTGGGAAGAGGCACAATAAAATTTGGGATGCCAACACAAAGTTAGCAACAGGTAAATATGGTTGCAAGACTTTTCAACATTGAGCATAATGTAACTGCTGATTTCACCTGTCAGTTAATTAGTCCCCCACCGTCTGGGGACTATAGGTTTGCACCCTGTTTGTCCGTCCGTCTTTCCGAAATACTTGTCCGGTCCATATTTTTAATACTATAAGACTGAGATACCAAACTTGGTATGTGGATATACTTGGGGTAGCGGTGTGTCGCGTACCAAAAACAGGTCACCGTGACCTTGACCTTGACCTGTGACCTCTGTCATAGAAAATTCTTATCCGGACCGTATTTTTAATACTATAACACTTAGAGATACCAAACTTGGTATGTGAATACATCTTGGGATAGCGGTGTGTCGCATACCAAAATAAGGTCATTGTAACCTTGACGTCCGGACAGTATTTTCAATACTATAACACTTAGAGAGATATCAAACTTGGTATGTGAATACGTCTTGGGATAGCGGTGTGTCGTGTACCAAAATAAGGTCATTGTGACCTTGACCTTGATTTTTGACCTCCATCATAGAAAATGTCTGGAAAATGTTTGTCTGGGCCGGTGGGGTCTATGGTTTGCGCTGCAATTCTTGATGCAATTCTCGTTACATTCAACGATATATCACTGTAGCGTTTGCAACTTTAGAAGAATAAGCAAGGCAATGCGAAAGATATCACTGTAACGTTTGCAACGTTAGGAGAGTCAGCAAAGCAATGCGAAAGATATCAGAATGAGATGTGTGCGTTATTTTCACATTTTAGGGGTATTAGAACAGAAATAGAACATCGTTTACGGTGAATTATCTTGTAATATATCACGGTTGGACTATATGCTACCCTGAAATGTTTCAGTACCGACATCTTTCGGGGAGCATGAAGTTCTTAAGTTCTTATGGTATACAAAAAATAAAATGCCAAAAAATTAATTATACGATTTATTAAAAAAGCTTCACATTTTAATGAGTAACAACCGTTTACCTGAACATGTTTAAACTTTCATTTATAAAATAAGTCAGAACAGTGGTTCTACACCCATATCCACGTCATATCTTGTCAGGAGGGAAAAATCTGGTTTTAAATATTGAAATAACAACAAACAGAGTGGAAACTTCCTATCTAAACCAATGAAGTAGCCAAAATATCATGTGGTACCTTAACTATTCCTTCTAACGGGTGTCACGAAACACCCAAATCTACCCATTTCCCCCAAGTCAATAAATAAAATATTATCTGTTGTCACAGACACACATTGAATATGAAAGACGTGTAATAATTAAATAATCAAGATTTCATTTTTGTTATGTCCGTACAACCATATTTGTAATGCCCAAAAGTTCAACGTAACTAACTCTGCAATGCTAGGTAAGAGTTAAGACTCCCCGACACCATATTGGTAAAAAATATTTTGTTGATTCAAGTTTAGTGGTAATGGGAGAAGAATGATTATATATTAATTTCTTGGCAGATATAATAGCTGATCTTATATGATCGAGTGCTGATTTATTATAGAATTTATTAAACAAGTTTGCAAAAAGATACAATGCGACAGCTTGTCGAGCACCAAATAATGTTTGCTAAAGAGTTTAATAAATAATAGTTGATTTTCTGAGGTTCTAATTATCACACAAAACCCATACAAGTTGATGGTAATACGTTCACGTTTCTCTGTGATGTAAATTTACCTATTATATATTAAATTAATAATACTGTATTTCCTATATTAGAAGCACCGTCCCTAATAGAAGCACCCCCACCTCTTTTTAGAAACTTTACCTTCTTAAAAAATCTAAAAGTTCCTAAAAAACACACACTGTTTTTCGTCTTTACCGCTAATGGATTTGATAATGGGAGTTTTTTACCTTCGACACCAGTATGGTCTATGACATAAACCTTAAAGTGCTATCATCATCAATACAAATTACCACTTTTATTTATCTTGTTTCTTTCATTTTACTATTTAGTTTCTTTTATTATTATTTAATTTATACGCAACCAACACGTGTTGTAATTGTCAAGTTTGACGGAAATGTGTATCATACAGATGCAGAGTGGTGACAGTAATATACTCAGTACATTGTCGGGTTTAGGTTTAGTCAATACCAGTGTAACAGTAAAAGATGCCCGTACAGTAATTCTATAAGGAAACAGTCGGGGAAAGGAACTGAAATATATTGAAAATTTGTATCATAAAAGTATCACCCCCCTTCGCACTTTGCATAGCGCCCGGGAGCTACTATTAGAGGAAATACGGTATATAAATTCCCTTTAAAAATAACAGGACACTCTGTCGATTCATGTGAAATTCCATGCATATATCATATGGCTTATATATTTTTCCCCACCATCCTTTTTAACAACTTGTTTTGTTCATTTCAGAGACACATCATCTGGTTTAGAGATACCCTTCGTTCTTCAAATACCAATGCAACCCTGAAAGACATGGATTTAACCAAAAAAGTTGACTATACTGTGATCGCAAGATTCTAAACTCCAGGAAATATATTAATTTAATTAGGCCAAATCAGAAACACGGTTAATTTTTCTTCGGGCTGATGTGTTACAGTGTATACTTGTTACTGCGTATCTCGCTTGAGATGTGTTCGTCTGATCATGATGGTGACTTCTATTTGGCAATCCCGAGGACTGAGCAGACGTTATTCTTTTAAAGAACCAAAATGAACATAATTATACCTCACAGAGATTTATATAATGTGTAAAGCTGTTAAAAAACACCAAATGTATACAATGTCATACTGCTCACATTCAAAATAACTTTTGGTGTTTTACATCATTTTAACACATTTTAGGCCATATATGACGGTTGATTTTTTTTGTTGTAAGTATGAAGTAAATTTCATTATTGTGGTATTTAAGAGATGTTTAGTTTATAAATATAATATAAATAAAATAATATAATATAAATAAAATATTGTATTATTTTTTCTTTGGTTCAGTTGGATCTGTGTAAAAAAAAAGTTTCCATTTGCGTACATGTATCTGAAACTGAAAAACTGCCTTTTAGGAACACAAGGTCATTTTAATCTATTTATTGTTTATTCGAGCTTTTGAAATAGATCTTTTGTAATTAAAGTGACAGGCAATCTCGAAGTGAACATCAAGCACTGAAATTAGCATCTCGAAACATGTTTTGCTGTACTTAGCGGTACTCCTCTGATAAAGCAAATGTCACTGGTCTAGCCTGGTCAAGTAAAATTCATTGGGTTGAAGAGTGCATAAAAAATATCCGCATGACGGATATTTTTATATGAGAACTGAACACTTATTTTTGTGTTATCTGCCTCGGGTGGCAGACACTTATCGATCACTTTGTCCGTCGTCGTTTGTCCGTCCGTCATGCTTTAAACCTGCAACCTAATCTGGCCATCAATTTAAAAGTATTTTAATTATGTTCATGAAACTTCACACTCATCTTCATCTCAAGAAATGTTGTTACACATGTGCACCTCTGACTTTCATTTTGGCAGGGTTATGCCCTTTCTATCAGCCTAACCTGCAACCTAACCTTGGAAATAAGCACACAGCACTGTCAGCAGGCGAAGCAAGTGTTCCATGGATGATGTAACACAATTCTAGTTCAAGGTCGACTTAGTTACCGCTTCCCACTAATTACAGTCTGGAAACATTTTCCCATGTCTATACTAGTTTGACATATTAAGCCGTTATATTTGTTTTGTCAAGTTCCTGTATAGTGGATAGTGCAGTGCACTTAAAAGCACAGGATTCGGGTTCAAGCCTCAACGGCGCCATTGAGTTTCCTCAGTGTTGGTCATTTCCAATTAGCCTCGTCCATCGTAAGGGGACATAAATCCTCCTGCTTTTTTTTATGGGTGGGGCTCTAAATAACCTATATGTGTTGATGAGCCGTTAAACAATTCTGGCAAGCTCATATACCAGTAACCATTAGTCATACATCCTTGATACTTAGTATACATAATCTCAATCATGAACCTCACACATTGATGTAGGTTCGATAATTATAGATTATTATATGTCAGTTTTCATTTCAACCACTATCATCCCTGAGATCCTATATGTCTCCGAGGGCTTTAGCCTCGAGATATAATTCCTACACATCTGATCTCTAAACTTTGGTATATTGTGCGACATACCAGTGTTAGGGTTTGATTCATTCATAATAATGGTAAATCGCACACTTTGCCACAGTTGTGAGATCAAATGTGCAGGTATTATATCACGAGGGCTAAAAACACAAGTGAATTAATAACATGCTTCTGATTGACAAACTGTTGTATATTGTGTGTTATATCACACTTAGAGATAGATTATTTGGATTTGATATAACATTGTGTTAACATTAATTTTAATTCTAACATGGCAGATGCTATTTCAGTATACACAAGCAAATACAACAGTCGGGTAAAATATACCATACAAAATGAAGTGGGTGGGGTAAATTAACATGTCTTTTAACGTATTTTGGTCATATTGTGTATATTATATACTGATACACTGTTTGTAATTCAATTAAATGTGATGTTTGTATATCAGCTGTATGTATGCCAGTCATTTAAATGACTTTGACATAATAAATAAAACCAAAGCACATATCTATATTTTTCTGTAATAAAATGATGGGTCTTTAACATGTTTAATTGTAACTCTTTTAGATGAACACCGACATATACTTTTTATCACATTTATTTGATAAACTTAAAATTCTCTATTTATATACCAGTTTATTACAAATTTCATCTGATTTTTTTTTAGTTATTCTTGCCCAAAATTTGCCCAAAAATGCAATTTTCTGTGATTTTTTTGTTTCATTAGAAGGTGTGCTGAAATTGAAAACTTCAAAGATTTCTCCTATTTTTATTATTTCAAGGGTTTTCTTACTTTTGTATTGATACCTGTTTAGCTTCTCATAAGTTTTTTTTTCATTTGCTTCTTTTTTTTACATAAAATATTAGGTGATTTCTAAAGCCATACCCAATTTTCAGCTGATTATGAATTTAAAACCCCACTTTGGGGGTGTATAGCTAAAGATTAATATTGCTAAAAAGTTAAATCACCAACACATCATTATTTTCCCAGAAACTAACTAGTAATATGTTAGTCTTCATAAAAAACAGGGAAATAAAAAATTCTATCTGTTTTGATTTTCACCAGAGGGCCCCCTTAAGCCGAAATTGACGGTTTTATTTCATACCCCAGCCAGCCCCGTGTTCTCTTCTTGGAGAAGGGGTTAGATTGGGTATAAAAGTTGATTGGGTATGAAAGTTAATACTCGGACCATGAATGATGGGGAAAACAGATAGTCCCATCAGTATATAAGAGCTCCACAAATGACATAACTACCAGCGTCTTCTTTTCCACTAACCATTTCAAGGCTGTACACCTACTGTCAACCCGTTCATGCTGATGGTGTCCCAGGCTATGCTTATATGTATCCTTGTTATTGTGTTCTTCTTTGATTGTGCTCTACGATTGCTATATGTGCTAGGTTTATAGCTCATTTTCTTTTCTTTCAATACGTAGCCTAATGAATGTCAGAAAGGGTCTTATTGAAGGTTTAATAATAAAGTCTGATATAATACAGATATTTTGGATGTCAGACTAGACAGTCTTAAAATTAACGCTCAGGAATAAAAAAACGCTATGGTATCAAACTAAATAAAGGCTATGACCTGTTTGATGAATCCTATAATAAACTGGAGAGAACATCGTAATGTACCACACTGTGCTACTACTCTAGCATGTCATTTATTTTATAATCGATTGACTAGAGGCGATATTTTAGTATTATAAACGTCAATCAATACAAATAAAACCATCATATCGTGAAAAACCCTAATTGGGCATCAATTTCCTCCGCCAGAATTTTAAATTAAATGTTACTAATAACATTTAATAACGCTATGAGCATCTGGCTTGTATTGCTAGATACGTGATCACACGGTGATACACTTGGACAGATGGCGCTTCTTTGTCATTTCAAAATATCACTGTTAAATTATAGTCGGTTGGCAACTGTATATGGAGCACGGGTGTTATTTAAGGAGCACGTGTGCTATTTATTCGCATTCTGTTAAGTTTGCATGTGAATTCAGATAGGTTAATGCATGCACATATATGCATGTACATATAATGGGTTCGTTGGAGCCATCCAGAATTATTCTCTCTTTTTTTGCATTATCAAAGGAATACAGATAACAGTGACGTTTCTGTTTTATTAATTTAACACAAATACTACTAGTTGTGTCGCTTGTAGAAAATATAAACGGCGACGTCCTCTAGGTTATCTGGCCATGATGACGGGATGTTGAACTGTGATGGATATCAAGATTGCCATTAAGAGCCTAGCAGAATGTGCAAGGTTATAGAATATTACGTGTATTACAAATGATCTGAATTAAATAATATGTTCGTTGCAATGTTTAATACGGCATTGTATAGTAAGGATATTCATAATCTGTAACAAATGTATTGAACCACCGATTGCATTTGCATTCGTTAAGGTTAAGTATTGTATTGCATCGTCGACCAATAATAATATGCTATTCCACTAAGATTATTAAAAAGTAGCCAGAATGTTAAAATTACACAGCTTCTAGATATAGATATAAAAATGCAACAGGGAAAGTAGCATTCAAGGACGACAGTCAACCACAAACACACACAGAAACAAGAAACAACTAAATAAAAAATAAATAAAGGCAAAAAAAAACCCAGTCCCAAACACAAAATGGTTGACAATAAGGCTACCGCCTTGGAACGATCAGTGGCAAAAAAGGCCGCATGGGGTATAAACCAGGTTCTAGGGTTTACCAAACCTAACACTTACCCTACTGTTATCCCAATAAAAAGGGACAGTGTAATTAAAGAAATCCCCGCCATGAACTATTCTCTAACAATCAAGGCATCATTAATAGGCAATATAAGTAAGACATAAAGATGCTCGTGTATATATAAATACAAAAAAACAATAACCTAGAAAGCCACAAAGAAGGTACTCAATGACTTGGCAGAAGCCAGAGCAACTTAAGTCTACTCTTTCAATCCATGCGCACTGATCAATGAGGCAGTTCTAACAAAAGCATCCAATGCGTTCTCCTGACATGACAAACCTGGCAACATGGCGAGCCAGAACATTATGCTGACATAATTTTCAGAAAGTTGTCAACGATAATACCATACATTTTAGGTGTTTAGACTACAAAATAACAACGTGAAGCAACAGGGATGTATACATATACAAGAGGTATTCAACTTATAACTTAAAACTTTCGTTTAAGAAGTTATTGTTCAGCGGAATTGATTATCATAAAATATGCGTCATTTAATTATGTGAAACTGTCATTTAGAACGTATGCATGTAAACATGAACTTCAATTTCAGGAGTTTCGCTTTAAATTACATTTTGAATTAGGTGCATACACTTTTCCAATTTTAAACATATATGTTTCTATTGCCGTAGAGTTTACCTTAAACCAAATAATTCCACTAAATGCATATCATAATTGTTTAAAACTGTGTATGCACTTTAAATTTGATTGTAGGTTCTATTTTAAGAAAAAGTGTATTAAATGCTCGAATTTTATCGAAAAATTAAAATATTGACAGATAATAGGACAGTTTGCCCGTATTTTATCTATGATTTTATAAATTATCCAAAATAGGCATTTTATACATATTTTATAATATAAAAAATGAATAGTTATTGTTGAGTATTATCACATTCAATATACAGATATCTTTGGTCAAAAATTGTAACAAAAAAAATCATAATATTTGCAAATTAGTTTGTTTTGCACCTAAATCTTAAGTTATTTTCATATCTGTATAGTCTTTCAAAAGGAAAGTTAATTCAATATCAAAAAAGTAGTAACTCTTCTTCAAATTTTCGAACACTTGTTAAGTTATATATTATTTCTTTCTTTCAAAAAGGAAAGTAATGAAAGTTATTTATATAGTGGAGGAAATCATAACAATGTGTGCATCTGATGTTTCGAATGTTTCGAACTTTAAGTTTTCATAAACTGAATCATTTTCAAAGTCGAATATCATGTTAATTTCGCTCAAATCATGACAACCGACACATAACAAAAATATGGATATATTCCACTTGTTTACGTTCAGACACGGTCACAAATTTACACAATTTACAAGCATTTTGTTTTAAATTTGTATTGCAGTTATTTTTATAAATGAAGATTTTTCCTTCGAAACATCATTCTCTACCGTTTTTTCAAAACAACTGATGCAGAAAAAATAAGAAGCACATAATAGTTTATGTCATAATGTTTTATATCGAAGGCATCATTACACTTGATACCCAGACACAAGTTATCGAAGCCTTTAATGGCACCTCTCCCAAACTGGATGACATACTGAGCATTGACAACTCTTTCTTTTCTACAATGGTTAATAATATATACCCTAAAGAACTTCAACTTAACAGAGCTAATATTTCTGATACTAACACTTCTTTTCTAGATTTACATCTCTCCATTGAAAATGGTGAAATAATTAGCAAAATATATGACAAGAGAGATTAGTTTAATTTTGATATTGTTAATTATCCCCATTTAGATGAGGATGTTCCCCGAGCAACTTCTTATGGGGTCTATGTGTCTCAAGTTATTCGTTTTTCTAGAGCTTGTACTCGAGTTGAAGATTTTAATATTCGTAATCTTTGTATAACTGAAAAGCTACTCCATCAGGGCTACCGTTACCATATACTTCGTAAAACCTTTGAAAAATTCTATTATCGTAACCCTGATTTTAATTCCAAACATGAAAGTAATTTAACAACTTTTCTGCGATACGGACTATCACAACCTGACTTCTATGGTGAAGTGATTTACAAACTTTGTAATATCTTTGGTCATAATCAGTTTCATGCTATCTTTGTTAAATTTGTTAAAAGGTTTATCAAAAGAGATTATGACCCTATCATTTTGCAACGCACTGCATGCTGGGTGGTGGACCCATTTACAGTTTGCCACGATACTTTCCTCTTTAATTGTACGATGACCGGACATGCTGTGGACCCTATGATGATGTACCTAAAGCCCAAAAGGACGGTGACGTTTGTCTGCAATCTTGTCTTGTCGTGCCCTCTATGGTTTGTTCTCTTGTTGCTCTAGCTTCTGTCAAGTCATTGAGTACCTTCTTTGGGGTTTTCTATGCTATTGTGTTTTTTTTGTATTTATATATATATGTGTTTTAATTATATTGCCTATTAATGCTGCCTTGTTGGTTAGAGAATAGTTCATGTCGGGGACTTCTTTATTTACACTGTCCCGTTTTATTGGGATGACAGTAGTGAAAGTGTGATGTTTGGTGCACACTAGAGCCTAGTTTAAACCCCCTGCTGCATTTTTGCCACTGACCATTCCAAGGCGGTAGCCCTATTGTCAACTCTTTTATGTTTGTGATGTCTTATTTAGCCTTTTATTCATCTTTAAAGTTGTTCTTTGTTTCTGAGTGTGTTTGTGATTGACTGTCGTCCTTGAATGCTACTTTTCCTGTTCGATTTTAATATCTATTCGGGGAAAATGTCAAGGTTTTTGATACAGTTGAAAGTGTTACGTTGAACACCTCTTGTAGCAGACATGATATTACACCAGGAAGAGCAAATCACGTATTTTAAAATGTGTTTTACTAGAACAAATGGACTTTTAAATTGCGCCTGGTGGTGTTATTGATCTTATTAGGGGATGCAATTTTCATTAATTCAGCATTACATTTTATCTCACGGGCAAACAATTAACCAACTGCTACAAAACCTGTAATTAACCGTTCAAATTGTTTTAAAATTGTTTTAAAACTTAGACTAATGGCTTTCCTTCGACTAGGAAAAGACGATAATAAACTATGCAAGGCAACATTATAATCTTGGAGGCTCAAAAAGGCTAATACACTCAGATGAAAATCAAGTGAAGAACTAGTATGTGTTAGGCAGCCACATATCAGGTTGTATAATATATGAGCAAATATACGAGTACGTACAAACTCCTTTCACTTGGAATGTAATACTTTGATTAGCAAATGTAAGAAACAAATATGTCGATTCAAAAGCTATTGTTTGAAATGGATATCACATAGAGCGAGAGGTAGTAAGTTTGATTTTCGCCATGGCCATGTTATTTATCCTTGAACAAGATAATTAATCCACATTGTGTAGTACTGTTTCTACACAGGAAGCCTTCGAGAGTAATTAATATAAATTACAACAAATTGCTTGGCAATCGGTGTAAAAGTTAATATGTTTGAACAGCCCCCATCACACTCTGACGTGACAGCATAAAGATACCACTGCGTCCAAAAAATAGAGATGAACGCAGCGGGAACTTGATATTTTCTGGAAAATGTTCATTTATCAATTTCATGCTACGTCCTAGACAGGTCCCTGCGATGTCCTCGCTGCGTTGCACACGTTCCCACTGATTTCCTTTTACGTACCTGACCAAGCTCCCACTAGGCTGCCTGTGTTTGCACACGGTCCCTGCTACGTCCAATCAGATCGAGCTAAGCGCTTGCTACGTTGTCGCTGCGTCAAAGGGGATTTCCCGCAGGTTGGTATAAATACTGCGCCAGATTCAGTGTTTTTTCATTGTCTGCAAGTTTTCACTGTGACCTGTACTATGCCGCCCAAGCCCAATAAGTCGGGGAAGCCCAAGAGAGTAGGAAAAGGGCGGGTCAAGGCTATAAGAAAGTCACCAACTCCATCACCCAGTGATGAGACCGAGTTCAACCAGGTTGAATCAGAGGCACCGGTGACACAGCCTGAGACTGCCACTGGGAGGGCAGAGGTGCAAGACAGTGATGATACCCAGTCAAATCGTACCAGTGTGGCCAGTCAAAAAATAAGGAGGTTAAGATGGCGACTGACTTGACTTCAGAAGAGGAAGAGTCGATGGTTGAATGGCTAGAGGCGAACCCATCATCTACAACAAGAAGCTCCAAGCCTATAAAGACATTGCCAAGAAGGAGGGGCTGTGGCTAGAAAAGGCTAATAAGATGGAAAGGTCGGCCTTGGTCCTGAAAACCTGGTACAGCAGTCTACGAAGCAGATACGGGCGGCTCAAGAAGATGAAGTCCGGAGAAGAGGCCACCGAGGCAGAGCTGACCGAGAGGGATCATTGGATTAAAGGGAAGTTCGAGTTCCTGCGGCCTCATATCTATGAGGTCCAGAAGAGACCCACTGTCAGTGTAAGTAGAAAAAATTAAATTATAAATTATTTGCACTTCTATATTGTATTGGAATTATAAATTATAATTTGTTTAGACCTATACATTATTGGGACTGGAAAATTATAAATGATAAATTGTTCTCTTCACAGTTAACAATATCTATACATGTTTAACAAATATATAGCCTTTTTATTACACGTACTCGTATTGTTTTGCTGTTTTATACTTACCATTTTTTTACTCTTTTTTTATTTACAGATGAAGCAGAAGTTAGCTACCGCCTCCGCCGACATTGACGTCAGTGACGACGACGACGACGACATGTCATCCACCGGCCGGCCGACGCCTTCTGCCACGCCCTCCTCTGTGTCGTCAACATCCAAGCGCCGGGAGAAGGCCAAGAAGGTCGCCACCAAAGCAGAAGAGGTTCTTCTGGCGGGGATAAAGAAGCGCAGCCAGCAGATGATGATGTTCCAGAAGGAGGTCCTCCTGAAATTGAAGCCCAGCGTTGACCTGGAGAGGGAGGCCTTTGTAGACTGGACGAGGTCCGTCATCCTTGACCTTGACCACAACCTCTGGAGGCACTGCCAGCAGAACATAAGCCAGATCCTGTACAAGTACATCGGAGAGAATGACCAATTGTAAGTATACGATTATTTAAGATTTACATTTTATCAAATTACATCTCATTTCAGGAAGATTTTACTTTCAATTGCATATATTTACCTTTGTTACATTCAATTACATTTACTTATCTTTCTTTTGCAATTTTGTACTTTCAGAGAGAGACAGGCGGCAGCACCGACTTCGGACAGAAATATGGCAGCATCCACCGTGCCGTCACCATCGCAGTCCAGACAGCCGGCCCAGTCGGTCCCTTACCAACCGTCAGGTTCCTCTCTAGCCTCTTCCGCCATGCGGCAGCCACCGCCAGCGCAATGGCCGACCCAGCAGCAGCCGGCAGTGTCGGTGTGGCAGTCCAGGACGCCAACTGGATGCAGCAGCAGTTCCCGCAGCAACAGCAGCACTCACTGACACAACTACAGCCGATGGGGCGACCTTCGTCAGCTGGGTCGCAATTGCCCATGGTGTACATGTGGACATGGGACACCTTGCCTCCCTCGGATGGCCAACATGGTGTCTCCAGTACGCCTCTGGGACCTTCTCCCTTCAGGGGTGACACTTCGCAGGCGTCGTCGAACCTGAGCCAGTACTTGAACCAGAGCCAGGAAAGTGAGACGGACTTAGATGCTGAGCGTGATGGGTCCCAGCAGCAACAGCAGAAGCAACAGGAGCAGAAGCAGCAGGAGTGAATATTGTGTTTTATGCTGAAAGACAGTAACAGATATTGTGTTTTGTGTTGAAAGACGGTTTGCATGCTTTTATATATGATTGGTGCTGATTTATTTACAGTTTACAATTATTGTGAATAATGAATAATAACACTTGAAATGTACTTGTTTCTTTTTATTAGCTACCCTGAGCACGAATTCCTTCAAGCCATTTTGGCCACATGTCCACCAGGTGGCAGTGTTTGTTCAAAGAATATGGCTATTATTATGTTTCAAGTTACTTAATCTCTTTGTTTAGAGGCAAATGACTCAGGTGAGCGATCCAGAGCCATCATGGCCCTATTGTTAAATAATTTCACAGGAATGTTCCTTGAGTGACCCTCCACCAAATAAAAGCCAAATTAATTTACAAGTCCAATAATTGTTTGGGTTTGGAAATTATTTGGAATTTTTTTAACTGCATGCGATTTTAGTAAATTTAGTAAATACGTCCCCAAAAATTGTTTATTCCAAAAAAGTCACAAAAAGTTTCAAGTCCCCAAAAGTTATAAGAGTTCCAAAAAGTTATAAGCTACAAAAAGTTATATTACTTTGGTTCAGTTGTGATAAAGCTTTGTTGGATTTGGAGGATTTGGTGTGTTCTGAAAAGAACTCAAGTTATTTTGTGCTCGATGGCTTCATTGTGCTGTTACCATGCGGTATTGCCATTGCACAGATCCCGCTGGACTGTTGAAGTATAAATTCAGGTACTCTCGTTGCTTCTTTGCTGCTACGGTATCTATGTTAGGCCCGTCACTCTGTTGACTTCATGCATGTTTGCATTGGCTCTCCAAAGGCCTGGTATGATATTATGTTGATCATCTGCCATGTCAAGTTGGGCATTCTGCAGGGCTGGGTACCGTCTTCTCATCAACTTATGAAGGCAGACACAAGCCTCA
Organism: Cyrtodaria siliqua; assembly: GCA_037043455.1. NCBI lineage: Eukaryota > Metazoa > Mollusca > Bivalvia > Adapedonta > Hiatellidae > Cyrtodaria > Cyrtodaria siliqua. Next base: position 124,181 of record JAWPHD010003553.1, on the reverse strand, counting down.
ACTATGATTCTCACTATGTCAGGTCCTTGCATCATTGTGGTCAGTAGTACCTGCCATCTCTGGGCCAGTATGCCTAATCCATTCTCTACCACAGGTCTCCCTCTTGAGAATCTGTAGTTGGCTATTAACTCTTCCTTTGTCCGGCCTCGGTGGGAGTATGGCTTCATAAGGTAGGTTCTCAAGCCAATGGCGTCATCACCCAAGATGAAGTACGGCATGTTGCGATCATCATTAGGCATGGGATTGGCATCTGGGAATCCGATTGTTCCATCTTCCAAACACTCCTTCAATTCTGACGCGTTGTAGATCTGAGCATCAGACATCGACCCGTATCCACCAACATCCAGCCACAACAACTTGTAATCTGCATCCACCAAATGGAGAAGAACAACTGAGAAGAAACCCTTGTAATTATAATACAAGGAGCCAGTGTTAGCTGGACATCTGATAGCAACATGTTTGCTATCGATGGCACCGCAGGCATGTGGCACATTCCATTTCTTCAGGAACTCGTCAGCAATGGCACGCCATTCATTTGGTGTTGTTGGACAGGAGATAACTTTATCTTTATATTCTTCAACAATCGCCTGGCACACTTCAGGAACGAACGTAGAAATTGTGTTGCGGGCAACTCTGAAGTCGTACTGCAGGGTTGGATACTTGTCACCAGATGCTAAGTGTCGTACGAGGGTGCTTCAAAAGGTTCTGTCACTAGGCATATATCCTTTGAACTGGATATTACAATGAGATAAAGTAGTGTATTTATATTACTACTGGGTTCGCTCTCTTAAATTCCACGACAAAAATGAAACATTTCCGGTTATTTATACCCCTGAATTACCTCCCACTACCACACCTTTTGGATACTGGCATCTCTGAAAATGTCCTTGTTACAAAACGTTGTACAAATTATTTGAATAGTTCTATGCTTTTAAATTTTCTTGTACGCCATCTGTTGTTATTCGCCTATAATCCATGAAAATGATTGTCGAGAATTCGAAAAGGTCTTGCTGTAAACCAGATATGAGTGAATGCATATCTCTTAATTTTAGCGGAAATAACACTGATTTTCTTCATTTTGTTTACGGAAATGTTATAATATCTTTTAAATGTCGTAATTATTCTCATAGTATTAATATGTTTTCATATTTTTTTACAAATCCTAGTCCTTCAGTGTTTAAATTTCATATTCAACACATTATTGTAGAATTTTGCACGATATTTAGTGAATATATTGATCATCCAAAACGCTATTTCAGAAGACTGCCCTTCCATTTAATGGCCATTTATCATTAAATTAATTTTACATGTTAGCTTGAAATGTTAATTTATAAGACAATGCCTTTTCATCTACCATGCTTAAATTCTAAATCTTGTAAAGCACAGATATAACTGGTAATGTATGAGAAATTGCAAAGGTCTTCGACAAGTACTTAAAGAGAAACAGGCATTTAAAAATGTAACAGTTAACATACCTGAAAAAAACTCAGGACGAAAATGCCTCAGTATTTATAAGTGATGTATATTAAATGTTCCATAACTTTCATCACACAAAAGATACAGCATTTATTTTACCATCAATGGCATGGTATTGAAACTCTCTTTCATTTGGTACCAAACATCAACACTCCCAACGAGCACATAATTGTTAAAACGCGTTAGTGACAGAACTTATTGAATGACCCTCGTATAGTTATAGCAAATTTCTGACCTGGTGTCAGCGCTTTCCTGTAGCGGGTTTCCATCTTCTGACACCTAGGACCAACTCTATTCAGCAGTTCATCAAACATTTAAGGAGGCATCCTCAGGAAATTGAAGAATGACTGTTGATCTTCCATTCTTAACTCAGCCATCAGTCGGTCATAATGGCCAAATTGAAGTCTTCTTTCAGCCGAAAGCCAGGGACGCACCCAGCAATATCTAGGTTGCTTTCTATTCCTTCTTCTTCTCATCAACACAAGTGCAGCTTGTGTATCTAGTTGAGCCTGTTGTCCTTGAAGCAGAACAAGTTGCTGCAGAAGTTTTTCTCTGTTCATAGCCATGGTTGAAAAAGAAGTGATGGTGTGAGGGTTTTGACCCAGTATACTAGATGCTCAGAACGTGGCATAGACGCGCTGACAAACTGGTGCATACGTGCCATAAACTTGGTAAGCACCCAAACAACGTAATATGAACTCAATGCGGTCTTCTACAACCTGACATGGACTTAACATGGTCATAGCATAAGCCTGAAGAGGACGTAGTTAGAACTCCATTGACATAGCAACAATCCAGTGACAACTCAGTGAGAACTCCATCCATTTTTCCCGTCCGCGCTACGCTTGTAGTACGGCAATGGAGTCACTACGAGGTGTTGGTTACGTCTATAACGGGTCAATGCCGTCGTTACCACGTCTTAACGAAGTCCTTGCAGCGTGGTGCTCAGAACGTGGAGCAGATACGCTCATTTTGAACATGCTAGGTCCTTAAAGGTTTCTGCTGGGTTCCTTGCACGTTACGTTGTTGGATTTCTTACTGCGTCCAAGCAATATTTTAAGCACGCAGTGGGAACTTGATGCCACTAAGTCAGGGTGTGACGGGGGTTTAAACGGATAGTACCAACACGTTTATACTGATCCAGTTGCGTTCACGTGTCCTAAATAAATGCAGAACGAACGCAGAACGAACGAAGAATGAACTGAAAAAGAACGCAGAGTGAACGCAGAACGAACGCAAAATGAACGATGCACGATCTACAAACTGAATACAAAATGAACGCTAAATGCATTTATCCGAACGCAAAATGGACTATAAATCCATTTCTTTTTAACGCATAACGCTGAAAATGCAATCATTTGAATTTGCGGTTTTAAAAATGCTAATCGTTAGCATTTGCATTTTTAAAAATGCAAAACGTTTGCATTATTTTAAACGCACTTAAATGCCACTCGCTTTTTTCGGATAACTTCTATTGTTATCCTTTTGAACGACTAATTTTGCGATTGTTAAAAGCTGCACGAACGAACGCAAACGCATTTTCTCCGTTTGTGCATTTAAACGCACGCATTATGTTTTTTTCAGGAAGAGTTTGTGCATTTAACTGAATGCAGAGTTTTGTTTATAAACGATTAATACATTCAAAACCGCTATAAATGCTATTTCAAAAAGATGCATTCATAAAAATGAAATGGAAATGGAATGCAAACGGAACGTAAACGGAGCACACACGGAATGCAAACGGAGCGCAACGAAACGCAAACGGAATGCAAACGGAATGCATTTGTGTGGTACTTGAACAAAACTGGATCTGTATCACTTAACACGTGTATTTTCAAAATTGACGAATAGAGTGTTAACGTAAATCATTACATCGTATGATGTCACATTCATATCATAGTACAATGGGTACTTTGCTTTCCTCTCTATTCATGTATTTCACATCCATCAATGGCTTTCGGAAAGCATTCCTTTCATTCGGATATGATAACATTAGTATAGAAAAATACTCGTTGCTGTCATCCTACAGCAAATTACAACACACATTCTATACTACTCTATCGTCAACATCTTAAAGGACGTGATAGGTAGGCCATATATATGCACACTGTTTGCAGCGCACGCGTTGAAACAACATCTCAGTATTTTTTATGTTTATCATTGATGTTTGGATCATTTTATATATCCAATTTTACAAATAAATACAAATGAAATAATGTTTTGTCACTATGAAGAAATAGTTCTTGAAGGTCATTTATAATATAATAATGGTATTGTTCTTACTTTTGGCAATAATGGTTCCATTATTCTTTTTCTTTTCATACCTTTTCATGATCTGTCAGCTAATTTATTCAATATGATATAGGAGCATTAATTCAAGGTCCTGTCCATGCGAACGAACTGAACTGCCAATTGTCGGGTTAAAATCAAGAAATTGCCATGCGTAATAGTATGGCCCCATGATAATATGATTGCAAATATGCTCAAACCCTGAAAAGGAAAATAGGTGCATGAACGTCATCCTTTAGGCTTATTGGACGTATACTACCTTGGTTTTCTCTTTGGTTGCAAAATGTGTATATCTTTACAACAACATTTAAGTTTATTGTTTGGCTAATTTCTCCGGATGTGGACTTTATTGGTTCCTTTGGAATCATCAAGACCATTCTGTGCTGCTTTAAAGTAGAATATCACTTAATCCGGTGCTAGGAGGCGTGGGAGATGTGGCATATTATAATTACCTCTCATGAATAGAATCAATAAAACCGAGTCTACTATTTTTCTCTCTTTTCTTTTTGTGTTTGTTGCTTCCAAGGGATCACCTTGTCAGTATTTATTTATTGTTAGTAATTTCCTTTTGATGGGATGTACTTTTGTTTACACTGTTTTGTCAATTTGGGCATTGAAGACAGAATAATAGCGAGGTGGTGTAAAATCGATTTTAGCTAACCTCTAGGCCTTATTGCCAACTGTCCGTTCCAAGTCGGTAACACTGAATTCACCACTCTTTATGTTGCGTATATTCCTTTTCATTGACATTTTAAATATGCTCATACCTTCGGTACCATTGCGCTTGATTGCTGTGGTTTCTATAGGACCATTTTTCTCATTTTTGTATTCACAACTGTGTCACCTGTGCTGTGTGTATGTGGTAACACATCTCCCCGTGCTTTTGATCAATGCTGTTATCTCTCCCAATCCTATAGATATGGCGTCGATCAACGTTGTTTCAGCTTATATAACACCATGAATTTGTTATTAAAGAAACCTAGTCATTATTTCACCTCTTAAACTTCATTCTGCGTCGACTTTTTTTCTTTTTCAGGGAAATTCTAGTATTTTTGCAAGAAAATTATCGATCAATTTATCATGTCTTAATCTTCATTCTGCGCGTGCTGTTAATATTCCTCGGTCTAATTCAATATTTAGAAATGTGCATTCTGTTAAATTATCACCCCTTAAAAAATCTGTACTTAATCGATTTAAAGTTAGACCACCTGTTAATATCAACAGATTAAACAATAAACACACGTTATATCCCTCTGTTCTTAAGTGCAACTCGAAAATGTGTAGTTCATGCAAATACTCCACTATTAATTCCATAATCAATCGTAAAGAGTTCAGTATCAATAGTATTTAATATATTTGCTGATCGTCAAGTAAAATCGTTTATGGTTTGACCTGAACTCATCCTAATTGTGGTATACAATATGTAGGCAAAACTGTTCGCTCCATGAAAGTTCGTTTACGTGAACTTTTGCATAAAATGCGTCAGTCAAAACATTTTTTTTTAGCTGCAACTGCCATGGTTGTTTTGTACAATTCTGGATACTCCCTGAGGTGTTTCTTTTTATTCCCTTTGATATATGTTTACACCAACACAAAATCATTGACTAATTTCTTTAGATGTTGACATAATTGTTAGAGATTTTCTTTTGATAGAATGCACTTTTATTAACACTGTCTTGTTTATTTATATTTAGACACTTATGACAGAAAAACAGAAAAGCATTGCTTACATAAATTAGATTTAAGCTTACCAGTAGGCCATTGTATTCTACTGACCGTTCAAAGACATGTAACACATACATAACAGGGCCTTCATTAAGATTGGAAACTAGTATAACACAACTGTATAAACTATTGAAAAAGACGTATACAAAACATACAACTAAAACTGCTGCTTCATCACTACTATCAGCATGCGTATGTGCAATTATTATTTTAATTAAGAAATTTATTGTTGATACGTAATTGGGATCTGTTTTGGTTACTATATTTCCAAATACAAATAGAAGAGATAATATACATACAAGGATTGTCAATAGGGTTAACACCTTAGAGCCGTATGTGATAGAAGCGGCACATACGTTTTAAGACATGTTCTTTGGAGCACCACACCTCACTCTTCTCTTAGTGCCATACCAATAAAGTTGGACAATGTAAATAAATAAATACATCCAAAGTTGTTCAAGTAAATATGTAAGTAAGTATTACAAATATGTTCCAACATATACGAATGCTCATATGTTCGTTCATAACGGGGATAATCTCAGTACGATTCCTTCTGAAATTAATGTTAAATTCTTCTACAATTATTTTAAATTTTTATCAGATCACAAAGTATTAATGCTCTGAGTATCGGTTTTGTAATCTCGTTCACCGTACGTCTACACAAGGTCAGATATCACCTGTAACGGCTTCTGTTTAGATGACAGGCTAATATATCCAAGTTAAGTCTACAGAATAATCACTGTTGTCAACATTGTATATTGTCATAATGTGCTAACAGATATTTGTACTGTGGTTATATTACAAAATACAGAGGAAGTAACAAAAAAAGGAGAAAGTCGCAGAATCAGTTGTATTGAGGATGTTCATGAGAGATACAACACCATTCATGCACATGTTTAAGGTTAGGGTATTATATATATAGCATGGGCCTGGCCACGCCCCGTTCCATGAGTGACCTGAGCCATAAGTGAAAGGTCACACAAATCAAAACATACCAGATAAATGCTTCAAGATACATATTCAGAATTGTTAATGGATATAAAAATAAAATGTATTACAATAAGAGCATTTATTTTTACCAAAAGTATTTTTCAAACACCAAATTTTTAGAGTAACCCTCATTCAAAAATCTTTACAGCGGTTAAACATGCAAACAAATATGGCGGACACATGCGAAATGTATTTGATCGGCTCTAGCGCTGATTGATGACACATGATTTAAAACGACTAGACAAATAACGCAGCATTGCTAAAAGTAATACGACTTTTCAGTACAAATACGGTAATTGGTTTGCATTCATTTTCCGTGTATACTGTATTTGCCATTTTATTTTAATGAGCGAAAATAAAAGTTTTTGAACGACATCTCATTTGCACATTTGAATTTAATTAATATGTTAACCAAAGTTGAATATGTCTTATATTCTACATTGTAGAAACTTACTTTGTTTAATGTGACATTAACTGACAATAGAATAAAACTAACATGTCTTTAGTATAAATGTATACAGCTACAAACTATCGATGCCAATAAGAATTTAGGCAAACAATAATACTTTAAGCAAATCTTTTTTACGACTGAAGCAACTCGTCAATGTTGTGACTAGTATTGAATGGGGTTTCATGGAAAAGAAAGAATTTAAAAAAAAAAAAAAAAAGTTTATGTTGCGTAGTAAAATAACCCTAGAAAAAGGTATGATTATTCTGATTTGAAAATCTAGCGCCACATACTTTCAACAAGCCATAGGCATCGTAATCAGTATTGTATTAGCTATACCGAGTCGTGGTTTAGTGGTAGAGCGTTCACATCGCATGAGGAAAGTCATGAGTCCCGGCTTGGTCGTACGAAATCCTTCTTTTTAAAACGGTACTAGTAGTTCCTTTGCTTGACAATTAACCTCGGTCACCCGGCCCGCTTCTGATTTATACGCTATGCTACGCGGATTCAGAACAGGGCTTGGGAACGAGTGGAAGCTTGAAATCGCCGCTCACGTTGGGTAAATTTTGACGAGACTTTGAGATATTCAATGAGACTTTTATAGAACGTATTTTAAAGTTAATTAAAAGTTAATTTCTGACTTTTAACTTGTGACAAGCAGCAAATGACGTCAGAAATGACGTCAGAAAGTGTAACTGGTATCGCAAGGAGTAACGTTGTCACCTTTGTTTACAACATAACGTGACGAAAGCGCCGATTATGTGCGTGAAAAAAACGCGAGAATAAAATCAGCTAATCGCTAAAGTGGGTGCTTTATTTGGCTTAATCTACCCAGACAGATATCTGCATGTTACTGTCTTGGCTGGCAGAGACTATTTGAATCTTCCTCTCCAATTCCCATACATCTTGCATCATTCGTACTAAAGTATATATAGTGGCTTGTCATATCAGGGTATAAGTTTATATGTGTTGGCAACTATTGTTAAATAAAGCACAAGCTATAGCTGTGTGAAAATGTCATTTATTCAATTTGAATGACGAATAAACACAATACGAAATTATAATCTAACTAAATGTGTAATTTAGAATTCAATCAAAATTGTTTAACAACAAAATGAGTTCAATGTTTTTGACATACACATAGGTGGGCTACAATCCGCCACCAGCAATATAATTGCGTACCCAGCAGAAATACCTGACCGAAATAAAAATCCACTTCAAAAGCATTACCAATTGACGCCGGAAAGGAAGTTGGGGTAGTATTCTTTGATATAAGTAAAGCATTTGATCGTGTTTGGCACAAAGGTCTCTTGTTTAAACTCAGGACTGCTGGTATTTCTGGTCATATTATTCAACTTATTGCTGACTATCTTAGTAACAGACGACAACGTGTGGTTATTCCTGGACACAAATCTAAATCGAACAAAATGAAAGCCGGTGTACCACAGGGTTCTATTTTGGGCCCCCTTCTCTTCCTTGTATATATTAATGACATTGTTTTAAATATTAATTCAAACATTCGTTTATTTGCTGACGATACTAGTTTGTACCTTATTATTGACAAGGATAGTGACGTCATAAATACTGCGAATATAATTAATCAGGACATCCAAAAAAAGTTGAATGGGCGGAGAAATGGCTAGTTACTTTCAACCCTTCTAAAACTAAATCCATGTTAATATCTCGCAAAAGAAACCCACCTTATCACCCACCCCTTGTAATGTCAAATGAACAAATATCTGAAGTATTCTCCCACAAACACCTTGGTATCAATCTCTCGAATGATTGTTCCTGGCATTCACACATCGAATATGTAAAAGATAAGGCATGGAAACGTATTAATATCATGCGTAAACTCAAATTTCAGCTTGATCGGAAATCTTTAGAAGTTATTTACACTTCTTTCATCAGACCTCTATTAGAATATGGTGACGTCATCTGGGACAATTGTACCAATTATGAAAAACAAGACCTTGATAAAATCCAGAACGAAGCTGCACGTATAGTCATAGGGGCAACAAAATTGGTATCTATCCACGACCTTTACAAAGACATTGGTTGGGAAACACTTGAGACTCGAAGAAGTAAACACAAACTTATACATTTATATAAAATGGTCAATAGTGCAACTCCTCCTTATCTTACATCACTAGTACCCCCTATGGTCAGTGCAGCATCAAATTATAGGTTAAGAAATTCAGATGACTTCCAAGTACCATTCTCTCGTACACATTTATATTCAACTTCTTTCCTACCTTCTGCTATTCGAGAATGGAACAATCGCCCTGTTGACGTACGTAACTCCAGCTCTATTATTACCTTTAAGCAACACCTCAATCGTGACAAAATTCAAATTCCTAAATATTATTGCACGGGAAATAGAAGAGCACAGATACTCCATGCACGCTTACGAACAAATTGTAGTTCTTTGAACGAACACTTATTCAATAAAAGCATCGTCGAATCTCCCCTTTGTAGATGTGGAGGGGTTGAGAGTACTAACCATTTTTTCTTGGAATGCCCATTATACGATAATTCACGTGTGACCCTATTACAGGAACTGAATCTACTGTGCCCTGTTACCTTAAATAATGTATTATTTGGCGACTTAAGTCTTTCATACGATGTGAATTCAAATATATTTAAATCGGTCCAGAAATACATATTGACTAGTAAACGGTTTTAGGGGAGATGCAGGCAAGACGAACTTGTTTCATTGGTGTGCTCCAAAATGCCTAAACCCTAGCGGCTATGTCTTCTGTGCGAATCCCTTCCTTTATTTTTATTTTTTATTTTTATTTTTTATAGGTTTTTCCTTGCTACCTTATTCCACTTTTCTTAATTTATACCCATATTATTTTCGTTATTTTTGTTTCTGCATTCTCTAATGTAAATCGATTATTTTCTTATTCCTTAAATTGTTGCTACATTTTTTTCTCCTTTTAGTATTATCATTATTTCTATCGATTGATACAAGCATATTTATATTTCAAATTTACCGCTATCTTATCCTTACCATATTCAACCAGTGGATAAGAACTCTATAAGATTTTATCTTTCGTTCTGATCCTTTTGTTTTTGTGTACAAATTTTGTGTATTGTTGTAACTATTTGGAAATAAAATATGTTTAAACCAAAAGCATTACTATCGTGTAAAATTTAGTGTGATAATTGAAACTAAAAACGAAATCATTACGGGGCGTGAACAGTAGCAAGCATAGTTCACTACCCTTCATAAATAGTCTCAATCAAATGGAGACTGCAGTATTTCGTGTTTTATAGTGTTCGGCCGTTTCCAGAGGTCCACTCTCATACTCTTATTCCTGAACTTTCATTCCCGTTTCTACAATGTCAGACATGATGTACTGTAATAAAGCATACATAAAATGAAACTTTCAAGTAACCATAATCCCTCTAAAAAACATTCCTGAGTTATCTTACTTATTCAAAATCAATCGCAGCATTATAAATTTAAGAAAGCAGCCTTTTGCTGAACTTTCATTAACAGTTTACAAATGTTGAAAATATAACTACATTTTCTAGCAACTAATAGTATAATACATAGCAAAGTTTAGGACTCGTCAAAATGAAGCATTTTTACATTTAGCGATTAACATGAAAATAATCCATCCTTTGGACATTGAAAGCAGCCTTTTGCTGGACTTTCATTAAAACCGAAAAACATTGTATGTACAATACTTAATAGAGTTATAGTGAATTTGACATATATGTATATAACCATCAACATATAAATAATTATACGACTTTGCCTGACAGCAGCCTTATGCTGGACTTCCATTAACAATGACATGTTGTAAACCTCAGCAATTTTAAAAAAAATTGCAATACCGTTAGATCAAGAACTCGAAAGCTGCCTTTTTTATGTCCAGACATCTAAGCTATCAACTTCAGTTGTTGCAAACGGATATAATTTTTCAAATCATTAGACTTCCAGCGACCCATTTTCTTGATAACATCTTCCGAAAACCCTGAATGACAGCATGAGTTGCAGCTCTGATACGAAATGAGTGCGACATGTACCGCTTAGTGTCAAACCCAAGAAATGAAATTGCATTTCGAAGGTGTATATTATAGAATGAGTATGAAACGGTTTGACCATTAGGTAACTGAGATAATGGCCCGTCAAAACGAGACGCAGTTTATGGCGGCAACAGGACACACAACTGAGTCATGGAAATGCACTGACAAAAATAATGTGGCAGCTTTTTGACTGTTTTTATATTTCCTGAGAGTAATATCTAACCCTAGGCAACCTTTATCGGAATCTATGGCCATTAGGTCGCCATATTGAACTGCGCCAACAGAACTTTGCGACGATTTCACACATATTTTGCCAATAGGAAGGAAACCAAGAAACACCAAAATTCACATTACAGAGACGGCAATTCTAGTGATGTTATTAATAATTGTATGTGAAAAGGTCAATGCAATTGTCGTTAACGGCGCGTATCAGTTTGAATTGTGCCTGCCACCAAATTATTTGCTCCTTTCAAAAACTGACCAAGAATAAATCACTAAAATCTGCGTAACAAAAAGCTTATTAATATAAGCCAATTCAGATACGTAAGAAGCTATGGTATGTACACGGTACTGGGTTTGGAACAAAGATGCAAGGACATTGTCTAACAACACATCGTTAACATGTTATTTTACCCGAAGTTCATTAACCCGGCAATATTCTCATAGCATGTCTAATCATTGAAATAAATGACCTTGGTTCTATTACAAAGCTCTTGAGCAATAATGAGTTGAGCATCACTATTGATATCGACAGCATAAAATCTGAAATTTTCAGCGGCGTACTACACAGATACGGAGCTTCTTGGAATGCTCTCTTGAAACGAATTATCTTTCATGGACGTGTTATTGTTGGGCAGTGCTAACGCCTGTTTCACCTTGTGTGTGACATCTTTTTCCGCCCCGGTAACCGAACAGTCTTGTTCCAATGTTACAGATATGTTGGAACGAACTGGCTTGTTCCGGTTGAGCCGGCGGTATGACACCTCTTCTCAAGCGCTAGTAGTACGGCATCCACAATGGCGGCATGTTCATTGTTACTAACATTGAGATCAGGTTGCTGCACTTGAACCTCATCTTTTTCTGTCTTTTTATTTTTTTGGATTTGCAGCTTTCTGCTGCAGTCTGGAAGACCGCTTCGGGGGCATTTGCTGGGAAAATATACATATTTATTTGGGTATAATCCCCAATGCATGTAGAACTTGAATGATATCGGTAAACAAAGCTGAACCATATATATAAGCAATTATTGTTCAATTAAATGAACCTTGACTTTTTGTTCACAACATTTGAGTGCACAAGCCAGTCATTTATAATTATACAGCTTTACATAACTGCAATATAAACAATGTATGTATAATATATTAATAATATTTTACATACAACTATTTGTAAAAGAGTATGAGAGTGTAAGCCTAAATATGTACTCACATTTACAAAACAATTAATATGAATATGATAACATTGATAGACTACATCATTGCTCCATAGCACATGCCAGTGCAGCAATTGTATACCCGTATATGTACACACGATAAATAATTTGCCCACAATAAAAAAAAATCTAACATCTTCATACAACTATTGACGCTAAATATTTGCAAAATACATGCGGCTCATGTGACCAACAACTACATGTAAAGAAATATAAAAAGATCGGACAGGGAAAGTAGCATTCAAGGAGGACAGTCAACCACAAAAAACAGAAACAAACACGCAAACAGACAAACAAGAAGGCAAAAGTAATAATAAATACAAACGACATCACAAAGACAAAAGGGTTGTAAGTCTAACATCTTCATACAATAACTGACACTAAATATCTGCAAAATACATGCAGCTCATTTGACCTTCAAATTAAGACTAAAATGTTCATAAAACGATTGACACTAAATATCTGCAAAATACATACAGCTCATGTGATCTACAAATACATGTACGTCTAACGTCTTGATACAACGACTGACACTAAATAACTGCAAAATACATACAGCTCATGTGATCTACAAACTACAAATACATGTACGTCTAACGTGTTCATACAACGATTGACACTAAATAACTACAAAATATATGCAGTTCATGTGACCTACAAATACATGCAAGTGTTACATCTTTATACAATGACTGACACTAAATATCTGCAAAATACATACAGCTCATGTGATTTACAAACTACAAATACATGTACGTCTAACGTGTTCATACAACGATTGACACTAAATAACTGCAAAATATATGCAGTTCATGTAACCTACAAATACATGCAAGTCTTACATCTTTATACAATGATTGACACTAAATATCTGCAAAATACATGCAGCTCATAAGATCTACAAATACATATACGTCTAACGTGTTCATACAACGATTGACACTAAATAACTGCAATATATATGCAGTTCATGTGACCTACAAATACATGCAAGTCTTACATCTTTATACAATGATTGACACTAAATATCTGCAAATTACATGCAGCTCATATGACCTACAAATACATGCAAGTCTAACATCTTTATAAAATGATTGACACTAAATATCTGCAAAATACATGCAGCTCATGTGACCTACACATACAGATATAGCTAAAGTCCTATAGAAACCACAGCAATGAATTCACATCAACTGCATTCACTGCCAGTGAGATTGGACCTAGGACTTTTGAATTCCTCACAAGAAAACATACTACTCCGCGGCATTTTACAGAGTTGTGCTCAACCAAAGACGAGAGGCGTGCCTGCCTTACGTCAAAAACTTCAAAAAGTGAGAACGGGCAGAATGAGTACTAAATTATTTTTCTTCAAATGCAGTTAAATAAATGAAATAAATGATGGAGGATTGCTTTAGCCCAATAAATTAATTGTTTAACAGTACTTCTGATGTTTCCCTTTCTTGGTGAAAGATTCGTATGTCCCATTGTATTCCCCGTTTCTGGTTAGGTATAATTTATAATTCGGTGTATCATCCCTGCAACGCCATTCTGCGCACAATTCCAGCGTAATGTAGGTATATGCGTATTTTGCAATAAACATCTGTCAAAACCACATCTCTACCTAACCTCTGTGCTCATACTCTCCAAAGAAATAATCCTGACAAACACAGTAAAATACTTACTATTCATGACAACAGATATACTACTTTAACCTCAGGTTAGATTTAACAATGAAATAGAAACTAATCTTGGGAAAAACACATGCAAACTAGAACCTTTGGATTCTTTCAAGAAACTATTTCAGCACCCTACGACCCGGAAATACTTCCTGACTGGTCTGACACCTAACCTACTTCCAGCATCTGCACAGTTTTAATCATCCCGTTTCCGGGTCCTCTACTACAAAGAAACTTAATAACATACTGGCTTTAACTATAATTAACGCCTACAATACTGTGTATATATGTGATAAAGCGATGGTAAACAACGTTATACAATTGAACATACTGAACTTTTCGATCGGATAATGAAACAATCTACAATTGATATAGTTTCGATAGAATAGATTCGATAGATTGACAGTGCATTACAAAATGTGCAAGAACTTCATGCGCGCTCCAGCTTAGTTTTAAAATCTGTATAATATGCTAACAACAGCAAATCAATAGCAGTATTTATATCTACTTAACTGAAAACAACGTTTCTTTAATGATCTGTGACGATGTCTTCTCTTTATTTAGCTTCCTATAGCTAAAGAAATTTCTTTCAGCAAAAACGTCTTGTTATTGTCAATACAGTAATTGCGTCGGTAGAAAGCAGATCAGAATGATTCTACGAGTCTGCTGACGTGGAACATTCTAGAAGGTGTCGTTACACAATCGTTAAAACCTAAGATTGCTAGGGGGCGACTCAACTAATTTTATCTGCGCTAAACAACATTTGACGATTAGAATATACAGGGTAGTTCTACGACAAGTCGGCCTAGTGTCAGCCTGGTATAATGTAACAGGTAGGCGAATAGTTTCATTGTCTATTGCGCTGTATTTCAGTGTAGAAGTCGAAACCGTCGTGATATGACTAAATAATCGGGAAAACCGAAGTATATTTATTTATAATACTGAATGTATGCCTTGATGAGGATCAAAGCATGCATACAGTATTATACATACTACACTCTCGGTTAAACGTGATGTCAATCAGACTATTCTAATATGTAGCAATGTGCGTATTCATTTACTGCCTATATTGCCTTAATTTGTTAGGCGAAAAATGTGCATTTCCCTCAAAAATCGACGGAATCTGGAATTAGCTTCTGAAAATAAACTTATCAAATTGAAGCAATAAAATGTTGCACACTATACATATCCAAGTCATTTATTGTAACAGATATAACATATATGCTCAAGTCTTTATAATTTAAGGCAAAATGTTTAACAAATGACTAAAATCGCTGAATTCTGTAATGCATTGAGGTATTGGGAAAAAAATTAAAGTCCATAGAAAGAAAGAACGGGAATTCTTTTTTATATCATTTCTCCAGTCCAATGTGCAATGTGCAATAATATACCAAAAAAAACATAAGGAGGTGGTAAATGCTGCTTTTTTTTGTTGGAGGAAAATGTGTTTTTAATAAAACAAAAACGAAATCTTGATTTTTTTTCTTCAAAAAGTAATTTATACATACATGTTACGACATATCGCCAGATGAGAGAAAAAAGTGTCGTCTTTCTTCTATTGAACATTCCTTCTCTCACCGATATTGCCATTGACCCATCATATGTTTCCAAGGAGTGCATAGCACGCTGACATTTTATTTGTTTTATAAGCAAACAAGCCTGCTCTGGCTGATACCTTATGGGAATTGTTAACAAATTACATGACAGAACCTCCCGAACAAATACAACACATCATTAACTAGTTTTTGAGCTGGCTGCAGACCCCCTCCCGCATGGGGGATTTTGTAGGGTATGATTTTCTGAAAGAACATACAATACGTTTCAAAATGAGATAGGTGTGCCATTAATTCTGAGCGTTGGGCTTTAGTGAGTAACGTGCATGTAAACTATGTTACCTTACATTACAATTACACAATTTCAATTAACATTAAAAACGTTGAATATAAATTAAATCAAAACCATGTAAAAAAAACATAATACATGTACTTTTATTAAAATAAGTTGAAAAGCGCTTCAAACTTAATGAAACTATTCTGTAATTTATGTTACACCACATTCATTACCAAAAAAAACTTATTTTTAGTGCAAATAGGTTGCTGTAAAAACTGGTGTTCGTCTGTAAGTAAGGTTTCTAAATATCAAAATGTTAATTAGACTGTGTATAATATGCATATGTATACTAGCCGAAATTTAGGTGTAACACAATAAAAAGAAATCAAACATGGTACCGTTGTGTCACAAGATCTGTAGGTCGGCCCAGCAGCCGTCGGCCGAGGGTCGCTCAACGCTATTTCTCTATAAATATACTGTATATAGCTCTCGGTGCCATGTTCGAGGCCCAAACTCAGGTAGCCCTACCCATGATACGGTCTAGCGACCGAGTGCCACGCGTAGCGGGGACCTTTGCCGAGGCTGGCCACCGTTCCCGTTGAGTCAAAAAACCTGTGGGTCGGCCCAGCGGCCGTCGGCTGTGGGTCGCTCAAGGCAATTTCTCTCTATATATCTATACTGTATATAGCTCTAGGTGCCATGTTCGAGACCTGAACTCGGGAAGCCTCCCCCCTGATACGACCTATGGACCGAGTGCCACGCATAGCAAGGACCTTTGCCGACGGCTATCGGCCGAAGGTCGTTCAACATTATTTCCCTCTATATAACTGTATATAGCTCTATGTGCCATGTTCGAGACTCAAACTCGGGTAGCCCTAACCATGATAAGGCCTAGGGACCGAGTACCACGCATACCGGGGACCTTTGCCGACGGCTGGCCACCGGTCCCGTTGTGTCACAAAATATGTGGATCGGTCCAGCGGCAATAGACCGAGAGTCGTTCAACGCTATTTCCCTCTATACAAATATAACTATACTGTATAAGCTCTAGGTGAGTTACGAGATCCGAGACCCGAACTCGGGTAACCTCCCCCTGATACAGCCTAGCGATTGAAGGCCACACGTTGCCGGGACCTTTGCCGACGGCTGCCCACTAGTCCGTTGTGTCACTCAATCTGTAATTCGGCACAGCGGCCGTCGGCCGAAGGTTGTTCAACGCTATATCCTTCTATATAACTGCCATGTTCGAGACTCGAACTCGGGTAGACTTTTCACTAATATGGACTAGCGACCGAGTGCCACATGTACTGGGGACCTTTGTCGACGGCTGGCCACCGGTTCCGTTGTGTCTCAAAATCTGTGGGTCGGCCCAGTGGCCGTACGCAGAGGGTTGCTCAACGCTATTTCCCTATTTATAACGTATACTGTATATAGCTCTATGTACCATGTTCGAAATGCCGGTAACGTGGTAAAGTCCAAGTCGCCAGTTGGTACACGTACATGTTCCAAAATGCTCTACACATAATGGGCTTTCAGAAAAATAGGGTGTAGACAATTCCCACTGGGGTGTGGGTTACTCCTAGCTTACAGTCTATTTTTCTATTGTACCGGCATTATATATTTTCTAGATTTTAACCCAATACCCTCAATGGATTGCAGAAATAAGTGATTTTAGTCCTTTTTTCCAACATATTTCTGCAGATATGTTATATATGATGCAGGCAAACACTCGAATATGTATGCTGTGCAACATTATATTACTTCAATTTGATAAGTTTATGTTAAAAATATTTTCAAAAATAATTCCAGATTCCGTCGACTTTTGACACAAATACACAGTATTCGCCTAAAAATTAAGGCATTTTCAAGCATCATACGGTTCGAGACTTTTTCTACTTAATTATTGGAAAAGGTATTCAAAAATATTACAATGTGTCCTTATTCAATTATATTAAATTTGTTCCTATATTTTAAACCAATACCCCAATGGATTACAGAAATCAGTGATTTCTTTTCATTTTTTCCAACATTTTGCCCTAAAATGCCAATATTTGAGCACATATGTTACATATTGTGTCAGGTAAAACTTGAATATGCTTCATTTGAAAAGTTTCTGTTCAAACTAATTTCAAAAAATAATTCCAGATTCCGGCGATTTATGACAAAAATACACATTTTTCGCCCCAAAAGTAAGGCATTTTCAAACATCATGCGGTTTGGGACTTGTTTCTACTTAATCAATGGACCTTACCCTATCCAAAAAGGTTAGAATATTTCTTTTTTCTATTGTATTAGATATATTTCTAGTTAAATATCCCCAATGTATTACAGAAATCAGCGATTTTATTCAATTTTTTAACATTTTTACCCAAAATCTCAATATTTAAGTATCGGAACCATAAATTATATGGTGGGACATGTAGAGATGCGATCCGAGAAAGATTCTATCAAATCAAATTGGTTCTAATATATTCAATTCTTTTTCTAAAAAATAATTCCAGATTTCGGCGATTTTCGTCTAAATACGCAGTGTTTTCCCCGAAAACTCACTAAAGCCCCAACGCTCAGATGTCTCATTTTGAAACTTACCGTATGTTCTTTCAGAAAAGTATACCCTACAAAATTCCCACTGCGGGGGAGGGTTTTTGCTACTAGCTCACAGCCTACCTGGTTTAGGCTAGTGACACTGACAGCTTTGGTGATTAGATGTAAACAAAATAAAGGTTTGTACTCTTTACTGAAACTTAAATATTATTTTCCCTACATGTTCATGATGATCATGTTTATCAATGTAATAGAGTGCAGGGGCGTAGCTATACCGTTTTTAATCGGTACGCAAGAGCTACATGCTACGACCCTGGTGAGTCTCCGTCTGCTAAAATTTAATATAGCATTGGTATATGGTAATATTTTCTAAGTAAATACTAGTAATTGAAGGCACCGATTCTGTGGGGTCTTGTCCCCAGACTCCCCGCCTCCAGAATCCTTGCGTTCAATTATTTACTTTAGTGCTTATAATTCATAACATACTGGTTAGGCCCTAGCAACCCGCTCGTTAGGGCTGCAACGATACACTATGCTCATAATAGTATACGTATCGCGATACTTAACTGACGACACGATATGTATCGCGATACACAGTTTCATTAAATAATATTTTATTTTCACAAATAAATCCAAAATATTAGCATATGAGAGGTAAATAGAGTAGGTACTTACATTAACAAACTTGTATTAAACAATCTAAGCGTCTCCGTGGCCGAATGGTTAACGACGTTGCGTTGTAAACCTTCGCCTCCCACCGCTGCGGGTTCGAATCCCACGGGAAGCTTGAGAGCAAGTCTCGATTCTTGTACTCGAGCTGAGGACTTTAATATTCGTAATCTTTGTATAACTAAAAAGCTACTCCATCAAGGCTACCGTTACCATAAACTTCGTAAGACATTTGCAAAATTGTATAATCCTTACCCTGATCTTCTTTTTTGACCTTATCATTTAGCAACGCACTGCATGCTTGGTGGTATACCCATTTATAGTTCGTCACTATGCATCTCTCTTTAATTGTACGATGACCGGACAGTATGTGGATACTATGATGACGTCTACCTAAAGCCCAAAGGGACGGTGACGTTTGATGTTTAAAAAACGTCTGCAATCTTGTCTTGTCGTACCCTCAATGATTTATTCTCTTGTTGCTCTGGCTTCAGCCAAGACATTGAGCACCTTCTTTCTGGCTTTCTAGGCTACTGGATTATTTGTATTTAGATATACAAAGGCATCTTTGTGTTTGACTTATATTGCCTAGTTGGTTAGAGAATAGTTCATGCCGGGGATTTCTTTATTTACAATGTGTCGTTTTACTGGGATGAGAGTAGGTTAAGTGTGAGGTTTGGTGCACCATAGAACATGGTTTAAACACCCCACTAGCGGCCTTTTTTGCCACGGGGCTAAGTCATTACGTGGTATGAGTATTAACTTTCATACCCCATCCAACCCCTTTTCCAAGGAGCTGGGATATGAAATAAAACTTTATGTTTTAAAAGTTTGCATGTTCTAAAATCTCATTTTTCAGTAAGAACTGTTTTAAACGTGTTTTATTGTCGAAATATCCGTTATAAAATCCTCCTAATAACAGCTTTCTGATCGCCTAATGGAATTAAGGCGGGACCATGTAATGTAAAATCCCAGAGTCAGTGTGTATCCGGGTACAATTTAATCGCAAATAATTGATAAACTTGACAAACATCAAACGTCACCGTCCTTTTCGGCTTTAGGTAGACGTCATCATAGGGTCAACAGCCTGTCCTGTCATCGCACAATTAAAGAGGGAAGCAGTGTGGCGAACTGTAAGTTGGTCCACCACCAAGTACGCAGTGCGTTGCAAAATGATAGGGTCATAAACTCTTTTGATAAACCTTTTAACAAGTTTAACCTCCTCTTTAATACTCTAGAGACGAACTAGCCATTAATGCAGTTATGTTAAATGGATCTGTAAGAAGGTTATACAATTGTGAAAGTCTTTCGAATGTACTGTATAGGTTATTTGTAAGGATTTGTCGTCAACGTGAATATAATCTTACCGGGCCAAACTCTGGATCCAGAAAGCTTTGCCGTACGGGCATTGCAAACCGGTTTAATTAATTAAGTCTGGCTAACATGTTTGGTCGTCCAATAACAGCTTTGGAAAAGACAGAATGAAATACATAAAGTGGATTGATTATTGCCTACTGATGGCCCCGATTCAAACTCCTCGACTCAACAATACAATCTCAAAGGATTTGTTCAAATGGTAAACATGCAAGAAGTGTAATGTCCGTCGTCCGTCCGTCGTTAACGTTTGTCTCGTTAAGACGATAGGGCCTTCATTTTTTATCCGATCTTTACCAAACGTTACCAGATTGTTAATATCGATAAAAGCTCGGACAAGTTCGACAATCAGATATATCGGACCAGGAACGCCAGTGTTATTTGCCATTGAATTATTGAAAAATGCCATTTTCAGTCTTGTGAACACTCTAGCGCCTTCAGCTTTTATTGATTTTTCCCAAACTTGGCTAGATTGTTGATATCAATAAAAGCTCAGACGAGTTTGAAAACGAGCCAGATTGACCAGCTATGGCCCTTTTTCAATATGTGGTAATGTACACAGGAAACCGCAGGGATCGTGGGTTCAAATCTCACTGGAGGCACATTTTTGTTTTTATAAGAATCCTTGGTTCATGGGTTCATTTTTTTGTAAATATATATATATATATGTTTTCTCATCAGAACCTTGGTTCGTTGTCTTTAATTCGCATCTTAGGGGCCCTTGTTGGATCTTTTTTACATAGAGTTATAGGGAAGAACTTATAATATAAGAACTTAAAAATATTTTCTGAAACTATAAGAGCCAAAGGTTTAATATTTTGTATTTATCATCCGCTTATCGTCCTCTACCAAGTTTTTTCAAATGGTTACCCTGGGGTAAATGTTGGCCCCGTCACAGTTTTACATACTAGACTGTTATTGGGAAATGCAGACAAACATGAATTGCAATGTTAACAAGGAATAAAGGTATATGCGGTCACATACACAAAAAGGGTTGACAAGAGCTAAATGTTTAATTTTTTGTATTTATTATCAGCTTATGTTCCTCTAAAAAGTGTGTTCAAATGGTGACACTGGGGTCTCCTTTGGCTCCGTCCCAGTAGTCACAGTTTTACATAGACTTATAAATAGGGAAACACTTTAAACATCTTCTTCTCTGAATCTACAAGAGTCAAATGTTTAATATATTTTGTATTTACACTTAGCTTATGGACCTCTACCAAGTGTGTTTGAATGGTGACACCTGGAGTCAAATTTGTCCCCACATCAGGCGTCACATGTTTTACATGTGATATAGCGAAAAAGTACCTTCTTCTCTGAAACTAAAAAAGTCAGTGATTTAGTATTTTTTTATTTACTATCAGCTTATAGTCCTCTACCAAGTTTGTTTAAATGGAGACCCTGGAGTAAAATTTGGCCCTGTTCCCGGAGTCACATGTTTTATATAAACTTATATAGTGACAAACTTAAAAAAATATTATTCTCTTCAATTACAAGAGCCAACGGTCTAATAGTTTGTATTTACACTCAGCTTATGGTCCTCTACCAAGTTTGTTCAAATGGTGACCCCGGGGTCAAATTTGACCCCGCCACTGGGTCACATGTAAACTTGATTTGAGTGTTCATGTTAACGAAAGTTTGATTTGTTTTAAAGCTAGCCAAACTTTTGCCAAATACATTCCTCCCCCTATATCTTGGTAATTGAAGCCAAAAACTAGTTTCATACTGCCATATCTGACACACAATACTTCTATCCTCAACCCCACCCCACCATGGGGACCATATAGCCTTTTGTTTCTAAATATATATGTTCACTTGTCAGTAATTACACACTGTGTAATACTATCATTGCTTTAATCAACGGATTCAACGTTTAATACCTTAACAATATGTTCCCAATATTCTGTAAAAGGCAATCTCTCTCTGACAGCTTATAATTACTGTGTAATTATCGTATTATTCCCTTACAGCTCCAAATGTCATATACACACATAAAATCATATTACCATTATTCTTTGTACTGACTTTTTATATTTGGTTTCCATAACAACTCTGAACATTTTATATTGTCCTGTCAAATTGTGTCATTAACATGCAACGTCAATGCCAGAAACAAAGAAATATAAAAAGATCGGATAGGGAAAGTAGCATTCAAGGAGGACAGTCAACCACAAAACACAGAAACAAACACGCAAACAGACAAAAAAAAAGGCAAAGGTAATAATAAAAATGTTTTCTATAAATCAAAAAATGCAACAGAAAAGACGCCGTTCGTAAGTGAAAAAACAACGAATGCTGTATGAAAACTTAATGAAAATAAGTATAAAAGTCGAACAGGAAATGCAGCTTTCACAGAACACAGTAAACCCCAAAAATGATATATAGAGTCCTATAGAAACCACAGCGTCCGAATGCAATGGCATCGTAGGTCCGCACTGTACTTCAAAACACGCAAAACGACAGTATGGTATAAGTAACTCATTTGTTAAAGGATGAAACTGGATCTAAGAAAGTCATACAATCCCTGTGGGATGTAAAAATAACAATATTGATTGGATGTACGGGGAGACTTTTACGACCTCCACACGACACAAACAACACTATTGTGATAAAAACAAAAGTGTAAAGAGTTTTCATAAATTTATGATTTAGTTTAGTTCTTGAATGCACTTATGAAATCATCTGTTGCTCAATAAAATAAGCGCTCACATATCAATTAATATGTTGTTCGCGGAATCCAGGGATACTTGTCAGAGAAACATTGCAAACAGGAGATATTTAGTTTAATTAATCAAGTATTGCGAACAATGTCGGTGGTCCAGTAGGGGCTTAGAGTAACTGAATACATATTTAGTCCAAAGTAGTACACAGCGAACCTAAACTTTGTACAAAATATTAGATTAAAAAATGGATCAATCTGGTGGACTTTAATGAAAATCCTACAAGAAAGGAGCTGAACCGGAAGTGACTTATTTATTGTTCATAGAAGGTCATAGAAAACCGTAATTGTGCACATAATGTTAGAGGCATGTAAGTAACTTTCTGTTTTTTTGCGTTTTGTTTGTGTTTTTTTCATAACTGGTTTTGTTTGAACTCCTACTTATTGATTTCCCTGTCTAGGTTCAGATGTGTTGACTTACATTACTAAAGTAAGGTTTGCCCTCAATAAAAGATAGCCTGATAGTAAAAACAATATTTTTTTAAAATCATTATATTCACATTCAGACAAAATTAGTTGTCATAGTAATATATATTATGATCTTGCAAATGGCTATTAATATCTCAAAACTATGTTAACTTTTTATGTTTTGTGCTGAAGTCATTACTAAGAATGACATGTCAGTGTGTTTTATTTTATATTCAAAATATTTTGATACATTTTAATTTCTACTTTGCTGGTTTAAATTATCCATCTGTCTTATAGGTGCTGAAATACAATCACATATTTAATTGGTTTTGACCTGTATACACATTCAGGTCAACATGCTGCTAGGACCGTCTAGAAACACATTACAAAAATCTTCTCCTGGTAGAAGAATTTGGGGATTTAAGCCGGTGTTAAGGGGCTTGAAAGGTATTGCACCTCATATTACCTCTCATGAACAGACTCTGCTATATTTTAATTTGTTTGTGTTTATCGCTGCCAAGGGATCTCCTTTTCATTCACACTAGCGTTTGATTAGTGCTGTGTGGAGGCTGTAAAAGGTCGACCCGATTTCAAATCAGAAGTGTTATTGGTCCTTTGGGATCATCAAGCCCAATCATTGTGACGTTAAAGTAGAATACCGCTCAAGCCGGTGCTTGGGGAGTTAGAGGTATTATACCTTATATAACCGCTCATGATCAGATTCAGTAGAACCGAGTCTGCTACTTTTCAATCTTGTGTGTGTTTGTGCTGCTAAGGGTTCCTTTTTCAATATGTATTTCAACAATAAAACCTAAAGGTGCTTGTTCCAATAATATTGATATTAAAGTATATAAAGTAAACCAATAAAGCATTCGTTTAGCATGCGTGCATCAGAATGTTATACGACTTTGAAAAAAAATATAATTAGGGATTCAAATAAAAATAGTTATGTGTAAATGGTTGAAACCATAGTATCAGCCGAAACAGGTCACATGCATATCGTGTAGTAAAACATGACACAATGAGACATAATGTACAGGTCAAGATCACCTCCTCAGTATTTTAGTTTGTTTTACAAAGGACATGGAATTGGATACTTGCTATCCATGATCAGACTAAATGATCTATTGCCTCATTATTTGTGAAATACCAAAGCTCCATGCATCGCGTGTTTATTTCACTTCATATTCAGGAGTGGTCGTAAGAGAACTCTTAAACTAATTTATATTGATTCTTTCTTGAAACTGACTTACATTTATGATAGTTTCACATCATTTTATATCGTCGAATATCTATACATCAAATAAATGTCCAACACTGAGATAGTAAATGTTCATTATGCGCTATTGCAGATGACAAATCCCATTGTATGTACCACCGAGAGGAATAAAGAACATAACTAATATACATTTCGACAGTGTAATTAGACATTATTTCCTGAATTATTGTATTAATGGATTGATTATAGCAATAAAAATAGAAATTTTCTTAATTACTTCTTTGTAAAACGATGATATGTGCACTGTTAAGAATCATAATCTAAATATATATGTGGGGGTAGGGAGTTGCATGCGTCGGGTGTGTTCTATATATGTTACAGTAGGTTGTCGATGAAGCGAGTGTTATTGTCTATTGGAAAAACACCATGCATTACATTTAGTAAATAGTTCCCTATAATAGAGTGTATTATCAATTATACTGTGCATAACTATATAACTATCTAATATGCTATTTATGTATTTAGCATATATGCAGTTAACCCTACGTGCATTTTATTGCTTAATCTCCAGTTTGTAAATCAATAAATTTGAAGGTACCGGTAACGTACCCTGGTACGGAAAAAAGAGTCGTTGTTAAATAGGAATCGATTATTGTATCTTGAGGATGCTCTACTAGCAATTCGTTTGTCGTGTGTGTTCATGTACTAGTATAGTGTGGGACTGTCATATAACGCACGTCTTTCGAGCTGATAAGCACCGATGTAATAAAATATGCATGAAATGCGTACAGTTTTCCTTTTTATAATATTGTAATATTACACGAACTTCGTCGTTGCAGAAGTAAGTCTGACTTCTATGGTACCGTGATTTACACTGACCGTTCAAAGGTGCTAAACCTATTGTAGACCCTTTTATATTTGTGTTAGTCCTTGCTCATGATACCGTTTATACACTCGTTATTAAACATGTTAGAATGTCTACCAACAATGTTATAAGATGACAATATCCTTTGAAACGCAATGCATGTTTAGTGGTAGACCCATTTACAGTTCACCAATATGCTTTTATTTTTTAATGGTCGATGAAATAACACACCCAATAATGACGACTACCTGAATCCAGAAATGAATGGTAAAGTTTGATGTTTGTCTTCAATATTGTCTTGTCATGTCGTAAATGGTTTATTCTCGTATTTTCCATATTCTTTTGACCGTTCCCATTAAATAATACGATGAATAAACACTGTGAATACTATATAGTTACGTAATTTATTTCATTAAAGTATGTGTACAAGTAAGTTCTATATTAATTCGTATGACAAACTTCCTACTATCCTACATGTTACAACTTCTATTCTGATAATTATAACATATTAGTATGATTGCTTTAGATATTCAAGTTTCTATCGGTTGAACTATGTCCAGTTCATCACATCTATCTGTTTTATATTACATATACATCATATGTAATAATATCGTCATGTACTGTTATATGTGTTAATCGATATATCTCTAGTTACACCTGTCATGCTCAAACAAATGATGGCATATGTGAATCAGAATCTTACATTTGTGTTTGCATCCTATGAAAAACATAATTCTTAATATTTGAATCGCTAGGGTTTGTAAAACGTAATATACTAGATAACTCGTTGCATATTTTTCATGTGACACGAGTGCTCATGTAAACTCTTCTCTCTGCATTAATAAAAACAGTTTGATACGTCAGAAATAGAACATCCTTAAGGTATATAAGTAGATTGAATTTAACTTATTTCGAAAATCCAAATGGCGTGTGAACATACGTTTGTACAATCAAACGAATCTAATATTCTATTTTTAGTAGTCTCTGTGTTTCCATTTGTTCGTTTAAGCTACGCAGAATATTTGTCCTCGACTGATGCCCAAAATGAAGTTGATTTTATATTGTGATACTTTTAAATAGATGCAGCTAGGGCATGTGTCCAAAAATATTTAATGCTCGCTATTATTGAATTGTTCAAGGTACTATATCTCAACGTTGATCTAAACGTTGACATTTTGATTTTGGTTTATTTCTGTGTTGATTATTCTGATAATAGAGTATGAGTGTTGACCTTTGGAGACGGACGAACACGACAAATACAATGGTTTACCAGAGTATGTTCTATATGTCTTATCTTTGTAATAATAAGTACTGGTTTCTTTCTTTTTTCTGAGAGGTAGCAAATTATAAAACACTAATACTCCCAACTGTATCTGTACTAATTTTTAATATGTTTTAAAACAAAGACTAAGGAGTAAATTATGTTTCCAAAAGATGTTTAAGATATGTAATGTGATGTAATAAAGATTTAAACATATTTTTTATACGAAAAAGTATCGTTCATTTTAAAAATCAGAAGGAAAGCTAAACTTGCAATAGAGAACTATGTTGTCTCTACAATGAAAGCAAATATACTTATTTATACACGTATATACTTCACGTTATTCAACGCTCTGACTCACTTTCATACTATTTTTGTTAAACTTGTTAAAAAGTTTATCAAAAGAGGTTTTGACCCTATCATTTTGCAACGTACTGCATGCTTGGTGGTGGAACCTTTTACAGTTCGCCACTATGCTGTCCTCTTTAATTGTACGATGACCGGACCGGCTGTGCACCCTATGATGACGCCTATCTAAAGCCCATTGGGACGGTGGCATTGTGGCTTTCTAGGCTATTGTTTTTTTTGTATTATATTTACACGACCATATTTGTGTTTTACTTATATTGCCTATTGATGCTGCCTTGTTGGTTAGAGATTAGATCATGGCGGGGATGTCTTTATTTACACTGTCCTGTTTTAATGGGATGACAGTAGGGTAAGTGTGAGGTTTGGTGCACCCTAGAACCGGTTTAAGCCCCCAGTGGCCTTTGTTGCCACTGACCAATCCAAGGCGGTAGCCCTATTGTCAACCCTTTTGTGTTTGTGATGTCGTTTGCATTTGTTATTACTTATTTTGCCTTCTCGTTTGTCTGTTTGCGTGTTTGTTTTTGTGTTTTGAGGTTGACTGTCGTCCTTGAATGCTGCTTTCCCTGTCCGATATTTTTATCTTTCTTTATTTGTTCCAATTTTGTAAAATGTAAACCTAATACAATCCGTAGGAAACAGTTTACAAATAACTAATGAAGTGTGGTAAGATAGGTACAGCATTGTTTTGATATTTCTTTTACCAAGGCGTATTGTTACAACAAATCATATTTATTATCAACACTTTTATATTTGTAATATCACATACCTATATCACATACCTTGTCTCTTATTTGTCCTTGTAGTTGTTGTTTGTATCAATACGGGTGATTGACGTGATCCTTGAATGCTACATTTTCTGTTTGACTTTTATATCTACTTATAAAATATGAAGAGTAACATACCCTTATGTACTAATTGTGTATATAGGTAACAAACAGTCATTTCAAGAATACAACACTGAAATTCCTAATTTCGCAACTAATAAAAACAGTATATTTCTACCAAGTACTGTATTTTCAGTTTAATCAGTAAATGTATGCAAATATGTTTTTTATTTAGAGTACTGATTAATCCAACATTCTAACTAACATCATTAAATATATTTAATTATGTTAAGGATAAGATTAACTCTAATTTCGGAACAATACGGGATTTTACATTTCTTTCAGTAGTACATCGTTTGTCTTAAATGTATAATCGATGGGTTAATGCCCCATAGCACATATTGTTCACCGTGATTAAATTATGTAAAATTGCAGTTGTGCGTTCTAATTTGATTTGCATGTGTTTGACAAATCTATTGAAATCTAAAGTAATTATACAATATAATCGAGATTCAATTGTTGTCAAAAACGAGAAAAAATATCAGAACGTTTGAAAAGGCGGGTTTATTGAAGTCCTCAAAGCTATAATGGAACAATGTTCAATACAGTAACCATAATTATACGAGAAGCATGTCCATGTTGTGTATGCGAAGGTTAGTCTTGTTAAAAAAAATATCGATCCCATACCGATTATCTACAACCTTGAGGAGTCTTTTCATAAAATGGTTAGAAGGCATGACTCTAACGACCCCTATATATTTACATGTATCAGTGCTTACATTTTGGTGCATGTTTTGGTTGTTTTTAATTAATTTCAAGACTCTCTCTATCCTCTGTATAACAAACGTATTAAATTTACATTCGTTAAGGTTGAGTATTGTATTTTGCAAAATGTGAACAATTTTATTCAATCAATAACGAGCTCCTAAACAAACTAAGGTGTAATAACAGGAATCCAGAATGTTTAAAAGTATATGTATCCACCGTTATTGCCCCTAAAATCAACAAACCCTTACTATATGACACGTTTTCGGATTGTGTGTTGTGACATCCTGCGGTCTGGAAACGTCACAGGCCTTGAAGTTTAATATTCCCATCCAAGCGCATTGAGACAACCCTTCCAAGAACAACCAATACATGTTCTATATAAAACAAACCTGGCGATATGGTTGGCCAGAGCATTCTGTTGACATAATTTTCTCGCAGAAAGTTGTCAACGATGCGGCTTGATGCGGCTCGGCTTGATGCGGCTTGATGTGGTATTGCATTGTCGTCTCGGAACTGTAGAATCTGCTAGAATGTTGGGGAGAAACGACAGCACGTGTGGCTCGATACATTTTGCCAATGAATCTTTGCCCAATTAAGTTACAATCTTCAAAGACGTAATCATTTCGATTATATTTGCAACATGTCTTTTACATGTATTTAACGTATCTACTCTTACACAATTTACATTTAATAACGTTTCTAAAGCATGGACATCTACTAGCAGAGACTTATCTTTCGTTGTTGTTTAGCTTACCAAATAACATTGTTTGGCAAAAGAGTTTGTAAACAGCTTGGAATTAATATGCAGAAAACAAATATGGACAATGCAAAACTATTGAAAACAAAATCTGTAAATTAATTGATACTATACATGGTTGGTTTTTAGCTACAGAACTAATCGTGAAGCAACGAAAATGTGATACATATAGCAGACATGATATTACAATAGGACGAGAATAAATCACATATTTTAATATGTAATATATTAGAAAAGAAGACTTTAAAACTGCGTATAGCAGTATTTTTTAATATTATTGGAAACTGAAATATTCATTAATTCAGCATACCACTAAATGTCACAGACTAACAATTATCTTCAGGCTCTTAAAATTGTAAATAACCGTTAAAATTATTCGAATATTAATGGCTTTCCTTCGACGAAGAAAAGACGATAATGAACTGTGAATAGTAAATTTGCTCATAAAAGACGAATACATTTAGAAAATATCATGTGGAGAAATATTATGACAAGTATAAAGTTTTTTATGCAAATACTCACACGACAACTCGTTTCACTTAGAATATAATACTTGTCTAAGCAACGGATAGAAAACTGTATTGATTCATAGCTGTATTTCATAAAAGTGTTAGTCTTTTGGTTTTTACTTGTAATGCGCAGGCTTCTTAACCGCTGCTCCCAACTAAATTCCATGTTGTTTATTTCGCTCTTCGAGTCATATAATTGTTTAAATACTGGGACCATACGCCGCTACGTCCACCGCCATATGCATGCCATCTTCGGGATGGTTAAAATTCTGTACTATTGAGTTTATGAATATTGAGTTCTGCTCAACCCGGGGCTAGGGGGCGTGAGCGGTAGCAAGCATATTTCACTACCGTTCATGAACAATCAAACAAAGACTGCAATCTTTCGTATGTATCGTGTTCGGCCGTTTCCAAAGGTCCACTTTCATACTCTTCTTTATAGCGGATAGGACAAATACGTTTATATCACGCAGTACGGCCTGACTTTTTAAATGTTCGAATATAGTGTAAACGTTTATAGACACAACGAATGATATAAATACATACAAAACTTGTATGAATTACATTCGTGTCAAATATTAACGGGTGTTTTGCTTTTACACTACCTCCATTTATTTCACATCCATCAATGACTTTTGAAAAAACAGTCGTTAGAATATTGTAACATTGTTATGAAATACTATGAGGTTATTTAACATTGTTGAGTATAATACTGAATTCTAATGGACGCGTATCCGGCAGACAGAATCCATATCTGGACTAGACGAATCTTACCAAACGTTGTACATAGCACTTCCAAATTGATATTTCCGTTATTTATTGAACCGAACAAAAACAATATGTATTTCAACATTTATTAACTGTGCAATATACAGGTTAAAAGAAAATATATATCTAAGATATTAAAACAGTACTGTCAACTAAAATAAGTCACGAGATAAATCTTGATCATTCTTGACCATCTAGCTGTTAGAGTTATCTTATCACTATGATAAGATGACTCTAACAGTTAAATGGTCAAGAATACAAATACGGAATATAGATTTTTAGGCTCTGCATCCACTGTATATAGTTTCTGGGACTCTAGATACCAGACGGAGTACAATCTTAAACTAATATAAATGTTTTGATTTAAGGAACTGTTTTGTGTACAATAGTGAAAATATGCGTTTTTCACATTGTCAAAAATACATAAAGATATTAGTTAGATTTGTATAGCTGTGAAATAAAGAGGTCATTTAACAGTTCTGAGTACAATACTGAATTCAGTTGAACCCATACCCATTATATAAATCGACATTTGTTCTCCGCTTCGCCTCGTTCAAATATGGTTTCTGTCTGATGGATACTCGTCCACTAGAATTCAGTATTGTACGCAATACTGCTAAATAACCTTATATTATTACATAACATCGTTCTATGTAAACGATTTCGGTTGGTTGGGCATAAACATGCATTAAATATGTAATACTACGCACATTATGCTAACGGAAACTATTGTATTTACTATAAAATATAATGTATCCGGATTTACATCGTAAAAGTATTATTAACCAAACAATTAACATTATACAAATATGTTTTGCAGTTTTTCAACAGTCGGCGTGAAATACCCTTTTTTAAGTTAATAAACAAATTCTTTGAAACTCATTTTGTGAAGTCAAATGACGTTATAGTGCTAAATTGTGTCTGACGCAGTAACGGTTTTATGTCGTTCTTAAGGACACATTTCCCAACGCTACTTGGTCATTGCAAAAGCATGGGAAGTTTGAATATTTACAGCCAGTACTCTTCATGGCTGATCAATTCAGGTATATAAATTGAGGCCCGCTCTTAGTTTTTTATTTGTATAGCATTGCTATATTGAGGGTAAGAATAGCTTAAAAACACTTTTTAAATTATTTTAATGAAAAAACATATGTTCATAATTTAGCTTTTGAATACAAAACTTTTCTGGTATTTCTTAATTGTTTTAAGACCAAAAATCAGAGCACAACACAATAAATATACAACATTCTTCAGTGTGTTATTATGTGTACTGGTCACAAATGCTTTATTTGGTGGGCCTCATAATCTGAAGAAAAATTGAATATCACACTTTACTCATGAAATTGTATGGCTAACAGTGATTAACAGTTACCTATAGAAATTCTTTCTCCCCCACCCCACCCCAAATACAATAGGCTCGAAATATGTCTTTAATTATGTTTTGTACATTTGACTGTAATGTGATAGAAAGATTATAAATCTCATCCTCCTTTCGTATAAGATTTATAAATCGATTTGAGTTGTTTTTAATTTTAACTCGCCAAAAGGCTCGTATAAATAAAAACAATTTATAATAAGTTTCAAAAAAATTATATAAAATGGGAGCTCGTTTAGGATACTACATATAATTTGAAATATGCATTTAATTAAACAAAACTCTTAATGCGATTATCTATAATCATGGGTACTGTATATTTTTGCTGAGCGTAATAACAAAAGTAGATATAAAACAATCAGAATATGGTTAACAATAGGAATACAGCCTTGGAACGGTCAGTGACAAAAAAGGCCGCTGGGGGTTTAAACTAGGTTCTAGGGCGTACCTTGTCTTTTTCATTGTATAATTAATTAAATATTGCTCCTTCTTTGCAGTACAGTGCAGACCTATGATGCCATTGGTGCGTTTGGACTCTGTGGTTTCTATAGGACCCTATATCTCATGTTGCGGAGGTGTATATTAAGACAATTATAACGGACGACGACTAAAAACGACTGACGGACGGGTGAAGAGTGTTCAGAATAGCTCATGTTGAGCTCTCGGTTCAGATGGGGTAGACATTACGGCCGTTTAATTAAAAAAAAACAGGCACCCGAAAAGCCAAATTGACAAATTATAAACGACTACCACACATCGCTGTTTAA
Organism: Cyrtodaria siliqua; assembly: GCA_037043455.1. Lineage (NCBI taxonomy): Eukaryota > Metazoa > Mollusca > Bivalvia > Adapedonta > Hiatellidae > Cyrtodaria > Cyrtodaria siliqua. Next base: position 91,078 of record JAWPHD010003553.1, on the reverse strand, counting down.
TGCAAGTCTATTGTTACTATATATGAATTAAGAAGTAGATACAATACTCTTGTGTGGAACCCTTACACATTAAATCATTTCTGTAACAACATATGTTGTATTAAGAAATTACATTGTTAAAGACTCGAATATGTGTGACATCTTATGTACATTGTCACTTATCTTTATTTATATCACACGATGAAAGCAGCTTATTACATTTAGAATAGTTCAGTCATAAGGTTTACTCGTTTAATATATACAGTAGGAGTAGTAATACCAAATTGTCATCTTAAGGACGTTGGACGAACAGTTTGCTCGCTTGAATGAACAACACATTATTTCAAGTCAAAGCTTATTCTCATTTAACCAATATAATTGGATAACTCGAATATTATAATTGAACATACCATGATGTCATCCGATGATAACATAAACATGAGAAACATGTTACTATAGAAACCAAGACCCTAAGTATTGTTGGTAGTGTTGGAAAACTAAATATGTATACGTCTCAGGAGAAAATGATTTTTCTAAATAGACTAAATCCTAATTATGTGTGTTGCATGTTATGTTTGATATCCATCATGGTAACACACGTTTAATGTCCAGTAAATACTACATAAGGAGGTGTTAACGCTAAAGTATTGAATACTACTTTGTAGTTATATACAATTTTAATATATTAGCTTAGTGAACTAAATAACAAAACATTTAAATTATATATATGCAGACATGTAGTCACCGTGATGCGGCGATGTCACTGTGAAGCGCCATAGTAACTGTGAGAAGCCGTGGTCGAGTGGTAGCGTGTTTGCCTGGTTACCGCAATGCTGCGGGTTCCAGACGCCGCCATAGAATATTGTTCTGGTTACCTTGAGACAGTCTGATACCCTCATTGTATCGTCCGTCGGAAGGTGACTTTAACCTGACGACCACATGTCTATCCTTCGCCGTATATGTAAAAGATACTATTGGTTGATAGTCAGAATAATTTGACCCGAACTCCTCTGTATCCACCACTCTCTGCAGGAGCGGTTTTTAATTACCAATTTAGTGTATTGATAAGTCTTTGAACAATGTATAGACTTAATGCATTACGCCCCTGAACTTACTTACATGCGATACAAACGGCTACCAGCCCTTCAAACCCAATGGTTATTAAAGATAAACCCCACAAGATCTAATGTAAAAGACCACCTGCACTACAGAAAAGCCCGCTAGCAAAGGTAAATGGTCACCGGCTCTGATGACAATCAATTCATCTATCATAGGTTAAATATTACCAACTCAGCATAAACACCTTTATCAAAGGTGAACTATCACCAGTATGTTTAAAGTTCCAATATAAAAGGTATCCCGTCATTTATACAGAATTTTCACTAACAAAGTTAAAATGTTACAAACTCTACAGAACCCTACTGTAAAAGATAAAAAGGACACCAGCTTTATAGAAATACAGACAACCCCGCAAACAAAGGTAAACTCATATATAAGCGGTATTTTTTACAAAACATGTTTTAAAACAAATTGTACATAATGGGATCTACGGCAGGCACTATGCTAAGAAGTTAGAGTATGTCGCGAATTGTTCCATGAAAGCACACACTGCTTCGTGGCAGAACTGGAATTGTTCCTGCAAAGGAAAATAAATTAAAACTTTGCATATAGACATACTTGACTGGTACAATTAAACTGGATTGTTATGGCATTTGCGATACAATTTGAAACACATGATTATAAATACTCCTTTGTCATAGCTGAGGTACAATATATTCATGTTCTTTCTTTCTTCATTTTTGTTTATGGTCACATTTTGTAAACTAAATATGTTCAATGCATTATTATTTGTCATCGTATAATCATGGTGTTAGTAACGTGGACACTTGTGTTGGAAAGTCAAAAGTCAAAATTCCGTGAAAGAAAAAGCGTCGGATTTGATGCCTAAATAAGGGATTCAATGCGTATATATGTAAAGGGAATTACATTCTAAGAACATTAATCTCAATGTAGTTTGTTGTATTTGATAGATAGAGCAGACAGTTAACGCGTTATTCACATTAAATGACATCAAATGTAAGGCGGTTGAATATATCCATTTCTTACGACGATGTAAGAAATGTTAACTGGCACGGGTTATACTAACCTAAAGCTATAACAATGTTTATATTCGCTGATATACGTTAGGTTTTTATTCTCCTATGTACACATACAGTGCTTAATATAACGTACCACGGAAGTTATGATCTGTTCTCTACTGTTTCTCATCTCTTCTATCACCTGTGAGATTGCCACATCATGCTCGAGTTTCATCCTCTCTATCACAACCGATATCACACAGAACAATCCGCTTTTATCAGCACCATTCCTGGTAAGTACACAAAAATAAATAAAAGAACTGAACTTTACTTTAAATCAATAACTTTGATAGATGCTTACTGGTAAAAGGGTTGACAATAGTGCTACAGTATTGGAAGGGTCAGTGGCAAAATGGGCCTCTGCGGGTTTAAACCATGTTCTAGGGTGCACCGAACCTCAGACTTACCCTATTGTTATCAAAAAATAAAATAAACGGAACAGTGTACATAAAGATAACCCCGCCAGGTTATATTCTCTAACAAACAAATCAGCATTAATAGGCAATATAAGTAAAACACATAACTGAACTGATGTTTATCTAATATATAAAATAACAAAAGCATAGAAAGCCACAAAACAAGTTCTCAATGACTTGGCAGAAGCCAGAGCAACACGAGAACAAAGGTTAGCCACAAGGCAAGTACTCAGTTAATTTGCAGAAGCCAAAGTCACAAAAGAACAAACAATCAGTGAAAACAGAAAGACTACAAAACAAGATGATGACATTATTATACTTAGAAGATATAGTTTATATGTGTTTAAAAGCACATCAAAATACCATTTATAATGGAAAGAGAAGTATCTAAATTAAAAGTCATCATAAGGGTGGAAAAACGTACATGCAGTGAACGACAATAGGGTGGTTGCCTGTTTCTTGTTGACATGACTGCACAACTTCCAGGAGCGACAGTATGCACGAGGGTTCATTGGGTAATGCAGCAGTGGCTTCCCATTGTTTGCATTGTATCAGTTTGATCGTTCGTGTCTGAATACCAAGAAAACGTCAGCGATAAAATAAATATTTTAATTGAAATAAATACGGGTAAGTTTAAGATAATCTATATATTAACGAGAGCAAAACATACTGAATAAAATTTCAATAAGCGACAAATAGTTACATAGATGGCAGTTCTTTACGTATAAGATAAATTTCGTTTAATTCCATTTAAAATATGTTTGCTTATAGATGTCATGAAAAACTAGGAAATTGATCCTATACAAATCACAGCATCAAAACGCAATGACGCCCTAGGTCTGAAAGGCAAGAGCACATAACAAATACAGTGAAAATGACAATACACAACACAAAGAGTGATAAGACAATGCTACAACAATGACATCATATAGCTACCGTTTTCTTTCGTTCAACCTTCAACGAAATAGTCCCATACGCATCGAACTCCTCGTATGAAAGATGGTTAACGTTTATGTCGCCAAACTTCAAACTAGTTTCCTCTTCTGGCCAGTAAATTTCACCTTCCTGAAAACATGACAAGTCCATAGACATTTCCGAACTCGGACAACAATGTAACGTTTTTAAATGGGAGTTGATTATTCTTGACATCCACAATCGACTTTAGGCACACTCCAAATGTGGGTATAAAGTCGAACAGAAAATGTAACATTCAGTCAATTTTCAAGTCAAGTTTCACTATAGTCAGATAAAAATGAACATTCGATACAAACAACTACTGCAACACAATAAGAAGCAAACTATGCGAAATCTTACAAATAAAAGTGCTGTCGATAAGAGTATCGCTTTGGAACAACGGTAACTGAACCATGTGAATGTGTGCACCAAACATCACTCTTACACTATTGGAATCCCAATAAGACAGAACCGTGTAAATAAAGTAATTTTCACAAGTCTGTGTATCTTCTTTCAAACTTAACAGCATTAACAGACAATATTATCACAACAAATATATCAATACAAAAGTCTAGAAATTCATAAAGTAATTACGAAATTGCTTGGCAAACGCCAGAGCAACAAGAGAATACAACATGAACAGTTGTTTTTCCAAGCTTGCTTAAATGTTTTGTTGCTTTTAAATTGTAAACACTATTTGTTGCCAATAGTTATATAACGTTGTTGGTGGAATCGTTCTCTCAACATTAACGCACGCCATATATGACGTGCATGTGGTTGAAATCAGCAAACTGGTTCTGTGATGCATATTCACGTAAGTATATTTATTTAAATACATTCGATTTCTATTGTATGTATTGTCATAGTTATACTTTGCACCAGTTGTACTATTTTAATAAAACTAACACCCGTTTTATTTATTGTTTCTACTGTGAATGTTGTACCTTAAGTTCGGAAATATCGTCCATCATGACAATGGTCTGCACTTCATGGTCATATATCAGTCTCCAAAACTCTTCTTTGGTCCATTCAAGTGGCGTTTGCGTGATGATGAGTGATCGTTTATCTGTATAACTCTGGCAGTATAGACAATCAGAACTATAACATTATAAAATGAACAAATTATTTATATTTGATAACATATTACTAAAAGGTATGCCAGCCTAAGCTTATTATATAATAATAAACCGTAAATGTATTATTCTGAATTATTGTTAAGCTAGCACGCATACACACGTATTCCCATTTTAGAACATGTAATGCATATAATGTAAACATCATACATCTCTCTATTGAAAATGGTGAAATAAATAGCAACATCTATGACAAGAGAGATGATTTTAATTTTTATATTGTTAATTATCCCTATTTCGTATGTGTCGTGCTCGGCCGTTTCCAAAGGTCCATTATCAAACTCTTTTTTCATAGCACAGTGGCGTTGCTTATGCAGTGTGGCGGCGGTAAACCGTCTCCCCGCGCTTGCAACCAGTACTGTTATTCATTCGATCTTTGGAGATCGCTGAGCCCGATACTTACATTTAGTGATCGGTGGTAAATTTTCAATTTCTTTTGTTTTTTTAGTTAATTTTTGATTCGGTGGTTCCACTACTCCGGCCGATAAAAGGCTCTGGGTATTGTGTAACCACTCATAGGATATGTTGTCTGCTTTTTAATTTAGTCTTTTGGCTGTTACTTGTGATACGCAGGCTTCATAACCGCTGCTCCCAACTAAATTCCGTTTTGTTTATTTCGCTCTTCGGGGCATACAATTTTATTAGATCCTGGGACCGTACGCCGCTGCATATATGGGATGAAATAAAGATACAAATATTGCTATATCCACCGCCATATGCTTGCCATCTTCGGGATGGTTAAAATTCTGTACTGTTGATTTTTATTAATATTTAGTTCTGCTCTATCCGGGGCTAGAGGGCGTGAGTGGTAGCTAGCATATTTCACTACCGCTCATAAATAGTCAAACCGAGACTGCAGTATTTTGCATTTGTCATGCTCGGCCGTTTGCAAAGGTCCATTATCATACTCTTTCTTATGAGGTCTATGTGTCTGAATTAATTCTGTTTTCTAGAGCTTATACTCGAATTGGGGACTTTAATATTCATAATCTTTTTATAAGCTACCGTTACCAAAACCTTTGTAAAACCTTTGCAATTTTTTTTATTGTAAACCTGATCTTCTTTCCAACTATAAAAGAAATTTAAGAACTCTTCTGGGACAAGTTCTATCACAAACTGACTTCTAGGGTGACCTGATTTACAAACTTACAAGATCCTTGGTCATGATCACTTTCATACTATCATTGTTAAACATGTTAAAAGGTTTATCAAAAGTGATTATGATCCTATCATTTTGCAAGGCACTGCATGCTTTGTGGTGGACCCATTTACAGTTCGCCACTATGCTTTCCTCTTTAAATGTGCGATGCTGGACAGACTGTGGACCCTATGATTACGTCTACCTAAAGTCACAACGGACAGTGACGCTTGATGGTTGTCTGCAATCTTGTCTTGTCGTGCTCTCAATGGTTTGTTCTCTTGTTGCTCTGTTTGTTCTCTTGTTGCTCTAGCTTCTGCCAAGTCATTGAGTAAAACTTCTTTGTGTCTTCCTAGGCTATTGTTTTTTTGTATTTATATATACATCTTTGTGTTTTACTTATTTTGCCTATTAATGCTGCCTTGCTGGTTAGAGAATAGTTCATGGTGGCAATTTCCTTATTGCACTGTCCCGTTTTATAAGGAAGAAGTAGGGTGAGGTTTGGTTTAAACCCCAAGCGGCCTTTTTTGCCACTGACCGTTCCATTACGGTAGCCCTATTGTAATCCTCTGTGTGTTGGTGATGTCTTATATGACCTTTTATTCGTCTTTATATATAGTTTCATTGTGTGTTTGTGGTTGACTGTCATTCTTGAATATATATATCTAATTGTCCTACTATCCTACTTTTATTCTGATTATAACATAGTAGTATGATTGTTTCAGTGAATAGATATTCACGATTGTCAACTATTTATGTGTTTGTGACATCATCTGCCTTTATTCCTTATTAACATTGCCTTTCATGTTTGTCGTTTTTCTGTGTTCTGCTTGACTTTTATACTTATTTTTATTTTGATATAGGTAACCATAACAAAAAAGTAATCGTTGGCAGTATAATAACAATATCTATCTTTAGAAACTCTCTCTATAACTTACAAGGGAATTTAAAAAATGATTGTGTTATTTCTACAACGGCAATGGAAAATCACTAAATTCATAAAACAATGTTCCTATAGAAACAATAACACACGAAAACAATGACACCCTCGGTCTGCACTGAACCACAAACTAAATCAAATGAGCAATTAAATAGTCAATTAATTTGACAATACCCAACATAAATGTGGTTAAGACTGAGTTACCGACTTGGAACGGTCAATAGGCAATACGGCGAACTAGTTAGCCAGAGAAATGTGAAAAAAATACACATACTGTTGTTGTAAAGCTATATCAGAGATATAAATAATTAGAAGACCTCAGGATGTATCCACAAGTGAGTGTACTCAATAACTACAGCAGGTGCAGCCAAAGATAACCTATATATGGTACGATCAAATAAACCTGAGAGAAGACCGTTCGTGAATCTGGGTAAGTGTGAGGTGTTGTGCACCCTATAACCAGGTTTAAACCCTCAAGCGGCCGTTTTTGCCACTGACCGTTCCAAGGCCGTAGCCCTATTGTCAACCCTTTTATTTGTGATGTTTTATTTGGCCTTTTATTAATTTTTATATTTGTTCTTTGTTTATGTGTGTGTTTGTGGTTGACTGTCGTCCTTGAATGCTGCTTAAGGTGTTAGAAGGTGCAATTATAGAGTCACACTAGGTTGTCGAGGCATCGCACGAGAGAAAGCTGAAGCGTAGTGACTGACAATATAGGGGTCAAACACTAAACATGAAGTGCGTTGCAATACTGAATGGTCATATCCTTTCTGACGAATGTGAAGATAAATGGTGTTAAGTTGCCCAGAAATTTATAAATCACATCTCCATAAAATAAAGGCCGTGTCATTCCGAGTCGCAAACTTGTTTTAGGTTAGTGGTGTCTCAAATATGTTAACATTGCCGCAATAGAACTTTTAGAAAAATGTACGTTGTTTGGGATAATGAAAATCGTGCTCAATACGTTTACTTGTAACACTTTGTAATTCAACAACAGCAGTGATGATATGGTTTAATCTTACTGGTAGGAACACTGCGTTTATATAATCCTCTTCGGTCCCGGTACCGGCGGGGTTTAAATATGGCATGAAGTCGTCAACTGAAAAATCATATATTAGCTGTTGGTGACTTTCATATTCTTCTAAAACAAGCTGATACAATAGTTTATCAACAACAATAACAATACCACTTGTAAAGTATTCTTAAAGTTAGTATATGGTAAACATTGAACATAAATTGACTCCTAGCTAAGGGATAATACTGTTGATCTAAACAGGTGTAAATAAAGCCAACATCGAGAATTTACGTTTCCAGAAAGGTTCCAGCTCTCATCATGCTTCTCATATACCTTTAACTGCATCAAACTGTGTATTCTTATTCTACTTAAAATGTTATAATGTATTCAATATTTATTATTTTACCTGGAATAATATTTGAATATCTGTTTTTGTTTCTGTTTCTTATATTTTTGGCGGAGGCGTACTGATGCTCCTCAGCAACTGGTGACATTTTCTTTAGCAGCTGCAAATAAAATGCATGTACAATGTGTTATACACATTAATTGCAAGGAGATGTTTATAAACGTATATGTATTTATACCCAACTGGCTTAAATATTAAACTCCAACAAACTTCATGCAAAAACAAAATGCAAAATGGCAAATTGAATATCAATCTAGAGCATATCACATATAGAACTTTTCTTAACCATAGAGGCATCTTTGAAATAAGTGAGATACTATTACGTAGGATACACGTTTTTTAACATCCACAACTTGTACATTTATGTTTGAGCCAGTGGAAACATTGACGACAGATATAAACAAATGCCTGACAAAACATAAGCCGGAAGTACGTACCTCAAACTGTACATCTAATTTTCTTTTCAATTTTACAGGATCAATTTCCATTAGCTCTGTGTAAGCCTCTGAAAACCTAGTCGACGGTATAGCAGCTTTAGACATCAGCAGCGCCTCAACTAACGCTTGGTGAATGAAAATGTATTGATCCTTAAAGTAAAATTAATATACTAGTGTCTGAATAAATAAAATACCAGTTTCTATATATAACAAAACAAAGGGCATCTAACTATTTTGCTATGGTACACTACATAAACGCGTAAACAATATCAGCAGTATGACAATTATGTAAGTTTGATGTGTATCTTCAGTCGTTTCACTAGATATAATTATTTTGATGCTGAGGCTTCTGACAAGTCATTGAGTATATTCTTAAGTCAATAAGAACATTCCTGATGGCTTTCTAGAGTTTTGTTTTACAGTCATATATATATTTATATATATATATATGAGAAAATACATACATCTACAAAATACCTTTCAAAAAGCACTGGATCCCCGAGGGGATACGAACATGTTGGAATAAATTAATAGATGGGGAAAAAAACATTTATACAGTGCTACAGTTTATAAAAACTCAAGCGCTTTCGGCTAACGCCTTCATCAGGAGTACACAAACACGAAAATAACAAATACGAAACAAAAAACACTAAAATACACGGCAGTTTATATAAAACTCTTTAAAAAACAACTTATCGTTTGGCAGTGTTGCAGAAACTGTTTACTTTAATACGCTTAAACACAAAAAATCCAGTATTTATTTAATTTAATTTGTTTAGCCTTAGTCATTGTTTTTACTAGCTTTGGAGTTGCTTTATACTTTATCCTGCAGTATCGATTTTAGGTTTAAGGTTTTGAGGTATGGCTTGTGTTATCTTTTTCACATTTTTACTCTCTCTTCATAACTAAATGTCAGGGTACAGTTCTTCCCTCATCCAACCAGATATGTTCTTTTTTTAGTATCCCATTTGGCTCCAGAGTGTCTATTCAAAGTAAACAGTTTCTGCAATACTGCCAAACGATAAGTTGTTTTTTAAAGAGTTTTATTTAAACTGCCGTGTATTTTAGTGTTTTTTGTTTCGTATTTGTTATTTTCGTGTTTGTGTACTCCTGATGAAGGCGTTAGCCGAAATTGCTTGAGTTTTTATAAACTGTAGCACTGTATAAATGTTTTTTTCCCTATATATATATATTATATACCACATTATATGCATGAATATCTCTGATGTATATCGTTTTTATTACATTTTAATCGGTGAAAGATTGGGATTTCTCAGTGAAAGAATATTCATAATCACTTAATATTAATAACTAACTCTGAACACAAAAATAACTAACTGTGACGTTGAGTTAGTTATGACGTAAAAGGTGTTGCTGACGTCGACGTCATCCGCCGAAAACGTTCAATAAAGCGAATAATTCCGGTTAAAATCATGTATAATTACTTAAATTATGCAGATTTAAAATGTAATAAATAGATTATTTAACTGCTGTGTTCGATTATAGGGAAATCCTTCACTCGGTGGTAGGCGTGTTGTTTTTTCACTCACTCGCATACGCTCGTTGGTGAAAAGAACAACACGTCTACCATCCCGTGAAGGATTTCCCTGTAATCGATCCCAGCAGTTAAATAAACATCTATTTAATGCTACCTAGTTTGTAAGGCAGGCGGTGATTCCTTATTTGCGTGTTTTAACTGCGTTCTGTGAATGCTACACTTTCTAGTCAACATTCTATATTCAATATTCAACGCTCAGCATATTTGTCTGGTTGGTTGAATGGTGTTTTACGTCATTTTCATTACATTTAAGGTTTTATGCGACGCTCGGTTTGTAGTTGTAATCCAGACAACCCACGTTTTCATGGGGAGAACCAGTACTGTATTCCTCCAGAAATCCGTAAGAATCGACACTTTCTCATTTAAAGTTCAAACTCCCAGTGGGATTGGTACCCGCGGCGGTGAGAGACAAGAAGGTTTCGAGGCAGTAATGATGTTTATACCTTCGATACCTGCGTTATTAAGCCTACTTTACTGTGTAATTTACGTTACCTTGTTGAATGAAGGTGTTTGTTTTATGCAATTAAGAACATATATATTTTATATCCAAAAACTATTTAAAACATCTTAGTTATTATTATTATAATAGACAATGTTTGGTTCTTGTATTGTCCGTTACTTTGAGTGTTTTTTTTAAATAATTAATAATAATTTGCCGTGCGTTACCAGAAATCTAGAAAATTCAGCCATTTAGCTTATAAAGATGTAAATAAACATTCCTCTACACATCATCAATGGTAACAACAAAGTTTGAACAGACATGAAATTATGTCAATGCTAATATGCGTTACCTCATGTATTAAACGTTACATACGTTACCAATTATGTTTCATCATTTTATTTAAATACCACATCTAAGTATCAAATAAAAACATTGAGTTATATCTTTATTTTCCTTTATATACTCTATATACTTAGAAAAACATTGAATGAAATGAAGTTTGCATATAATTTACACGACTCTACCGTATTGTAACGTTACCATAGTCAAAGAAAAATAGCAAATTATATGCACAATTGTAACTGCTAATGTATCATATATTATTCAAATGTAACAAATTAAGCAATTTCACCATATTCACAAAACGAATTGAACTTTACTTACGTTACTAACACATATAAATGTATAGCTCTGGGAGATAGCATGCATTTTCATGGAAATATATTACATCATTTGAGCTCATGATTCCTATATACATCGTCATCAATTTCTATAAACTCAATATCAATCAGTTTGTTGGATTCTATACGTTGGCTGCCATATCTTCCCGCCCATTATTGCTTCCTTCTTCAGTGCAGTACCAGACACAATATCACCAATAGGCCAGTCAAATTTAATAACTTCATCTTCTCTAATTTGTTTCTGCGTCTGGTAGGTCTGGTTAGTGTTGGTCAGTATGGTGCCACAACAACACTTGAAAGTGTGCATGTTCGATGCATGAATATAGAAAATTGACACGGCAGCAAAAAGCTCTAGTCGTGGCCTTTGAATTGTCGCAAAAACGTAATTGACATCCGTGTAAAGAGGTATGACATATAGGCAGCACTCATCTCCGTGATCTCCGCACCCCTTTTTGAAGATCATCCGAACATTCATGCTGCTGTTCGAGCAATCCAAATTGACACACACTCACTCTGGTTTTTAATCATATTCAATGGGACTGCCTCGCATCTCACTACAAAGCCGCTTGTTGTAACAGAGCTTGTAAAGCAATTTAGTGTGGGTAGTAAAGAGCAAATATCAGAACCCTTAACCTCTACAATTTGTTTCACATTCAAAATCTCCTTTGTTAATCATCCCAGTGCCAAACTCGACATACGATTGTATTACTGAAACACATTTTGAAAGCAGGATCAGTATATCTGTGTCAGGAGAACGCACCACGATTGTTTCTGATTTTGTTGAGGATTGAAAGTGTTCATTATGATGTCTGCTTTCTCCTATGATGAAAACAGATCTCCCTGATCATCAGCAATGTTAGATATGTCATCTGAAATGGTAAGTCGGACACATTTTTTTACCAGACATAGTTAGTTTCATAGCCTTTGAGGTTTGGTGCATATCTGTTTATTTTCCACCGGCCGCAGTGAGATTTGTGAGATTAATGAATTGCGTCGTATAGTGCACTCATGTAACTTAATCACAATAGGTCTTCGTTTTCGGCCCTGACAACAGGAAAGTTGGGGGTTTCCCATCGCCTCTTGCACTCAAACTACTTGCTAGATCTAGGGACGCAAGTGACTGTCACAAAGTCGACTCAAGGTGCTTTGGTAAGTATGTCAAACACCGGCTCTGCCAAATCGTCAAACGTAACAGGAACTAAATGCTGACTGTGAGGTCTTTGTCAGTTCTAATTGAATTGCCACTAGCTGTTGCAAGGGCCCATGGTACTGAGCCTAGAGGATATGATAGCTTCAACTTAAGATCTGTCATATGCCAGATCAGTAAGGGAACAATTAACCAAATATAGTGTGCTATAGATCGGGCCGGCGTGTCAATTAACAAGTCATTGACAAATATGTCATAGGCCTATTTTAAAAATATTCGTAGTATTTGTTGTTCATATGCACTATTCATACTAAAATCTATGATAAGAGAGATGATTTCAATTTTAACATCGTTAACTATCCACACCTGGATGGAGATGTACCTCGAGCTACCTCATATGGGGTGTATATCTCCCAGCTCATTCGATTTGCTAGAGCGTGTAATGATGTTATAGACTTTAATGATCGTAATCAAGTTATTGAAAGTAAATTTCTTCAGCAGGGTTTTCGTTATCACAAACTACGTAGATCTTTCTCTAAATTCTACCGCCGCAACGAGGGCCTGCTGGAAAAGTACAACACCAACCTTAAAACACTTCTGCGACTAGGCATATCACAACCCTCATTTTATGGAGATGTGGTCTATAAACTTCGAAAGTTGAAGTGGTCTGACGGGTTTCCTGACCGCTTTACAAATTTAATCAGGAAGTTCGTCAGAAAAGGATATAACCCCTTGGCTTTACAGCGATTGACCCCTCTACAGTCGGTCATTACGCTTCACTTTTCACTTGTGCGATGACTGGACTACCTCTTGTGACTCTATGATTGTACCTACTGAAACCCCAACTAAGGGAGGTGGGTGCATGAGCTTTCGTCCCTCGGGTTTTCTGGTCGTACCCTAGATTGGTCTTCTCTTTAGCTGCAACTACTATGGTTGTTCAGTACGATTCTGGATACATCCTGAGATGTTTATTATTTTGTATGTATATCTTTAGTTGGTTTCTCTGGATGTGGACTTTATTGTTAGAGATTTCCTTTTGATGGGATTTAGTTTTGTTTAAACTGTCTTGTCTATTTGGGCGCTGAAGACAGAATAATAGCGAGGATTGTGCGCATATAAAATCGATTCAAGCTAACCAGTAGTTCTTATTGCCTACTGACCGTTCCAAGTCGGTAACCCTGTCTTCACCACCCTTTCTGTTGTTTTTTGTCTCTTTCATTGTAGTTTCAAGTCCTTGTTTGCAGTACAGTGCGGACCTACGATGCCACTGCGTTCGGACGTTGTGGTTTCTATAGGACCCTATATTCTATAGGACCCTATATATCATTTTACTCATATTCAAATGTATTGAAGGTGTTTTGGAATTGTCATGGTAACGTAATTGTCACGTGCGCTAAACACAAACGCCCCAACTCTCAGATGGCAGACAAGTCTCATTTTGAAGCTATTGGCAAGGACTTTCAGAAAATCATACAAACAAAATTTCCCCAGGGGATGTGCAGCTCAAGGACTATTATATATATCCCTTATCGTCAGTAGATATCAAAACGGTTTACATACGTATGTTGTAAAAGGTGCCTGTTAATGGCAGGACAGCGACTTTAATTTAATCGACGATTGCATGTTGTTCACAGCCTAATGTTCAGGATTTAGCTAAAGGTTGCGGTATCCTAAATATAGATTGGGCTTGGTCACGCCCTTTCCCAGGAGTGACCTGAGCCAGAAGTGAAATGTCACACAAATTAAAACAAGCCAGATAAATGTTTCAAAAATTCATTTTCAGAGTTGTTAATTAATTAATGAATAACATTTATTAAAATGAGAGCATTTATTTTTACCAAATGTACTTTATAAACATGAAATTGTGAGATTAACCCTCACTCAAAAACAGGTAAATCTTGCTTAAATACTGCGGTAATGCGTGTAAACAAATATGGCGGCTCCCATGGAAAGTTCTGTAGGGGAAACATGCTGAATTTTAACTTTCAGCATATTGGACTTACCTTGAAAATAAGACACATCTTTTTAAATTTGTAGGTTTTTTATCTTCGGAAAAGTTTGCATTGTGGCCTATGGGAAAGCAATTAGTGTAACGCAACCTAAACTTACTTAATAAAACCGAGTCTGCTACTTGTATCTCCTGTTTATATATGTTGTTTCCAAAGGATCCCATTTTCAGTATATATTGCCATTCATACTAGCGTTTGTTTAGTGCTGTGTAGCGGCCGCAAAATGTTGCCCCGACTACAAATCAGTAGTTTTATTACTTACTAGGTCTTTGAGATCATCAAATCCAATCTTCGTGGCTTTAAAGTAGAATATCGCTTAATACGGTGCTAGAATGCGTGAGAGGTTTTGCACTCGACATTACCTCTCATGAACAGACTCAATAAAACCGAGTCTGCTACTTGTATCCCTTGTTTTTGTTGGCTGCTTTCAAGGGATCCCCTTTTCGGTATGTATTAATATGTAACATAGGATGAATCTATAATTGTATCTGTCAAACCTTATGACAACATATTTTGCAAAATTAAATATATTTACCAAAGTTTGGACCATGTTCACTCTCTGTCGACGTAGTGTATCTACACATCCAGCCACGTCTGCATAACCAAGTGCCTGAGCTTGTTCAGTCAGGTAGTCAATGGCTATAAAGGTTCCCGTACGACCAATTCCCGCACTGTCAATGAAACATTTCATATGAGGTGTTTCTACTTTTAACGGTTGTTCTGCTTAGTTTTAATGTTTGACTTTTTAAAATAGTATTTTGAAACCAAACTGACTATTGTATGGTGGAATGATTGTTTTGTTACATTGTTATCATATTTAACAATGTTATGTGCAAGTACATATTTGGTAAAGACATGAAAGATAGTGAATCAAAATAGACTTTTAAAACCGTCACTTTTAATATCGCATTAATGTACAGGGCAGTATTGTATCGTTATATAAGTGTCTTAGTTAGTACTATACCTGCAGTGTACAACGATAGGTCCTGTTCCTGCTGAGTCGGTGTACTTGACCTTATTACGGAATTTGTCTACAGATGATGCATGTTTAGGGACACCTTTATCTGGCCATGACGTGAAATGAAACTGTAAAAAAAACCTATCATCAGCGCCCTCCTGGAAAATAACACAAAACAAAAAGTGTACGACGAAATTCTAATTCAATACGTTAAAATATATATCCATGTGTCGTTATTATGCAACATCTATGTATATATAACAATCATATTTCTATGACAACTAAAGTGGATAAGAACTTGTTTTATCGCTCGTTCTGATCCTTTTGTTTCTCTTGTACAAATATTGTGTAATGTTGTTTATATTAGGATAAACTATTTTTAAACCAATAGTTTTGTATATATTTTAAATTAAAATTAATGTTTCAACCAAAAGGAACATACGGCATTTTTTTAGTGTATGTCAATATTTACAATTACATCATTATTTATTGTTCTAGTATAATATTGACCAGTTTGAATTATATAAAAGGTAAAATATTCGGGAGTTTTAAGTTTTCTTCGTTATCCTACCATATATTTAAATATATTATTGGGGTAATATAGGTCAACTTACAGGAGTATATAAACAACTTGCGCTCAACTATTAATAATGAATTGCAGATAAATATGCCACAAATGCAGAAAATAAAATCGAGATGCCTCGACTTTTAAATTAATCAAGATAAAATTGTGGCCCTTTAAAATATTTGAAACAAGTTTATCGCTGTTACCCGACACACAGCTAGTGTTCTGATCATGAAATCTGAGTACTTCTCAGTCTCTTGTAAAGTGACTGATATCTTCCCATATGTAATGCTGCCCTCTGTCGGCCAGTACTGGAGGCATTTTTCCTGAAAATGAAAATAAATTAGTAGAAAGATAGGTATTCATTTTAACCTGATTTTGTCTGAATTACATTACGTGTTGCAGGATTTTGAAATGGGTATTTCGACATTAAACGCGTTTAAAAACATTTTGTGCTGAAAAACATGCAAAAACATGTTTCAAATTACTTATCAAAAGTTTTAATTTTACAATAAGCAAACATTTTAAGCCTAAATTAAGTTTTCATTTCATACCCAAGCCAAACCCGTTTTCGCTTTTTGGAGAAGGGGCTGGATGGGGTATTAATGTTAGTACTCGGACCAGGTAATGGCAAGGTTTTTACCATGGTTTTCAAACCTTTATCAATTTTCTAAACCATCCTACATAACCTAAGCCAAACACCACACAATACCAAACTGATACGATTGATTCTCCAATATCTGCATTCTATACAATATGTATACATTTGTCTAAACAGTGTTCCAAAACTGAGCTAAACAAGACACACAACAGAGCCATGTTGGGCATATTCTGTACTAATATCGACGTACCCGGTTACCGCACGGGAGGCGACATAACTGTAAAAGCAAATGCCTTGCCTGTTTGCTTTAAATTAGTCAATATTTCTATTGTTTCCACTGTCTTATTTTCCAGATATCGGCCAATGCACGAGGAGACAACAAAAATGTGCATACCTTTCCTTCTTCCCATAGATTAGTCAACATGACTATTTTCCCACTGTCTAGTTGCCATATCATTCTCCAGATGTCGTTGAGGTTTGCCTTAGTCGCCCCTGCAACATAATTGCTTATAACATAACCATTGCATTAACCAACTTCCTATAATGCCAACTTGAATGTTAGCAATGAAAAGTAATCATGATTGAAATGTTTAAGGTTTCTTACAATGGCAAGGTACAAGTTTAAAACTAAATATACGCACCTTGTGATGCGACATATCCCTTTGTTTGACCAAAGTCCTGTGAAATAAACAAGCATGACTTGAAAACATTCGCAGACAGTAGTATAAAACAGAGTATGAAAAGAGAGATTTGGAAATCGCTGAACATTCTAAATACAAACATTTTTGCAGTCTAGGTTTGACTGAACGGCAGTGTTCAAGCCATCTAGCCGCGGGCTGAGCAGAATTCAATATTCAAAATGCCAATATACGAATAATTGAGACATCCTGAAGATGGTTTGCATATGACGATGATCATGGACAGTTTAATGATGTATTTTCATACAATGCCATGGCCAGCGGCGTATGGTCCCAGTTTTGCTATACGTGTACTAATATCACTAATACACAATTACAAATAAACTACTACCATCACTACCATCAACACCACTACCATCACCACCACTACCACCGCTTACTTAACACGTACTACTACTTCTACTACTACTTGTACTTTAACTACTACTACTACTTGTACTATAACTACTACTAATACTACTACTAATAATAATAATACTATTACTACTACAACAACCACTACAACCCTAATATTAATACTACTACAACTACTACTACTACTTCTACTACTACCACCACTACTATTACAACTACTACTACTACTGCTATTATAACTACTACTACTACTACTATTACTACAACGACTACTACTCCTACTACTACTTCTACTACTACCACCCCTACTATTACAACAACCTCCACTATTACTACTACTACTACTACCACCTATACTATTACTACTACTACTGCTGCTACTACTACTACTACCACTACCACTATTAATACTATTAATACTACTACTACTCTGCTGCTGCTACTACTACTACTACTACTATTACCACTACTACTACTACTACAGCAACTACTACTACTACTACTACTACTACTACTACTACCAATACTACTTCTGCTACTACTTCTTCTACTACTACTACTACTACAGCAACTACTACTACTACTACTACTACTACTACTACTATTACCACTACTACTACTACTACAGCAACTACTACTACTACTACTACTACTACTACTACTACTACTTCTGCTACTACTTCTTCTACTACTACTACTACTACAGCAACTACTACTACTACTACTACTACTACTACCAATACTACTTCTGCTACTACTTCTTCTACTACTACTACTACTACAGCAACTACTACTACTACTACTACTACTACTACTACTACCAATACTACTACTAATAATAATAATAAACTCCTACTACTTCTACTACTAAGAAAATGAACAGAGACACCAAAAACAATGAAAACATAATAAATAAAACAACTGAACTTCTCATAATGTCCAATAAACAACCTTTTTAAATATAAATGTATATTATCATGGACACAATTGTTTATATCTGATTATCCTTGTACAATATCACTCACATGAATATAATTTGCGTTTATATAATCTAATTCTGTTTTATCGTTGTCAGTGTTAAGTATCACACGGGTATCATCATCTGTGGAAAATAAAACAATCCATACTGTATTTCATTCATAAAAAAATATGTTTTCATTCCAGATAATATTCTTTCCAAAGTTACAACTTTAATAATATTTTATTGCTTGATGTTATTTACATAAATACATGTGATATACAAATTACAATAATAAATAACATTTACAAATGGATTGGACGACGAGTTATCACAACATCAGTTACTAGTCTGGGCTGTTGTGTATTTTTGCAATTTTTTTTGCTACAGTTGGAATAACATTGATTTTTATGATCCTAAAAATATTCTGAACGAAAAAAGTATTTGTGCCAATTTGTTGGTCCACTCTGTCATGGCCGCCATCTTGAAATTCAAAATGGCCGCCAATTTAGCATGTTTATAGCATATAATTTACCCCTGGATACATAGAATCACAATTTTGGTGTCTTTTAGTACATTTATGGGGTCAAGGAATGTGAATTTTGTATTTCTGAAGATGTCAAGTTATTGGCCGCCATTTTGAAATTCGAAATGGCCGCAAATTTAGCATGTTTATAGTATATAATTGCTCCCTAGATACATAGGTTCAACATTTTGATTTCTCTTAGTACATTTATGGGGTCAAGGTATGCGAATGTTGTATTTTTGAATATATCAAGCATTAAACAACATCTTTAATTTCAAAATCAAGTCTACAAAATCACAATACTTCAAATTTGTAAATGATGAATCTCAATATTGCATTCACTACTATGTCTGCCTGACAAAGCAACAATCCTTTAATTAGCACTTTTTGGATTGACGCGATAACTATTGGGAATGATACGTATACGTGAAAGTATAATTATGTATCGAGATACACAGATACAGATGAATGTTATCAGTGTTCTTTTTTGTCACTGCCAGGACAATGGACACTGCTGGATATTGTGATCCCTAATTAGATACATATTACATGTACTGTAATCTCTATATGCCTCTATCATCCACTCCAAAGTTGTCCTCACTGGTCAGAGTGTTCGTATTGCAACAGTCTTTATTTGCCTCGCATATACATAATTCTGTGCAGGGTAAGTTCTGTCGTTTGCAGGAGCACCGTGCGCTGGAACATTTACTGGCGTCACATTTACACAGCAATACTTCTGTTACTGCGTCTGGTGCTAACGGTACTTTGGTCAGCGTGGGCTATCAACCTGTCGTCGTCCTTGCTCCAGCCTAACTCAGTCGGTTCTGAAATCCTGGGATGGAGCACCGTATCCTGAGCCCAAATGTTGGCCTGTGGATGTGCTCTCAGAATATGCTGTAGCCATGTACCTTCAGTTGGGGGCAAGGTGTCTACTCCTTCGCTAGGTGCCAGCCGTCTGAATATTTTCCACCTAAGTGTTGCTGGATCATGTGCGTTCACCTGCTTTGTACTAAGGGTCATGCACAAAAACTCCTGACAGCCTGCAATCACATCTGGAGAGGGCATGTCATCCTGGCCAAGCTGCGAAAGAGCATCTATGACATGCGTTGGAGCTTTCATGAACACCTTGAAACTTGTCTTCTTGCCAACGCCACTTATCTGTCCAGTTGTGTCTGATCCAGTTATGGCATGGAATCCAGGTAGGGCCTTAGCTTTTTCACTTCCCAGTTTGCCATATAGAGGTTGCAGTGCACTTCGCTTTCGATTTTAACTGGTGCCTGTGACGATGCCAGTGTTTTGGCCCAATTCGTCAAGTCTGCGTAGAATTAGCACCCACCAATCTGTGTCCTGGGTAAAGAAGTCTACTTCAGCACTCGTGGCAGAAATTTCTAGGGCATGTGGCATCATAAGCGTATCAGCCTCTTCTTGGCTGCTTTTCTGAGTGCTTGGTTGGCATCCAGCTTGGTTGGTCAGGACATCTTTTCTTGTTGCAGTCACAACATCCTTTCTGCAGAGCTGGATTGCTTTGTCAGCCAAGAAGAATGTTAGGCTATCCTTGTTTGCTTTGCTTGCCAGAAACTGCTTTTTGTCGTTTATTGGTGTCAGGTCAGTGATGTGCATGTCTTCCCCTGCACATGCTGAGAAACCATATCGGATTTGATCCTTGATTGTGAGTTTCTTGTCATAATTGTCAAAGATAATACGACCGCCATCATAATCACTGAGCAAAGCGTCAATTCTTTGAGCAAATACCTGACCCAGTTCCTTGCATGTCTTGAAGTTTGCTGCATGCACCAGAGACTGCACAACTGCCATGCCATCTAAGATCAGATGTCGTTTGTTATCTGTAAGTGTAGCTATTTGATCACCCTGTGTGTCTGACAACTGTTCCAAGGCATGAATGAGATCACTCTTGTTCTTGCAAGGATGTAGTGAACCGTCTGGTTTACACCATTGAACTCGTATGTGGCTATTGCCTCCTGAAGATCAATATGTCGCTGTGATTTCGCTATGACCAGCAGTCTCGACATGATTTTAGTTGGTATTCTTTGGTATTGCATTTGAGTTTCACTGTCTTGCAGAGCTCGTCCCAGTTTAGGAATTTGACCTTCGTCATGCTGTCCCAAAACTTTACTTCTCCACACAGACGCTCTTCAACAAAGGACAGCTTTGCTTGTTCACCACGCGTTTCCATGTACAGAATACTTGACTGGGCCTTCTCACTCAGTATCTTCTTATTCATTGTGTTGTAGAGTTGGTTGCCCTTGTCACAAAATGGATTGTGAGGCTCAAGAACAGACTTCAAGTCTTGAATCGCCTTCTCCTGACGTAATGTTACCGTAGGTGACATTTTGGGATGATGATCTGTACGGGAACGGGCAAGTCCAAACATTTCCTCCGTCTCTTTGGACAATCTGGCAAGCTCTGGTGCTGCAAGGCAATACTTCAGAAGAGTCGTCGGCTTAGTAGTAATTCCCTGAAGACCTCATTCGCCTTTCAAGTTTGTGTTGTCATGTTTCTGAGCTTGATCTACTCCGATACTCGTGAATGGGATGTTGCTCTTTGTCACTGCAAACTCGCCATCTACTAGATATAGTCTCTGCCACAGAGCTGGGTCTGTTTCCTTGGCATCGTATCCCGTGCTGTGAACTCCATAATATTCTGCGCATAGTCCAGTCTGTTGTACGCAAAGAAATAAGTACAGAGTTTCTCCAGTTAAGACAGATACAGCAGTAGGTCAGGTGCTTTGACAGAACGATGGAATGCAAGAAGCATCAACACTTGGCGCATATACATGCGAGTCCATGCATACTTCTGAAATTGCTCATTATTCTTGTCAAAGTCGTCAAGTTGTTTCTCCAAGTTCATTTGCTCGAGCTGAACCATAAGCTTCTGCTACCTTCGCATCTGTCGTGTCTTTGTCCGTAACCTCAAACGCGTTGCCTAATTTGTTCACACACCCAGTCAAAGCTTCAAGTACCAACGGCTTTTCTTTGAAGAATTCTCCCAACCACAGATCAGCCAACACCTGTAATGTGATTTCATGTGCTTCTACAGCTCGATCATAATGACTTCCATTGATGATCTGATTCACCACAACACTGCCGTACAGATCAGCTTGAATCCAAGCCTCGTCAATGCCACTGTACGCTACAGTTTTGCCCAGGCATCTTACTCCACACAGGCTTGTGTGAAAAGGACCAGGAAGCAACCACCACTTCTCTGCAAAATGTGTGTCAAGGTATTCCAGCTTGAGTGCTCTCTTATACAAATCCATATCAAATGTTACCATGATCTTGCTATTGTCTTCTGGACACGTGAGTATGTTTAGCTTGGAGAGGTTCTCTAGGACTGTTATCAGAGTTTGCCAGTCATGAGCCGGGGCATTCACTATTGGCAGGGAACTGGCTGTGTCAAGGAACTCTGCAGTGGTAGGTTTGTACACATGTGAGTTATACGCACTCCAAACAGGGATGCACTGTGTTGCATGATCTGACGAATGTGTAATCGTATCCGATGTCGCAGGGTTGCTTGATGAACGCTCTATATAGCGTGAAGACAGCCACAAGATGTCCGAGTTGTGTGCTCTGAGAACAGTGTCTGCATCTTGCCCAAGTCTGTACGTTGGATAGTGAGGACTTCTAGATGGTTTTGGATTGCCACTAATAGTGTATGGGTGAAGATCGACAACTGTTGCAAAGACATCCATGAATGCGTCTTTGAGTGTTGAATGTTTCAGTTCAAGGGGACCACACATGATTTCTGGGGTTTGATTAATTGATATTCATTGGTACACTGATGCAGCAGTCCCATGAAAAGAATAGACGCCAGAATTATGATCCTATGTATCCGGGGAGCAATTCTACACAATAAACATGATACATTGGCAGCCATTTTGAATTTCAAGATGGCTGCCAATATTTGACATCTTCAGAAATACAAAATTCGCATCCCTTGACCCCAAAAATGTAATAAGAGACACCAAAAGTGTAATTCTATGTATTTTTGGGGCAATTATAGGCTATAAACATGCTTAATTGGCGGCCATTTTGAATTTCAAGATGGCGGCCATAATGGAGTGAAGCAAAAAAATGTCACAAATACTTTTTTTGTTCCGAATAGTCTAAGGATCATACAAATCAATGTTATTCCAACTAAAAGACACCAGAATGTTGATCCTATGTATCCGGGGAGCAATTCTACACAATAAACATGATACATTGGCAGCCATTTTGAATTTCAAGATGGCTGCCAATATTTGACATCTTCAGAAATACAAAATTCGCATCCCTTGACCCCAAAAATGTAATAAGAGACACCAAAAGTGTAATTCTATGTATTTTTGGGGCAATTATAGGCTATAAACATGCTTAATTGGCGGCCATTTTGAATTTCAAGATGGCGGCCATAATGGAGTGAAGCAAAAAAATGTCACAAATACTTTTTTTGTTCCGAATAGTCTAAGGATCATAAAAATCAATGTTATTCCAACTAAAAGACACCAGAATGTTGATCCTATGTATCCGGGGAGCAATTCTACACAATAAACATGATACATTGGCAGCCATTTTGAATTTCAAGATGGCTGCCAATATTTGACATCTTCAGAAATACAAAATTTGCATCCCTTGACCCCAAAAATGTAATAAGAGACACCAAAAGTGTAATTCTATGTATCTTTGGGGCAATTATAGGCTATAAACATGCTAAATTGGCGGCCATTTTGAATTTCAAGATGGCGGCCATAATGGAGTGGAGCAAAAAATGGCACAAATACTTTTTTTGTTCCGAATAGTCTAAGGATCATACAAATCAATGTTATTCCAACTAAAGCAAAAAAAAATGCAACCCTAAAAAAATCGACACAACAGCCCAGACTATACGGTCCGTTCCAACAACATAGCATTCGATATCAATTGGTTGTCAAGCATGTGTTATATGTATAAGTATATCAAAAACTTCAAACAGTTCACAGCGGTCAGAAAATTGGAATATATGTACACCTTTATTTGTTTCTGATAAATGCACTATGTAAATTGTCTAAGTATCTTTTATGGTATACACGCTAACAATACCAAATATTGCCATTTCGTGGTCCCGCCTTAATTCCATTAAGCGATTGAAAAACTTAAATTTTATAACGGATATGTTGACAATAAAACACGTTAAAAACATATTTTTACTGAAAATAATGCGAAAACCTGTTTAAAATACCTGTTAAAAGTTTTAATTTTACAAAATACTATTTTTTTAAGCCGAAATTAAGGTTTTATTTCATACCCAAGCCAACCCTATTTTCGCTTCTTGGAGAAGGGGATGGATGGGGTATGAAAGTTAATACTCGGATCACGTAATGCGGTATGAGGAAATAACGAGTAAAGATAAATCACACAATATGAAACATCAAGAACTATAACATACACGCATACAGATTTTTATATCTGTTTTTAGGCTGGTTGTGCGGCTTCAGTGCTTCACTATGCCTTTCTTTCATTCCAATTGGGAAACTCTGCAAGTGCAAATAAATAGTTTCCATTCTTGTATTAAACTCTTTATTTTGTGTTAAAAATTGTTAACATTTACCATTGTTTTGTTTTTAAGAAGTATCCAATGCAAAATAATACAGATAACACCCGAAATGCCACAGAACATTTACATAAATATAATAGTATTACAAAAGCAGTTATTCGGAAGGCACAAAATTGACTAACACAAAAGAAACAGATTATTAAGTAGTTTGGCAAATATTGTGTGCGGTTCCAAAGGGCGTGCTGCCGGCAAATAGATACATTATATCATGCTCAGCTTTCATATTTTTATCAAAAGAAGGCATGGCCAAATAGCCGGATACCCTTAATGCAGCCCCAAAAGTCTTAAACAAATGGGCATGGCCCAAAAGCATTATGCCCTTAATAAATCCCCAAAAGGATTAAATAAAATGGTTATTCAAAATTCTCATTAAACGAGTAAAGTTAAATACTCCTTCATTTAATAACTTGAAAAGAATTTCATTTCGAAAGAAGGATAAAAATATCGGACAGGGAAAGCAGCATTCAAGGACGACAGTCAACCACAAAACACAAAAACAAAGACGCAAACAGACAAACGAAAAGGCAAAAGTAATAAAAAATGCAAACGACATCACAAACACAAAAGGGTTGACAATAGGGCTACCGCCTTGGAACGGTCAGTGGCAAAGTAGGCCACTGGGGGTTTAAACCGGTTCTAGGGTGCACCAAACCTCACACTTACCCTACTGTCATCCCATTAAAACAGGACAGTGTAAATAAAGAAATCCCCGCCATGATCTAAACTCTAACCAACAAGGCAGCATCAATAGGCAATATAAGTAAAACACAAAAATGCTCGTGTAAATATAATACAAAAAAACAATAGCCTAGAAAGTCACAATGAAGGTACTCAATGACTTGGCAGACGCCAGAGTAGTAAGAGAATACACCATTAAAAAGTTTACAATAATGTGCATAACCGAACTAGGCGTGATGCACCAACAGTAAGGCCACAAAAGGCTTAATATTTCATGCCGATCCTGGGAAACAGTGGTCAATATTACATTACAACTTCCTAAATTATAAAAGTGTTAATTGTCATTAACGTGATTAACTTTGATTTTACTGAATTGACGCTGACGGTTAAACTACTAATCAACTACAAAGCATCGGTATAAATAGTGTTAATGAGTGCATTAAGATAAAAGCTGACTTAATCCAAAGACTGACGGTCCCGGTAAAATTATTTATTTTCTAAAGAAACATAGAGGAGTATTTATAAAAAAATGAATATATAAAAATAATTCATGTGTCAGCCATTTTAAATGTTACAATAGGATATATTTATTATGGGACATATTCACATAGTAATTAATACAAAGCGATTTTCTGTTTTAGAATAGAGGTACTATTACGTTAGTTTATATAAATAAATATGGCTACTATTCTGATTTTAAGACACTTCTTTTCAACTAACTTCATGTAAAGTTGGTGACTTAGGTAAAAAGTAATATCGAATATAGCCACTTGTGGTTTTAGAGAAATCGTGATAAAGAATAAACAGACTCCTGGTTTTAAAATAGTTGATCTTACATTAACATGACATTGTGTTGGGCTATATAAATGTGTTTATCTGTATGCATCATTTATCTTGGCATTTACCTCAAACTGTGCTTCAAAATGTTCTATGGCAGCATCACCAACTAAAACAATATCTGACAATGCTTCCACTTTGATCGCCCTCTCTGGCATCTTGTCTGTATCAAGGTAACCATTGTAGACATGGTCAGATTGTTGAGAATCTTGATTGTTGTAAGATGGCACCTGTGCAAGTTTTGGTTTACTATGATTTCGAGATCTTTTGTCTGAAAGCAATTACAGAACGGAAAATGAAAAAACTTTTATTCTCAACGTAGCTGTATATTACTAACGGAACCAATTATACCTATCAAAAGTTAGTTGGATCTTGTACACATTTGTAAAACCAACAGATAACGTAAGTGGTCTATACAGCGTTAAAAATGTATTTTTTAAAGCAAAGTGTGTATGTTTTAAACACTGTACCCTTAAATAGTAGTAACATAATTATATAGAAGAAGATTCTTTATTCACCTCTTAATATGGATAGTGGGGTCAAGTCCATCTCCACCTAAACCTTACAATCATTTTAATGTTTTAAAGAAGTCATAATGACCAATGAGCAAAATGTTTAAACAGTAAATTGTATACTTAAGTATAAAAGAAACACAATATTTGAGGGCAGTATATATGGCGTATTAAAATGTTCAAAAAATTCTTTTGTTAATTTACAAGTGATGGAAAGTCGTCACTGATACCTGCACCATAGTTACTTTTAAAACCTATTCTTAAATAAAGCATTAAATACAAAATTTAACAGATGCTTGTGATGCACTGGTCGTGGAATATGTACTCGGGAATAATATCACTTTTTGTCTTAATGTTGTCGCACGACATCATTTATCAAGAATCCAGCGTTTTTGTCAAATTTAGTAAGGTTTTCTTCATGCCACGTTTACGTAAAGAGGAGCGTGAAAACGCTGTCAAATAGCTGTTGAACGGAATTTCGCAACGTATGGTGTCGTATAGGTTAACATATATATATTTCAAATAAATAAATTGTAAGTGTAGTGTAACTATAGAATTTTACAAACAACAACTAACAAAATGGTAGTCTAGAATATCACTCAAATTTAGCTATGTTTGCTCTATCCAATAATTTATCCGATTATTTTCATAGTATTGGACAGAAAAGTATAAATGTTCGTATTTATACAATTCTAAATGTTTACTAGTATATGTATGTCCATATGCATATTTAAAAATAATACATATACATATTTTAAAGCTATATACAACCAATATATACCTGACTCTATTTCCTGTATATTCACATACACACCATCAGGAGTAGGAGTAGATATCTCGGTTGGAGTCTCTCGTGCGTATCGCTTGGAAACTCTATCTTTGTTAAGTAGCGTTCTTCTAAGGAATACACAAACTAGCTAAATTCTTATAAGAGTGTAAGAACACTCACTTTCTTTTTAAACGTTCTTTGAAAGTTTATCAAATACAATCTAACATGGTTTATTAAAATACTCAATGCTGACTGGTTATTGAGGAGTTTTTAAAAATGCTATCAAGACCTCTGACCTCACGTCCTTCAACCGTTACACACGACGTCATTTTAAACGATTTTCAACGTCGAAAAACATCCAAAACAAAATGTCAGTTTGAAGCAACGTTACGTTCAAACAACACATTGAAATTATTAAAAACACGATAAAGCTGTAAATAGTTGTTGTTTGGTGTTAAGATATGGACATAAAATGTAAGTTGTGGGAATTTGTTTGTAGTAGTTTCAGTCTCTCGATTGGGTGTATAAAATAAATAAAAATACATGTCAGATAAAACATAACATATTTCCAGCGGCTTTACATTGAGTGAGATCACAACCTGGTATTTGGGACATGCAACTTATCGAAACCGCGTGCCTATGGCCCTTGGTATTGATGGTATTCAAGTCCCGCCCACCAGCTATTGACCTAGGAAAATATTAACCCATTGGAAATATTGTATTTCCTAATTAAAGACACATGTTCGATATAGTATATTAAAATAAGATATATTTCTTACTCTTTAACAATACACGAGACAAATTTTCTTTAAGGTTTGTTAGTAGCGTTGCAATGTTAAGTTATTGTTTTTAATTAATTACAACTAGTATTTATTACGGTCTTGCTTTGTTATATTTCGAAATTGAAACTTTATTTCAAAAGAAAAGTTCGTCTCAAGAAATTATCAAGAGATTATTCACACACGAAGCTTATATATTACGATTACTAGAACTGTCCGAGGCTACTGCAGCTCTACTTTTCAAAATATTTTTTTTATAACATTCTGGTAAGAAATAGAGCAGAGACATGACACAACCGAAGCAAAAGGGAATAAGTACTCATGCGAAAAGTAAAACGAAAAGGTTGATAATGTTTCAATAGGACACGGATGTTCCTCCTGTATTGATCGAAGCAGTTTATTTAACAGCAATCATATCATTAGAGAACATAGTCTTGAAAATAAAGCCTACAAATAAGCTTCAATGGATCAAGACGTAGGTCAAAGTTGAAAGCAAGTACTCAAATTGATGTAGTAGTGTATGAAAATAATCGATAGAGGGTAAAATAAAAAGGTTTATTTCTAGGAGCTAAAGACATGATAATAGCGAGGTTGTGTACGCTTAAGATCGATTAAGGCTTTCAGCAGGCCATATTGCCTACTGGCCGTTCCAAGTCGGTAACCCTGTCTTCACTTTGTGTTGTGTATTGTCTTCTTCATTGCATATTGCATTTGCCTTTTGTTTGTGGTGCTGTGTAGACCTACGATGCCATTGCGTTTGTGTTCTCATGCTTGTATCGGTTATAACGACTAACCTTCGATATACATGTTCAGTACCAATCTGCTAGATGTATACGTTTGTGACAAGTAAGACTAATAATTCTTAAAACCGAGATAATAAACAACATTTACCAGAATTCATATAGTTTAAAATATAGGACAAACACGTTCTGTCCAATTATGACGTTTCAAAATTCTATAAGCTATATGATATATGTGCAACACTATTATCATAATTCTGTCAGTAAGGAATAATCAAAGTAGGTAGAAAGGTCGAACAGGAAATGTAGCTTTCTTTAACACAGACAACCAAAACCACGCATTAAAACAAACAACACATACAATGTTAATAAAATAGCACGGCATGACGTGATATCACAAACACAAAGGTTAACAATATAGCTACCACCTTGGAACGGTTAGTGAAAAGTGGCGCTGGGATGGGGTGAAATCTGGTTCTAGGGTGCACCTAACCTTAATAAATTGTGTTTAGCGTATTTATTTATTTTAATAAACGATACCTTGTTTCCAAATGCACTGCTTCTGAAATCTATATATTACCTTCTACGATAAACCATAACGCCTGCAACTCCACTAATAACAATAAGTACTACTGCTCCAGCTGCTGAGCCACCTATAATAGCAGCAGATTCTCCTGGATGTGCTTCAGTAGTGGATATAATTTCTGAAAATTAAACAAAATCCTAATTATTACAGACAGACAGACAGACAGACAAATATACCAAATAGTTATGCTATCCAATTAGGAGGGAAATAAAATATCAAACACAAACCTTATATCGGGGAGGAGATACATACTCATCGAGTAAGTGTTAATGAATTATTAAATAAAGAATGAATAGTGTTTCAAGATGTTTGAAGTGTTGTATACGATTCTTTTAAAACATGTATATTACCGGGAAAGTAATTATGACAAAAGTTTGTCTTTATGTGCTATATCACAAATTTACATTGGCACATTTACATTGGTCTTTCCAAATTTGCAATAAAGAATGACGATATCGACGAGATTGTCATGACACATGTCCTACTATTAAATCCTGTATACATGGTTGTCTAGATCAAGGTCTCATTATAATGGAACAATTTTGCTATAACCTAATACTGAGTCACCTAACTCATTGTATTTTCTTAAATGATATGTTCTGTGCTTCTTTAATACGCCTTTTCTACTCTAATGTTAAATCTTCTAATTTATTTATTTGGGATAGTATTGTTTATTATGCCTCCGAAGGCTGGCATATAATAGTCGCACCGTCCGTCAGTCCGTCAATCCGTTCGTTCGTTCGTTCGTCCGTGCAACCGTGTCCGGTTAATAACTCTGACAATAATACTGACTATAAAAAATCTCTTTTATAGTCGCAGTTATTGAGGGACACGTTACTGGGTTTTCCACTTATTGAGTAATTTTCACGGTGCATTTGTTCGTACATGTACATAGGCATCTTCATTTATCACAAATAGGTAAGATGTGCTCTGAGATTACATTTAAAAACTTAAATTCTCTCCCTCCCAGCCCACAGGATCATTGATTTAAATCGATGATAGTGTCATCCAGTAGTATAAGTACGACAAGTTCATTTAAGACTTTTAAAATGTGTGTCAATACTTCTATTCAAAAGATAGCATTTTATGTTGCAAGATCATGTTGCTTTTTCTGAGTCATATATTTTCAGTTGATGTCTTCACTTGGATCCACTTACCTAGTCAACAATTACTGGTGTGGCATGGACATTAAGTGCAACTACATACTTGATGGAACATTTGGATCACAACTAGTTGATGTGTTTAATTGTTGTAGTGTTTAATTATCGGCGGGCAGCGAAGGTGTGAAAGGAAGGACTTATAATTTTCAGTTTAACTTTATTCAGCTCCTGTATACCGAGAGACTGAATTGTAATCTAAACATCAATTATATACAAATTTGCTGTCCGTACGAATTGCTAAAAAACATTTGAATTGATTGAATTCGGTGCACTTGTAATTATGCTTGAATATCAACCGTGCTTTCAACACTTGCTTAAATGCTTATCAGAAAAGTTGCTTTCATAATGAACATTTAATTTGGTGCACATGCATCTATGTCCTTAATATTGTAATATTCAATTTGCTTTATTGCTTAATGCTTTCTACTGTAAGGGCTTGCGATAATGGTATTTTGTGCTTCCCGGCAGCCCAATTGTTAAGCCCCATGATTGGGGCTTGTTTATCAATCCATGCCACGCCCAATATTTCCAAATCTATTAAAGTTTAAAACATATTTTATGTGTTGTTATTACAGTGCTCTCCAATAATGGATGCATTTAAAATTTTAATTTTAATTTTAAACCACAACAAGACGACGTGTCGCGCACAAAATCCAAATCCGTGGCTCCAAGGTCAAACTTAGATGTCAAAGGTCACTTCTGGGGCATTTGTCACTTACAGTGACATTTCTTGTTTTCCGCTTTATATTCGGCATTGCCAATATTTCCGGTGACTCAGTATTAGGTCATAGCAAAATTGTTTTATTATAATGAGACGTTGATCTAGACACTATGCATCTCATGTATACAGGATTTTAAATACCATCAACTGTATTGGATCACCTTAGTAGGTGCTTTTCAGAAAAAAAATTACTTTTGTAGTTACTAAATAAATGAATGGTTTCATCATTGGTATTCATAATTGCGTGGGTGTGGGGATGGGACGAGGGGAAAGGAGGTATTCCTATAGTTCATTATCGTAATCATTGGTATCCTGAATTTCATCGATTCAAATATTTTAAACACAATCTTTGATTTCACATAACTTATACGGGTTCCAGTAAACATTACTTCGGTTACAAAACATAATCTTTGGTGACGTGGCGACCGCCTTCACTTACCTTTATTTAAAACACTTGAGCTTTTAATACTGGATCCGGATAATTGGTAATATAATGTTTGTGGATGATATTCAACACATATTACACGTAAGGGATTTCCCATATAGCATCAAGTACTTAAATGGATCCCGTGGAAGCATCAAAACTAACAAGAGAGAAAGTTGCATCCGTTTTATCAGAGGAAATACAAGGTGCCACACCTCTTACGCCCCTTGCACCGGCTTAAATGGTATTCTACCTCTAAGCCACAAAATATGGGCTTGATGATCTTGTAAATCTAATATTTTAAAATGCTAGCTTGCATTTATGGTATAATTCTCCTCCATTCCATTGATGGTCTAGACCACCTTTTCTCTCTGTATGTATAGTATTTAACCAATAACCGTCTTCATAAATGATGTTGATTTGTTGTTTTTGTTCATATTGGCTTTGTACAGTAGGCCCGTTTCCTTTGTAGTGCCCATTGGTAACGTTGAGTGCAGTACACAAGGTTACTGATATAGTTATAAAATCAAAGGATTAGAATGTCACAGAAAAAGCATATTTAATAGCTTCTTTACTTACAATAGCACGTATTGTAACATATTAGATTGTTTTGTAAATAAACAATTTATAAAATATCAGCTTACCGTTACAGTCTACGTCTCCGCCACTCCACTGATGGTCTATACCACAAGTTCTTTCTGTATGTGTAGTGGTTAACCCATAACCATCTTCACAAATGATGTTGATGTGTTGTCCCTGTTCATATTGGCTTTGTGATGAAGACACATTTCCTTCGCAGTGCCCGTTTGTAACCTTGGGTGCATTGCATAATGCAACTGTTATAATATATATGATTAGAGTTTCAAAGAAAAATCAGATTTCATTTAGATGAGAAAACATGTATTATAATCCATTTATACCACAAATCATATAAAATGTCAGCTTACCGTTGCAGTCTAATTCACCCCCTTTCCACTGATGATCTGTACCACACGTTCTTTCTGTATTCGTGGCGTTTAACTTATACCCATCTTCACATATGATGTTGATTTGTTGTCCCTGTTCATATTGGCTTTGTGGGGTAGACCGATTTCCTTCGTAAATGAAGTTCCCGTTGGTAAGGTTGGGTGCATTACACAGGGCAACTGATACATTTATAACATATATGATTAAAGTGTCAAAGAAAAATCTTATTTCAAAATGTCATTTAAAATCGAAAACACGTATTATAATTCATAAACACATGCAATAATAAAAATATTTTAAATGTCTGCTTACCGTTGCAGTCTACATCTCCCCCACTCCACTGATGGTCTGTACCACAAGTTCTTTCTGTATGTGATGTGCTTAACGTATAGTCACCTTCACAACCGATGTGAATTTGTTGTCCCTGTTCAAATTGGCTTTGTGAGGTAAACCCACTTCCTTCGTAGTGTCCGTTGGTAACGTTGGGTGCATTACACAAGGCAACTGGTATATTTATAACAGATAATATGATTGTTTGAAAGAATAAGCAAATTTCATAACTTCAGCACATTATAATTCATATAAACCACAACTCATAATGCAATTTAAAATGAGAGCTTACCGTTGCAGTCTAATTCTCCCCCTTTCCATTGATGGTCTGTATCACATGTTCTTTCTATATTTGTACCGTTAATCTTATAGCCAACGTCACAGATGATGTTGATTTGTTGTCCCTGTTCATATTGACTTCGTAATGTAGACCCACTTCCTTCATAGTGTCCGTTGGCAACGTTGGGTGCATTACACAATGCAACTGATATATTTATAACAGATATGATATAAGTCTCATAGAAAAAGCAAATTGCATAACTTCATTTAGAAATGAAACGCGTATTATAGTCCATATAAACCACAAATCATATAACAATTTAAACTGCCAGCTTACCGTTGCAGTTTAATTCTCCTCCTTTCCATTGATGGCCAGTACCACAAGTTCTTTCTGTATTTGTAGCGTTTAATTTATAGCCAATGTCACAAGTGATGATGATATGTTGTCCCTGTTCATAAAGGCCTTGTTTTGTAGACTTATTCTCTTCAAAGCCCCCATTGGTAACGTTGGGTGCAGGACACAAAGCAACTGATATTTTTAAAGTGTCATAGAAAGAAAACTTATTCACATGCATTTGGTCGTTTGTATTTATTGTGTCTGGCTCACTTAGTGGTTGTGTATTCTACCTTAACACGCATTAAAACAAACACTTAAACATAGGCATACATTATGATTCAATACAGCTATCATACATGTGCGCATACTTCAACTGACGGCATATTTTGAAATTATCATCAATTTGAAACAAAGTGTCCAACGTGTATAAAGCAATAAAAATATGTAACTAATTTTAAAACATGGTTTAAATTGAATTATTTTATGGCTCATCAACACATTGTGTAGGTTATTTCGAGTCTCACCAGAGAGAGGACGGATAGAAAGACCACAGAGTCTCACCACAGAGGGGACGGATAGAAAAACCACAGAGTCTCACCACAGGGAGGGGACGGATAGAAATACCACAGAGTCTCACCAAGAGGGGACGGATAGAAAGACCACAGAGTCTCACCACAGAGGGGACGGATAGAAAGACCACAGAGTCTCACCACAGAGGGGACGGATAGAAAGACCACAGAGTCTCACCACAGAGAGGGGGCGGATAGAATAGACCACAGAGTCTCACCACAGAGGGGACGGATAGAAAGACCACAGAGTCTCACCACTGAGAGGGGACGGACAGAAAGACCACAGTCTCACCACAGAGAGGGGCGGATAGAAAGAAGTGCGTGGCAGTATCCTTCTCGTATTATCTAATATATTGCTATAGTTCGTTAACGCTCACAGAGGATAAGCTTTGATCTAATCAACGACAGATTAAAATAAAACAATTCCAATATGTGGACTCGCACTGAAGTTTAAAATATGTTGGTAATGTTAACACATATCGTTATTTTTGTGTTTTTTTCATTTGAGTTTGTAAATTTGAATAATTAAATCTTACCACATGACGGTAATTCCCCACTCCATTTACTGTTTATTCCGCATGTCCTTTTCTCATCTCCGGTAAACTTGTATAATCCGTTGTCACATGTGGCATGTATAACTTCGCCATAATTTACATTTGTTACAACTGTGTTAATATTGTCTTTCTCTAGGTAATAATGTCCACCAGAAAATGTGCTTGGCCAAGGGCACGTTATCAAACTACATGTTGGAGTTACATCGTTCCATGCAACATACACATCGCTAGATGATGAGATGCTGGATGATAAACATGTCATTTGAAATGATCCCGATGTTTGTTCATATCCAACATTACAAACTACAGTTATTACGTCTCCCAGTATTCGGTATCCTGACCAATACGACAAACTACCGCTTGTGTAGTGCCCGTTACTAAAGTTACCAGGGTACTGACATCTGACGTCGACACACCTAGGTTCTGCACCACTCCACGTTCCGTTTGCCCGACATGTTGTTTGGTTACTACCATACAGTTTATATCCTGGATCACATGCAACTGTTATGGGTGAATTGAATCCGTAACGAGGCTGTACTAAACTGTTATTCGGTGGTCGACATGCTTGTTAAATAAAATAAAAAAGAAAGTCGAATCAAGACACAATAGCCAGCATTAATTGAGATTGATAAGTGTTTAACCCAACAAATAAATGTTCCTTCGCTTCAGGTTTGAAAAAGAACTTGTGTTTCAAATATATGTAAATACTTGATTATTGTTATCTCGAATTTTGGATGCTAATCATTTATATTAAGTTTTGGTTATTTCTCAGACTACGTAGTAACTATTGCGAATAATTTGTTAACGTGATTCGATATGCAACATCAAGAAAAACGTCATTCTTTGTTAAAATCGTAATTTAAATTGTAAACTTGAAGTACTTATCCCGTCATCAGCAGGCTATTGTTACAACAGATTTACAGCTTTTCTAAACCTACTGACAATGAGTTCATATATAAATTATATAACTTACATATTTTAAGAGTCCAAACTCTAAGTCACAATATAAACGGATTTAACCCGCCAGGCAGAACCCCAAAACCGCATAGTCGATTTAAGAATTACCAACTCATTCATATTCAATTAAGGGTATTTAATAACAAGTGAATAAACCTATACTATTGCGTAGTGGCGTCTCTAATTATTACTTTGCGTTATGTACTTTCAAGAATAACGATTCTTCCATTTTAATAACAGTTTTAATAAGCGTATTTACAGCATGTCTTAAAACAGTCTGAAACACTCTGATCCTCTGATCCTGACTGATCTACTCTCCATTGATCTGATCCACTGATCTGATCTACTCTGGTCTCTGTTACCTTACTACTTATAAAGAATCCGCAACATTTCTGAATTCCAACCCACGTTCAAACGTGGCTGGTGAGTGTAACAATTGTCAATCATGTTACTTATTCAAGAATAATATTTTAATTCCCCAAACCAAATACACCAAATAATATGTATATTATATCCAACTTATTGCAACACTTTAATAATCAGTAAAAATAATCAGTGCGTTGCTGATACAAGTTTAACATGTGCATGGGAAGATTTGCCACATTTACATTATGCATTGGTCAGTGCATTTAAAGAGGCACGAACATTTATTTATTAAAGCAACGTGGGTTCGGAATTCAGTATATCATTCCACTTTCCCAAATTAATTATTGATACTATATGTATAATTAACCCCAAATGAGTTAACTATGTTACAATAATTTTAATTAGCAGATATGCATTATTATATGACCTGAACACCTTCACGGTGTTTTGACAAACCGCTCTGGAGTGTAAATGTGCCATTAGCTGGTGGGTTAGTTTCTTTAACGTTTTGGTTGTAAGCTGGTATTTCTGAAACACTGCGCTGCACACAATGGACTGAACATTTACACATTTATTGGGCATCATTTGACAGCATCTTAACAATATTCTGAACCCACCAAGTCTGGCCGTATGGTATGGCACAGGAAGGCCACACACAAAAAACACGCTAATGTATAATAAAAAGTTACTCTTACAGTTAAGCATGTAGCAGTAATTGTACTTGTCTATTTAAAACCACTCCAACAAACATCAGATATAGACTAAGTTCTACACCACTCTGACCACAGCCACTCAAGAGGACTCTTGGCGACTTTTATTTGCGTCCGTGCACTCCTCTTGCAATCGCGTACACTTTCATATGCAATATGACCCTAATTGGAAAAAAATATGTTTTGTACCGCTCCTACCCCACCAAGATAAGCTATCAGGACATGACCAAGCGGGTTCAAGTAAGAGCCCGTAATATTTGTTTCGATAATTGAGACAACGACAATATGTATACCCAATTTCACATTCATACATTTAAGCTTGTAGGAGTAATTGTACTTTTCATATAAAACTTCTCCCGCCCACCATAGCCCTGCCTCCAGAGGGAGCTACGAACGTTTTAATACCCCTTGTACATCTACACACGGACGCACGGACTCACGGAGGGCGGAACGGGATAACATTATTGCTGATTTTTTCAAACAACTGCTGGGATTTCAAGACAAATTAAATGTAATATGTTTTAATATTTATTTTAATTGTGCCTTGGCGTATGTTTAGTAAGTAATAACCATATAACCAAAGCCGATTGTGTTAATGTTGTTCATTGTTTAAAGCGGGGAATAAATTTCGTTTAAAAAAGCATTCGTATGTTTGTAATCATTACAAAGTGGAATTTCTCTGTGTAATTTCATATATTCATTTACTATGGATGATATTAAATTATAATTAAAATTTAAAAATACCGAACCATAAGTTTTTGTTTGCAATTTGAATTTAGTTTTTAAGTGTAGGACTATGCAATGTTAATTTAAACTCTTAACATTTAATATTGCATCGCTATATTTCTTATTTACAGTATCCCTCAGAAACGCCTGTCACTGGTTTGTGATTCTGGATCGCTTTATTTGTCCATCCTCATGGTTGGTGTTTCTGGCCGACAACGGATTTAAGTCTTTAACGCTTATGACATTTTTACATTCTTATTCGTTATAAATGTATTGGTTTATACAATTATTCCAAAATTATCTTCTAAAATGTGAGAGTTCGATTTGATAATAGTTATTTTAAATGTAAAAATATGTCACAATATGTGATGATCTCTATTTTATTGTCATGGATTTTTCTTACCAGTTTCAAAGTGTTGCCGAGAGATTACGAGGCAGAAATTGTTGAGATTTGCGGTTTGTATGTTATGTTAAATGTCAAATTGTATAGTTAATTTTACATTCAAAGTTCTGAGGCAATCTGAAAAGTTATGGTTAGGGTAGCAATAAAATTACATGCCACAGTTTATATTAAGCACAGGTGTTCAAGTGCCAAATTGTTACTTTCAGTTTAATTAATATGTATGCAATAGTTGACCTTCAAACCTTGACGACTTAGTACCCGGTTGTGGTATATCATAAAACAGTTTCAAAAAGGGTTGTCTTGCTTTTAGATGAAATTGTGATTAAAATAATTGTTCCTTTTCGATCTCGCATAAAAACAACTTCTCATGAAAGTATTATTATGTGCTTTCATATTTATAATTAAGACAATGAAATACGCCGTCCATGATTTGTCAGCCCTAACATTTTTCCAAAACTGAATGCAGAATGAATTCCTACTGGATGCATAAGCACATTTTAAAACATTACAAATTACTGATTTATTTGAATTTGAATTATCCTCCTAACTGGCCGACGTAACCATTATTTAGATGAAATATTTTCATAAATATCCACTAAATGCATACATTCTGAGAATGCTTTTTTTTGTAAACTTTATTGGACATTGAACACATACTGGTCGTTTCCATTGTACTGTGTTTGGATTTACCAATCACACTTTCCAGTTAATGTGTCCAGTCTCTTAAAGGTCAACGTTTCAGTTCCCAAGCTCTGGTTAATAGTACAACATAAATAATCAGTAAATAATTCTGCCTTAATTGTAGAAGGAACGTTTGTTTGATGAAGGTCAGCTTGTAACAGGATTTTAAATACATGTTTTCTATTACTTCACTGGCTGTCGTGTTTTGGAGGCAAGAGGTCGAGATTAACGACCCCTCGATCACTAAGTTTCAATACTTTCTCGGGTCATAGTATGTGTGATTTTAAGCAAACCAGTAACTCCCAAATATAGCCAAGTATGTCATTTATTTTGCGGTTTTCATATCTGAAAATTCACCCTTTTAAGTTAATTAAATGTGGTTCAGAAAGTATTGGAAAATATTAGAACTTGAAATATGTTCAAAATCGCTTGTGACATTATTAGTTTCTAATGCATTATTCAGAAATCATTAGAAAATACCCATTAATGAGTGATATAAAATGTTGGATATTGTTGACCCATTCATAGTCATAAGTTAGCTACCCATTATAGGTGTACAGGTGGACATTAATATACTGTTCATATGCACTTTAATAATGATACTTCAACTATTTGTATTAAACTTTGAAAATACTGTTTAAAAACAAACTTACCTGCAAATAGTTGAACTTCACAAAGCGTAAGCGCTTCCGTCGGTGCCGTTATGCTTATAGACGTAAACAACCGAGTATCATCAAGTTGGAGATTAATAACTGTGTCATTGCATCTGGGAGAACTGGCATGCTGATCATCATAGAGTGTTACATTGCCACTGGTGGCTGACTGACCTATTACCTTGAAGTTTTGAAGTCTGTTTCGTACTGGAAGAAAGTGTGTTTTATCATGAACATATTTGTCTTCATTCGCTTAATAAACAAGAAAGTTATATCAATACGCATACCCTGGTACTGTTGGTAGACTGATCTAGTACATTGATGTATTTAAGTCTCGTTCTGGAGGAAATTCTTTTATATTTTCTTTATTCGATCATTAAACAAGAACTTTCATGGTGCGTCACGTATTTTACTGTATTCTGGTAAGAATTTTCATTTCACCGAATTTTAAAACCAACCGAAACCGTGCAATAATTACAACCTGTGATTTAGGTTCGATAAATAGACAGTTTTACAAACATAATGAACAAGCTTGTATAATATCCGTAATTGTTTCGAGTACGTTTTCCGTGTAGGCACACATGTCGTAGGTCATTTATTTTTTGGCAAAAAAAAACAAAAATGAAAACGTTGCGGCACACAAAAATGAAAACGTTGCGGCACACGTATTCTCAATTTTTCATATATTTATTTTACTAGTGGTGAAGTGTATTAATAACAAGAGATTGTCATGACGAGCATTTATTTTAATTACAATCATATACATTAATTTTGCAATTAAATAAAAGAAAGTATTGCTTTTATAGCCAATTCCTGTTTATACTGAAAGTGTATTTTAAGACTTCTATGGTGACCTAATTAACAAACACTTTCATACACTCTTTATTAAACTTACCTCTACGGTGTCGTGATTTATATGACAATGGAGCTTACGAAGTTTGTACATCGCGTCACCATAGAAGTCAAATTGTGATAGTCCTTGTCTCAGACTAGTTTGTAAATTACCTTAATTGATATTTTACAAGTAGTTCAGGTTAACGACAAAACGTTATTGCAAATGTGTTACGCCGTTTATTGTAACGGTAACCATGATGGAGAAGCTTTTTAGATATACCGAAGTTAAGAATATTAATACCATACATTGTATATGTCTATTGATTATCATTGAAGCACCCAACAGACTAGTGTTAACACCTGAATATAATGTCATTCTGCTATATATGCATATTTTATAGACGAATACATGTAGCTACAGCATCCTAATGCTATGGCACCGTACGTCCGTACTGTATCAGCAAATAAATAAAATGGGTACACTGAAAAGCCATAAATGAACATTATTATTAAATAATCATTAGTAAGCCTTACAGGGGGATAAATATGAATTATTTAAAGAGTCTAAAGCAAATTAATATTTGTATTCTAAATGAAAAATAATATATACAAACTCACCTAAAATACTAAATCTAACGTGTTACAACATATAATTAATCAAATTGCCTATTTTATAATATATTGGTTCTCGATATTCCTGACTATTTCCTATATGTAAATTATTGGTTAATTATTGTGTTACAATAACAGGTTCAATATATAGCAAATGTCATTTGCACCAAAAAAAGAAATAAAACACCTTTTATTGTAATGCAGGTTCATTTTCACCAATACGGTAAAGCTTAAAGTTTTATAATTTCAATTTCTTTATTGCGATTTTGACCACTTGCCCGTAACACAAATGCTTTTTATATACAAACAAACAAGTATGCAACTATTGCACTCAACATATATACATGGAGTCACTATACAAACCAGCAATAGTTTAGGCAATCAACGCGAACAATCTATATATTTCTCAAACTTTAAATTTGTTTTAAAATCTCGGTATAACTCTAGTTTTTGTTTAGTGTGGATGTTTTTGGACCATGTTTGATGAAATTGGCCTTTTAATTAATGATTAGTTTTCTTACATACACTTTAAGGAAAACAGATTCATTTTCGAAAGTTTGGTTTACCCATATGTATCAAAAGCCGTTCATGTAAAGATTCATTCTTAACCATGTTACCCAGTCAATATCACCATACGTATCATAATAAACTAACATGTTATAAGCTTTCTTCAAATATCTATGACTTGGCATTTTTAGATGCCGTAGCCAGTATTTTATACATGTTTTATAACTTTCTATCCATAGTAGATACCTGCCGCAGTCATCGAGAATGGCACTAATACGTGCACGCATATACGTTCAATATAGTTATATTGTTCTAGACTCAATCTATCAGGGCCATATACAACTATTTGTTTAATTTATTTTTCTGTCAAACAATTTAAACAAGAGGCCCAAGAGGGCCTGTGTACGCTCTACTGGCTAATATGGCTCTTATGACATCAATGAAGTGAGTGACTATCGTCTTAAAGAGGCAAAATATAGCATTTCTAACTATATCAAGAGCAGTAACTCCGTCATTACTGGTCAGATCTGGCTGGTTTTCCAAGTCGGCCAGTAGAGATAATAAAAATTCAAAAAAAAAATCAAAAAAAAAAAAAAAAAAAATCAAAAAAAAAAAATCAAAAAAAAAATCAAAAAAAATTCAAAAAAAAATAAATATATATATATATACAGTCGATTTCGGTTATTTGCATAGCCCATTTGTCAAGAAAATATATGCGATTAACCGGAGTATTCGAATAACCGAAACTGAACATTTTGTACATGTAGCGGTGCACGTTTCTACTTTCGTTTTACTGTTCTGTTAATACTTACATAGAAACTCCATAAAAGCGAGTTAATTCTATTTAAGATGTTTGATAGGATTATTATTGTGCATATCCGTTTTGTGTTTACTGTTATTTGATAAGATTTTACGCAATATTTATGCGTATTTGTTTTCTTTCAACCTGCGTCGCTTTGCTATTGTTTGTAGTGTGAATTACACAGCCATGACAATAACAGAAAAGCTTATTTTATTTTTCATTTATTAAGTAACCTCTATGAGCTACTCAATGTCATATGCATCTCTACAGACACTAGCAAACTGAGAGCAGTAAATAATTAACAACACATTGCTTTACATTGCGTACAAACTTATTATTAAATCGTGTATGCTAACTGGTGAGCGATCGTCATGGCGTGGAAGCCTTACGGAAACCGCACAAAATGGCAAACTCTCTCGGCAAGCCGATTAGCACCTTTTGTCAATCAATTTGCCTCGGGCTTATCTCTGTGACCGCGTCAATCAATTAACAGTTGCAAAATACAGGTAAATTTGACTTTCAGTATGCAATTAGCCAGATATTCGTTATGCAATTATCCGGAATGTGACAAAAACCTATGCGATTATACGGGTTTTTTTACATGCAAAAGAATACGAATGGTTTTGTGTTTCAAAACTTTATGCAATTAACCGAAATATGCAATTAACCGATATGCGATTCAACGGAATCGACTGTATATATATATATATATAAAAAAAAAAATCAAAAAAAAAAAAAAAAAATCAAAAAAAAAATTAAAACAAAAAATATGAAAAAAAAAAATAATAAAAAAAAAAGAAAATAAAAAAATAAAAAATAAAGAAATTAAAAAAATTAAAACAAGCATTGATGTTAAACTGTGACCCCCGGGGCGGGGCCAGATGTGACCCCAGGGTCAGCATTTGAACAAAATTGGTAAAGGACTATAAGCTTATAGCAACAGCAAAATATTAAACCTCTGGCTCTTGCAGTTTCAGAGAAGAAGATTTTTTAAGTTTTTCCCTATACATGTCTATGTAAAACATGTGACCCTTGGGGCGGGACCAAATGTGACCCAAGGGTCACCATTTGAACAAACTTGGTAAAGGACCATAAGCTTATAATAATTGTAAAATATCAAACCTCTGGCTCTTGTAGTTTCCGAGAAGAAGATTTTTAAAAAAAAAAATCCTATATAAGTCTATGTAAAACTGTGACCATCGGGGCGGGGACAAACTTGACCCCAGGGTCACCATTTGAACAAACTTAGTAGAGGACCATAAGCTGATGCTACATGTAATACATGAGAGCTCTGTGCCTTGTGGTTTCAGAGAAGAAGATTTTTTAAACTTTTTTCCTATATGTCTATATGAGAAACATGCAAAACCTCAATATACAAAGTTTGGACCCCCGAGGCACAGCCATTGTTGATCCCGGGGACTTTATTTGAACAAACTTGATAGTCTAGGCGTTGACGATCATTTTAAAAGAAAAACTGTTGAAATCTGTCAAGCAGTTCTGGAGAAGAAGATTGTTTAAGGTTTCGACCATATATGGTAATGGCAGCCATCTTGGATGTAGCGCTGACCAAATTTTAACAAATCTAAAAAGCATTCATCTAAGGATCGTCCATTTGAAGTTTGGTCAAAATTAGCCAAGCGGTTTCTGACGAGAAGTCGTTTGAACAATTCCCTATACATGTCTATGTAAAACATGTGACCCTTGGGGCGGGGCCAAATGGGACACTAAGGTCACCATTTGAACAAACTTGGTAAAGGACCATAAGCTTATAGTAAATGCAAAATATCAAACCTCTGGCTGTTGTAGTTTTTGAGAAGAAGATTTTTTAAAAAAAAATCCTATATAAGTCTATGTAAAACTGTGACCCCCGGGGCGGGGACAAATTTGACCCCAGGGTCATCATTTGAATAAACTTAGTAGAGGACCATAAGCTGATGCTACATGTAATACATGAGAGCTCTGTGCCTTGTGGTTTCAGAGAAGAAATTTTTTTAAAGTTGTTTCCTACATGTCTATATGAAAAACATGCAAAAGCTCAATATACAAATTTTGGACCCCCGGGGCACGGCCATTTTTGACCCCGGGGACTTTATTTGAACAATCTTGATAGTCTAGGCGTTGACGATCATTTTAAAAGAAAAACTGTTGAAATCTGTAAAGCGGTTCTGGAGAAGAAGATTTTTTAAGGTTTCGACCATATATGGTAATGGCAGCCATCTTGGATGTAGCGCTGACCTAATTTTAACAAATCTAAAAAGCATTCATCTAAGGATCATCCATTTGAAGTTTGGTCAAAATTAGCCAAGCGGTTTCTGACGAGAAGTCGTTTGAACAATTCCCTATACATGTCTATGTAAAACATGTGACCCTTGGGGCGGGGCCAAATGTGACCCTAAGGTCACCATTTGAACAAACTTGGTAAAGGACCATAAGCTTATAGTAAATGC
This sequence comes from Cyrtodaria siliqua, assembly GCA_037043455.1. NCBI lineage: Eukaryota > Metazoa > Mollusca > Bivalvia > Adapedonta > Hiatellidae > Cyrtodaria > Cyrtodaria siliqua. Next base: position 46,498 of record JAWPHD010003553.1, on the reverse strand, counting down.
AAAATATCAAACCTCTGGCTTTGTAGTTTCTGAGAAGAAGATTTTTTTTAAAAAATCCTATATAAGTCTATGTAAAACTGTGACCCCCGGGGCGGGGACAAATTTGACCCCAGGGTCATCATTTGAATAAACTTAGTAGAGGACCATAAGCTGATGCTACATGTAATACATGAGAGCTCTGTGCCTTGTGGTTTCAGAGAAGAAGATTTTTTAAAGTTGTTTCCTACATGTCTATATGGAAAACATGCAAAAGCTCAATATACAAATTTTGGACCCCCGGGGCACGGCCATTTTTGACCCCGGGGACTTTATTTGAACAATCTTAATAGTCTAGGCGTTGGCGATAATTTTAAAAGAAAAACTGTTGAAATCTGTCCAACGGTTCTGGAGAAGAAGATTTTTTAAGGTTTCGACTATATATGGTAATGGCAGCCATCTTGGATGTAGCTCTGACCTAATTTTAACAAATCTAAAAAGCATTTATCTAAGGATCATCCATTTGAAGTTTTGTCAAAATTAGCCAAGCGGTTTCTGACGAGAAGTCGTTTGAACAATTCCCTATACATGTCTATGTCAAACATGTGACCCTTGGGGCGGGGCCAAATGTGACCCTAAGGTCACCATTTGAACAAACTTGGTAAAAGACCATAAGCTTATAGCAAATGCAAAATATCAAACCTCTGGCTGTTGAAGTTTCTGAGAAGAAGATTTTTTAAAGTTGTTTCCTACATGTCTATATGAGAAACATGCAAAACCTCAATATACAAATTTTGGACCCCCGAGGCACAGCCTTTTTTGACCCCGGGGACTTTATTTGAATAAACTTGATAGTCTAGGCGTTGACGATCATTTTAAAAGAAAAACTGTTGAAATCTGTCAAGCGGTTCTGGAGAAGAAGATTTTTTAAGGTTTCGACTATATATGGTAATGGCAGCCATCTTGGATGTAGCGCTGACCTAATTTTAACAAATCTAAAAAGCATTCATCAAAGGATCATCCATTTGAAGTTTGGTCAAAATTAGCCAAGCGGTTTCTGACGAGAAGTCGTTTGAACAATTCCCTATACATGTCTATGTAAAACATGTGACCCTTGGGGCGGGGCCAAATGTGACCCTAAGGTCACCATTTGAACAAACTTGGTAAAGGACCATAAGCTTATAGTAAATGCAAAATATCAAACCTCTGGCTGTTGTAGTTTCTGAGAAGAAGATTTTTTAAAGTTGTTTCCTACATGTCTATATGACAAACATGCAAAACCTCAATATACAAACTTTGGACCCCCGAGGCACAGCCATTTTTGACTCCGGGGACTTTATTTGAACAAACTTGATAGTCTAGGCGTTGACGATCATTTTAAAAGAAAAACTGTTGAAATCTGTAAAGCGGTTCTGGAGAAGAAGATTTTTTAAGGTTTCAACCATATATGGTAATGGCAGCCATCTTGGATGTAGCGCTGACCTAATTTTAACAAATCTAAAAAGCATTCATCTAAGGATCATCCATTTGAAGTTTGGTCAAAATTAGCCAAGCGGTTTCTGACGAGAAGTCGTTTGAACAATTCCCTATACATGTCTATGTAAAACATGTGACCCTTGGGGCGGGGCCAAATGTGACCCTAAGGTCACCATTTGAACAAACTTGGTAAAGGACCATAAGCTTATAGTAAATGCAAAATATCAAACCTCTGGCTGTTGTAGTTTCTGAGAAGAAGATTTTTTAAAAAAAAATCCTATATAAGTCTATGTAAAACTGTGACCCCCGGGGCGGGGACAAATTTGACCCCAGGGTCATCATTTGAATAAACTTAGTAGAGGACCATAAGCTGATGCTACATGTAATACATGAGAGCTCTGTGCCTTGTGGTTTCAGAGAAGAAGATTTTTTAAAGTTGTTTCCTACATGTCTATATGAAAAACATGCAAAAGCTCAATATACAAATTTTGGACCCCCGGGGCACGGCCATTTTTGACCCCGGGGACTTTATTTGAACAAACTTGATAGTCTAGGCTTTGACGATCATTTTAAAAGAAAAACTGTTGAAATCTGTCAAGCGGTTCTGGAGAAGAATTTTTTTTAATGTTTCGACCATATATGGTAATGGCAGCCATCTTGGATGTAGCGCTGACCTAATTTTAACAAATCTAAAAAGCATTCATCTAAGGATCATCCATTTGAAGTTTGGTCAAAATTAGCCAAGCGGTTTCTGACGAGAAGTCGTTTGAACAATTCCCTAAGGTCACCATTTGAACAAACTTGGTAAAGGACCATAAGCTTATAGTAAATGCAAAATATCAAACCTCTGGCTGTTGTAGTTTCTGAGAAGAAGATTTTTTTAAAAAAATCCTATATAAGTCTATGTTAAACTGTGACCCCCGGGGCGGGGACAAATTTGACCCCAGGGTCACCATTTGAATAAACTTAGTAGAGGACCATAAGCTGATGCTACATGTAATACATGAGAGCTCTGTGCCTTGTGAGAAGTCGTTTGAAGAAAAGTTAACGGACGACGGACGACGGACGGACGACGGACGACGGAAGACGGACAACACACCATCCCATAAGCTCTGCTGGCCCTTGGCCAGTAGAGCTAAAAACTAATCTGATTGTATAGGACCATCTACAAATGCTACAAATAATTTCATACCATTTTGGTCAAGTATTTATCAATAATTGCCCGTAAATCAAAATATATTATCTACCGTACAATATCCTTATCTAAAACCTGACTGTGCTTCTGATATCTTGTCAAACATAGTTGTGTAAAAAGTCAAACATCTATTTAAAGTTCGTGTAAATACTTTGCTTTATCATCAAGTAACATGATTCCTCTATAATTACTGGGATCGTCCACCCTACCGTTTTTGTGTAGGGGATACTCTATTGAAAAGTTTGTTCAGAGCAGGTAAATTTATATCTAGACAATTCTTGTAGAAAACTGTAAATATTGTGTCAGGCCCAGGTGCTTTTTTCATTTTTTAAAGCCCTAGCTGATTCAATTATTTCTTCATTTGGTATAGGTGAGTTTATAATAGTATCTCAATTTCGTGGATCTCCTTTACTTCCTCGCTTAATTCATTGTCTTGAAATGTAGAGTTCGAGTTATCATTGCTGTCGAATAAGGTTTTGAAATATTCGTACCATCGCTTAGTGTTAATATTACTTTCACGTGGTTTATTGTTTTGACCAGTAAACCTTTTAAAGAGCTTCCAAAATGTTTTCGAATCGTTTGCACTATCCACTAGTGAATCTAGATTTCTTGTATTTATATATTCTTGTTTTCTTTTGCATGTAATTTTGAATGTTGTCCTTGTCGTGATATAATTGTCGAGGTTTTGTTTTGTCCTATTGTGTCGATATTTATGCAACAGTTAATACTTTTCCTTTTTCAGGATTTTGCATTCATTATCAAACCAATCCGGTTGGCTATGTTTATGTTTATTAACTTTATTAACTACTTTGCTTGTATCAATCGACGTATATATCATGTTTGTGAACCTGGTTAAAATATTGTTTTTTGGGGTATGGTATGGTTACTAATATCGTTTTCTAAATCTATATAGTCGTCACTGTTCAAACATTTATCCATATTCTCTCTCTTATCTCGTCATTGTTGTCGTTCTTAAATATATATATATGTTTCTTCAGGTTCGTCTTCGCTTGTTTTATTGACACTTCTGATATTTAAATTACTTCTTATTTCAAGCCTTATGGGGAAATGTTTAGATTCTGTTCTTTTGTCTACTTCAAATGATTGTATAATGTCAAACACTGTTTTATCAGTTACAATATAATCAATTAACTATAACCTACGGAAGAGACAAATGTAAAGCTACATATTTTTTCATCTTTACTACCACACCTCCCATTTATGATATATAAGGTATATCCGTTACACAAATTAATAAGTTCCCTGCCACAACTATTGATGGTACTATCGCAAGAATATCTTGGAATATATATATGGTTATTTATCTATGATTTTTTTTTCCAATTCTGGAACATCAAATTCATACGGTATATGATCTAGTTGATTAGCTGTTTGGACATTCAGGTCTCCCGCAATTAAAATATAAACTTCATTAAGATTACAATCAGCATTCATAATACTATTTTGTAAAGGTTCTACACCCTTGAATGTTTATCTTTATAAAATGGCGAGAAACTTTGTGGTAGATAAGTACAAACAAATAACACATCTTTTGCTAAATCAAGCACTTCTCTATCAAAAAGCAGAAAATTACTAAACTCACATTCATTAGATATTCTTCTTAAAAACGGTACTAATTCATTATATACAATTATACCGGCCATGGATCGCCAACCTCTATTTGAAGCTTAAGCTGAGCAAATATAACACATAATTATCAAATATATGGTTTCTGTATTGGTAACCAATGTTTCGACAAAACATATAACTTTAAATTGATTGATCTGTTCCTTAACATCACTTAAGTCTAATTTTGAGAGAAGTCTTTCAATGTTCCTAACTACATATTTTAATGTTCCATTAAACATGTTATAGCCTTGACCGTGTGCCTCCACAAGCAGTTGCATCGGTATTCATCTATGTATTACATACATATGCATCTGTCACGTGCACTGTATTGTCCATGTGTTGTTCACCAATGTTTGCATGTTGTTCATCTTCTGTGAGGTTTGGCTGTGTTCGACGTTTTGCCTGCCTAAAGGTACGTTCGTGTCGTGTTCTGTTCTCGTTTGATGTTTCTAAGGTTATCAATTTGCCATTATAAAAGTACTCTTTTCTCCCACGGGCGTTCAAACCTTTCAGCGTTCCATATTGTGGTATTGTCGTTGTGTTAAATCATGTGCTGTTCTTATACTGTTTTCGCTAAGTTTATCTCAACCATTAAATAGCCATATAATAGGGTAGTTTAATAATCATAGCTTTTGGTTGGTTGGTTTTTGCATAGCATACACGCAAAGCACTGTCGATGTCGCGTGTTTCCCATGGTTCGTCCAGACAACCAATACATAGAAAAGTATCGATTACATTCGGATCAAACACAAACTTGAGATTTCAACCCTCTTCCATAATATGCTATCTAAATTTTCAAGTATTCTGGTAATGCGTTATTATCAAAATTTAGCAACATATAAAATAAATTTACCTTGAAATCAAATAAGTTTAATGGTCAAAGAACGTGCATAATTACACAAAAACGAATGCGTTGATGGTGACAAAAAACGCATATAAACATCGTACTGGAGCACCTATAACTGTTATTGATATGGGACTTTTTCTAAAATTATCAACATGACATGATGTTGATCGTTGTCGAAAATTATTTTGATTCGTCATTAAATATGGCTGCCAGCAACCATATTTGTTTACACACAGTTACACTTGCAGCAATTACTCCTCTGAATCTACTGTAATGTCCATGAAACTTCAAGGGAATGTTGCTCTTGATGCCTAGCTGATTCTAACAAAATTTCAGGTCAACCAGAAATTCAAGATGGCTGCCATGGCTAAAAATAGATGTTTGAAATCAAAACTTTGTAGTAACTACTTCTTGAAAAATACAAGTGATATTGATATGGGATATTCTTTCTTAAATGATCAGCATGACAAAAATTGATTTTTATTCGACATTAAACATGACCGCCACTGGCCATCGTTCTTTAAATATAGTTATATATTAAAAACATAGCAACTACTCCTCTATTTGACAATTTCTCATAAAACTTCACAGATATGCTGATCTACGTATCGAAACCTATCAGTTTAGCTTGAGGGTCATTGACCTCTTGTTTATCGTTGTCTTTCAAGGTCTTCATCGAACATGGCTTCATCGTAAATAGAGTGTCTTCAATAGACATGGGCCCATCCTTTATGTTTTATAAATGTACAGGAAAGCAGGAAAGATCACATTGACGTGTTCATTCCTGTTATTATGTTAAATAAAATAAAAACATTATTTAAAATATATCAGTATTTGCTGTTCTTTGTCAAATGATTCAGTATTTGTCGTTTTATCTTAAATCAAATTTTATTTGGTTTCATACATCAATGTTATTACATTTAATAAATCGATGGGAAGTTGCCATTGCCATGTTTATTCCTTGACATGTTTATTCCTCCCCGTGTGGTTGCCGGGGTAAAATACAAGCATTGCAAATCCCACTAGAGGCAGATGGGTAGGACCCCCCCCCCCCCCCCCCCCCCCACCTCCCAAAACAAAAACAAAACACACACACACACCACCTTCATGTTCATTTCGTCATTTTTTTATCATGCTCATTCAAGGTCTTATGCATGATGACACCAAATATGCAAATGTGGAAACGTGGCTTCGTCATAAATGGAATGTCTACAATAGACTTTGCAACAACTCAGCAGGTTAGAAGCTTCTAGGCCCATTCTCCATATTTTATCTAGATGTAAATGGAGGATAAGCATGGCAAGTTCATCCCTGTTTGGCGCCATATAAACTTTCTTATGTTAGTGCGCCGTAAAACCCCAATTCAATTCATGTTTATTCCTGTCAGGCACCATATAACATTCCGAGTGCTGGTACCCCACGGTACACACAGTTCAGTTCACTTGCATTTTTAAGAAATCAATGTTTGTTATTATGTTAAATAAATCGATATCATTATTTTAAATCAATCAGTATATGCTATTTTATGTCAAATGAATCAGTATTTGTCATTTCATCTTAAATCAATGTTATTATGTTTCATAAATCAATGTTATTACAATTAATACATGTTCTTATGTTAATAAAACCGTTGTTTTATTTAGAAAAAAAGGGTATTTGCAACATCTCGTACTCACACACCACTTTTACATCTATTTAAAAAGGTGCCGTTCCTTTTTAAAAGGAAACTTTATTTAATGTATAGACAGGAATCCATATATTTTCAAATATTCACCATTCTATACTCAGCAAAATTAAAAAGTATCCACTTTGTTTTCCTGCAAAATCGGAGACAATAAGAAAGAACTAACAATTGTAGCATGATTTTCTTTTAATAACGTCTTTGTTTGATGTTCACACAAAATTTCATCGAAATATAACGAATAATAAAAAAAAATCACAGTTTAAAAACATAGGTGTGAAAACGAAATTCACAAAACTTAACAAATGTAAAGGTAAGACAATAGCACAGATTCAGCAGTCTATGTCGATTCAAATACACAGAAAAATATTCAAAACCTCGCTAATATCTCATGTGTCCAGCGTTACACCGAATACACGCAAGAATGCGACGTCGCGGGTGGGGAACAAGTATATAACACATTTTCTGGAGCATATATATAACGACAGGAAAAAATACAAACTTGAAAAGAAGCTGAGAAGTAGACAACAGTGTTTTACTATGATTATCGTTATGTTTAATAAAACGTCTATATATCTATGTTATTGTCCTATTTTACCAATGTTTACACATCGACTCCACATGGCTTCAGAATGTTTATATGCTATCCACTTTTCCACTTTGTATAAAGATATAATATGGTTCTTTCAAAGATATCTAATAATGGGTTTTGCGTTAGCATCTTTTGCTGATATATAAACACTTTGTCTTGCATGATAATTTTGCTCAAAGTGATATACAGTTCCTTATTTCCAAATAAGATATCTTTCTTCCCAAAGTTGTCAAAGTTATATTTATTTCTAATGCATTCTGCAAGATATGACCAAAACTGGTTTACAACTTCACATTCCAAAACAAGTAATGGATGATTTCAGGTAAAATATTGCAAAAGCTGCACATACTATTATCTAGAATGTTCATTTTTGTTAGTAAATAGTTAGTTCCACGAATTCTTTGGTTGATTCTGTGTTATAAACAAAGTAATTTTAGATCGTTTTTATTTTAAACTGTAGTACGTAAATTGTTTCGAAATTATAGTTAGGTACGGTTAAAACTTCATTCTTCCATTTTATTAATGACTTGGCGTAAATATTGTTTTAATCAACAGATCAAAAATGAATCTACAGCCTTTAGTATGTTTTTGGATTAGTGATATGATAAGAGGGCGTAATGGGTTTGGACTTATATCAGGTAAATGTGTTCTATTCATTTTACCCAAGTAGTTTCTAATAAAGTTAATAATACCTTCATATTCCAAGAAACTAAACAGTATGTCATGTCGATTATTGAGATCTCTGTACGAGTAAAGGTTTTTATTTGTGTTTAAAAGGTCATTGATTAATAAAATTCCTACTTCGCATCATCTTCTATAGAAAACACTTGAACCTCACACCTTAATATCTGGATTATTCCATAAATTAACAGCATGAAATTGCTGCCATGAAGGCAGATTTACGTGTTCAGTAAGTATTTTATATAAGAAAACTATTTCCTCCAAAAGGGATTATGTATTCTATATAAATTTCGATTATAAAATCACTACCAAAATTAACTGTGTCTGTGAAAATGGGCACATTATTTTCACTAACTGAGTATATTTATTATCTGTCTGGAAAATTCTGCAAATCCAAGTAGTTTTTAAAGCTGACATAAATTGTTCATTATCAATCATTCATAGCCCCCACTCCCAATCCCCACCCACACCCCCACCAAACCTATGGCCATGTATTATAATTTATTTTATCTTTTACATTATTCCAAAGAAAGTTGTTGTAAATGGTGTCGTAGAAAACATGCGGACCCAAACTCTCTTTCTACTTGGAAAAAGTCAATTTTTAAAATTGTAGATACACGTAGTATTAACTTTCATAATGCTAACCCCTCTTTACTTCCTCCGAGACCTAGGTTTTCCTTCCGTTTTATAATTTATAATCGAGAATTCAAGAATTTCATAATACATTTGTGTAAGTTCCTGCTGATAAACCCGCTAATAATGTAATTATTGTTTGATGACTATATTATGTCAATATTTTCTCTCTGGAGCTCGGTAGCACTAATTCGTATACTCCAGTTCATTCTACTGACGATGAAGTTGTTTCTACACATATCACTCAGTGCACTACTTTTAAGGCTGGAGTAGACGAAAAGCAGAACAAACTTTCTTGTCTTACTGCCGTTAAAGATCACGTTAAACAATAATGCGATAAAACTTATGAAAACTATGGGATTAGTTAAAAATTCAGCAGACGTTCTTGATAACATTTGCAATAAATGCCAAGTTTCATCTATTAGCACCTGTGACTTCTCTACACTATATACAACCTTACCACATCACATTATCAAAGGCAAGCTTATTGCTCTTATTCAAAACACATTCGCTAGGAACAATACTACATTTTTTGCATGCTATAATATTAAAGCGTTTTTTTACTAACTGCTATTTAGACAATTACACTATGTGGACTTGCCAAGAAGTTTGTGAAGCACTCATCTTCCTATTAGTAATGTTTTCGTCAGGTATGGAACGACCGTTTATATACAATTGTTGGTAACCCTATGGGTGCGAACTGTTCACCACTTGTCGCAGATTTGTTTTGTATTGCTATGAATGATATTTCATGTTGAGTTTTATTTCATGTTGAGTTTGTGGTTGACTGTCGTCCTTGAATGCTGCTTTCCCGGTCCGATATTTTTATCTTACTTTCACAAGATACCCATGAAGGTGTTATGGAGGCCTTTAATGACACCTCTCGGTATCTGGATGGCATATTATACATTGACAACCCTTTCTTTTCTACTATGATTAATAATATATACCCTAAAAAACTTCAACTTAAAAAAACTAATATCTCTGATACTAATGCTTCTTTTCTTGATTTATATCTGGTGAAATAATTAGCAAAATATATGACAATAGAGATGATTTTAATTTTGATATTGCTAATCATTCCCATTTTGATTGGGATGTTCCCCAAGCAACTTCTTATGGGGTCTATGTGTCTCAGCTTATTCGTTTTTCTAGAGCTTGTACTCGAGTTGAGGACCTTAATATTCGTAATCTATGTATAACTAAAAGGCTACTCCATTAGATTTACCGTTAACGTGAACTTCGTAAAATCTTTGCAAAATGTTATTATCGTAACCCTGATCTTCTTTCCAAATATAAAAGTAATTTAAGAACTCTTCTGCGACAGGCACTATCCCAACTGACTTCTATGGTGTAGTGATTTACAAACTTCGTACTTGGATACTTGGTCATGATGACTTTCATTCTATATTTTTTAAACTTGTTTAAAGGTTTATCAAAAGAGGTTATGACGCTATCATTTTGCAACGCACTGCATGCCATTTACAGTTCGCCACTATGCTTTCCTCTTTGATTGTGCGATGACCGGTCAGGCTGTGGACCTTATGATGACGTCTACCTAAAGCCCAAATGGACGGTTATGTTAGGTTTGATGTTTATCTGCAGTCTTGTCTTGTCGTGCCCTCAATGGTTTATTCTCTTGTTCCTCTGGCTTCCGCCAAGTCATTGAGTACATTCTTTATGACTTTCTAGGATGTTTTTTGTATTTATATATACAAGAGCATCTTTGTGTTTTTATTATAATGCCTATTAATACTGCCTTGTTAGTTAGAGAATAGCTCATGGTTGGGATTTCTTTATTTACACTGTCCCGTTTTATTGGGTTGACGGTAGGGTAAGTGTGCGGTTTGGTGCATCCTAGAACCTGGTTTAAACCCCAGCGGACTTTTTTGCCACTGACCGTTTCAAGGCGGTAGCCCTATTGTCAACCCTTTTGTGTTTGTGATATCTTATTTGGCCTTTTATTCATCTTTAAATTTGTTCTTTGTTTCTGTGTATGTTTGTTGATGATTGTCGTCCTTGATTTTTATATCTATAATTTATAAAACATATTTTTAAGACGTTTGATGTTATCAGTTGCTGTGTTATCAAATGATTAGGTTTCGACAGTGCCAGGCATTTTAGAATCACAATTTTTCCAAAAGGAGTAAGTATACTTTTAGACCAACTTGCACGTAATCTTTTAATTTTCTCTTTTTTGAGGACATAATTTGTATTTATCATTTAATTCAGGTTTGTTGAGAATGTAACCCCTAGTACAGTGAAATTGTCTTTCCCCCCATAAATTGCACTCTGGACATAAATTTGTGTCGCTGCTTCTTTTGTGTCCAAACCAGATAACTTTTTTTTGTCAGAATTTATATTAAGGCCTGAGATGTGTGCATACAGTTTTGAATGTCAACATGGTGTAGAAGTAATCCTTTGAGCCATCTAGAGTCAAACTGGTATCATCAGCATATTGTGATACTAAAATCTCAGTTTTATCTATATGAATATCTTTAATGTTTGGATTGTTTCTTAACAGCACAGATACTACTTCTGCACACAGAATTAACAGGTAGTGTGGCAATGAATCTCCTTGACGATAACCTCTTTTTAGATATAACCAGTCTGACATTAACAATAACACATGACGCTATATTGTAGTAAAATCAAAATATGGCGATGATATGCACAACTAGGCTTGATACTGATCATCCTGGTAAAGTTTCGTCTATATCCAGCCAAAGGTTCAGGAGAACTAGCCCGGAAATATTTTGTGGTATCAAAATCCTTTAAAGGGCTATAACTCTGCCAAATATCTGTAAACCGGAACGCAACGATGACATGCACAACTAGGCTTGGTGCTGATCATTGCTGCAAAGTTTCATTAAAATCTGGCCAGGATTTCAGGAGAAGTAGCCATAACTCCGCTGTTACTGATCCGATCTGGCTGGTTTTCGAACATGTCATTGATATAAACAATCTGGTAAAGATTCGTAAAGATCGGATTAAAGATGTAGGCCCTATCGAATTAACGAGGAAAATATAACATTTTTACCTAAATCAAGGGCCATATTCCACTGTTACTGGTCCGATCTGGCTGGTTTTCAGATTTGTTCGAGCTTTCATTGATATAATACTCAGGTAAAGTTTCGTAAATATCACATGAAAAATGAAGGCCCTATCATCTCAACGAGGCAAAATATAGCATTTATACCTAAATCAAGGGCCATAACTCCGCTATAATTACTGATCCGATCTAGCTGGTTTTCGAACTTTCCGAGCTCTCATTAATATAAACAAAAGTTTCGTAAAGAGCGGATGAAGGCCCTATCGTCTTAATGAGGCAAAATATAGCATTTTTAACTAAATCAAGGGCCATAACTCCACTATTACAAATTCAATTTCGCAAATTTTTGAATTTTTAAGAGCTTTTATTGATATTAACAATCTGATAAAGTTTCGAAAAGATCGCATAAAAAAAAAGGCCCTATCATCTTAACGAGGCAAAATATAGCATTTTTAACTAAATCAAGGGCCATAACTCCGCTGTTAATGGTCCGATCTAGCTGATTTTCAAATTCCTTTGAGCTTTTATTGATATTAACAATCTGTGCAAGTTTGGTAAAGATCACATAATAATTAAAGGTGCTAGAGTGTTCATAATACTTAATATGTAATTTTTTAGCAAAACAAGGGCCATAACTCCGGTGAAATTATTCCGATCTGGCTGGTTTTCAAACTTACCCGAGATTTCATTAATATAAAGACACTGGCAAAGTTGCGTAAAGTGAAGGCCCTAGAGTGTTCACAAGGCAGACAATAGCATTTTCAAACCATCAAGGGAAATAACTCCGGTGTTACAGATTTGATTTGGCTGATTTTCAAAGTTTTTCCGAGCTTTCATTAATAATAACAATATGTGCAAGTTTGGTAAAGATCATATACTAAATGAAGGTGCTAGAATGTTAACAAGGCTTAAAATGTCATTTTTCAGCAAATCAAGGGCCATAACTCCGGTGAAACTAACCCGAGCTGGCTGATTTTCAAACTTGACCGAGCTTTCATTGATATAAAGACACTGTCAAAGTTTCGTAAAGATCCGATTTACAATAAAGGCCCTAGAGTGTACACAAGGCAAAAGTTAACGGAAAATGGACGGACGACGGACGACGGACAACTCGTCATCCCATAAGCTCTGCTGGCCTTCGGCCAGTAGAACTAATGATCCACTTTCCCTAAAGCAAATTTCATGAAACTTAATGGATGGATTGCCTGTGGCGAGAGGGTGTTCGTTTTGATTTTGAGTTTGTCAAATGTCAAGGTCACTGACCAGATAATAAAAAACACATTGTCTGCATTTTAACTTTTCTTTTCCTGAAGGAAATTTCTTGAAACTTCATCGGTTGACTGCCTGTGACAAGACGATTACACCTTTTGATGATTTTGAGGTTAGTAGGTCAAAGGTTAATCTCACCCTGAAACGATCATGAAATACCTTGGCCACACTGTAACTCTTATTAACAGAAGCAAATACATGTATCATGAAACTACATGGGTTGACTGCATTTGGTGGGAGAATGATCCATATTTAGTTTGAGATCAAAGGTCAAGGTCATTGACCGATCATGAAAACTATTGTCCGCACCGTAGCTCAATTTTCCCTGAAGAAAACATATTTAAACTTCATGGGTTGATCCTTTTGATCCCTTGAATATGATCCCTATTAATGTTGAGGTCAGTAAGTCTAAGGTCAATGTCACTGTAACCTAATCGAGAACAATCATGTCCGCACTGAAACTATTATTTACTTTCTCTAAAGTTAAGTTCATTATTCAGTCATAGTTTGACTTCGTTTGGTGAGATAATAATCCCTATTTATTTTGAAGTTGTAAGGTCAAATATAGATATAAAAATCGAACCGGAAAAGCAGCATTCAAGGACGACAGTCAACCACAAACACACACAGAAACAAAGAACAAATATGAAAATTGATAAAAGGCAAAATAAGACATCACAAACACAAAATAGTTGCCAATAGGGCAACCGCCTTTGAACGGTCAGTTCACATAAAAAAAAAGGCCGCTGGGGGTTTAAACCAGGTTCTATGGTGCACCAAACCTCACACTTACCCTACTGTCAACCCAATAAAACGGGACAGTGTAAATAAAGAAATCCCCGCCATGAACTATTCTCTAACCAACAAGGCAGCATTAATAGGCAATATAAGTAAAACACAAAGATGCTCGTGTATATATAAATACAAAAACACAATAGCCTAGAAAGCCACGAAGAAGGTACTCATTTACTTGGCAGAAGCCAGAGCAACAAGAGAATAAACCATTGAGGGCACGACAAGACAACACTACAGACAAACATCAAAAGTCATCGTCCGTTTGGGCTTAGGTAGACGTCATGATAGCGTCCACAGCCTGTCCGATCATAGCACAATCAAAGGGGCAGGACCGGTAAATGAAAAGGCTTGCACACACAGTTTTTCCCTTTCACCTAAAGCAAACTTCGTTGGTGGACTGCCAGTGGAAAGAGGATGATCCTTTTGATTTTTAGGTCAATCCGCTTTCAAACATTTCTAAACAAGGTTGAGCAGTATTAATGTTGTAATATTAATCATGTTAATGGTATAATATATTTATATTTCATGCACAATGGTGAATCCAGTAAAAGAAGTGTTTGTGTTCACCAATACTGTCGCCTGTGAACCAAGCCACTTGTTAAATTATAGGATTCAACATTGTGCAAGTAATATATTCCGATCATCCATTTTATTTAAATCATAAAATGTGTTTTATAACAAACAAAACATGCTATTTGATGAAAACATACTTATTATATCTTTCTTATTCAAAATTTCCCTAAATCAATTTTAGCAGAATATAGTAGTTTTCAACTGCTGAATACTAACATGCAATGGTTTCAATAATTCTCTGGATATAGTATTTATTCGTTATATCTTTTCAGGAAAATGTTTAATATTTTCGTTTTTAACAAAGCCTTTTTTCTTTCTTTTTTTTTTGTATTGTTATCTGATAGTTCTCAACACCGATACTGAAACTATTTAGGTTTAAACAACGATATATGCCCTATATAATATTTACATAACAGATCCGCACTTTTTGGATTCAAACGTACAGTGTTTTACAAATTACACGATATAATGTTTGTTACTGGCAATAGCATGTCTGTTACTCGTCAGTCGTGTATTCACTTGGTTTAAGTGACACATGACAATTTTGCTTTCTTTAAAACTCGAGTCACTCCCTCCGTTTTAAATGAACAGTTAATATAATATAATTCTGCCTGTTAAACTTATATTAGTTTATCGCTCTTTTTTTCTTATTCCGAGAATTAACGCTGCAATGTATATTGTGGCCATCATGGTTTAATTACCCAATATACCGTTGCAAATGTGTTTGTAAAAATATAAATTGGGCACGCTGACATAAACCCAAATAGTGGGGCTGATTGGTGAATAAATTGTGCATTGTTTGACAAAAGCACCAAACTTTGCAGATAGCTAGACAATACCATACTGAAAGCAAATTGGCTATGGACCTACGTCAGATTTTTCAAAATGGCAACCAGTTTCAAAATGGCCGTCATTTTCAAAATGGCCGCTAAATACGTAATAAATAATCAGTTTAACGTATATGTATCAGGTTTAACAATATATATTGTGGCAATCATAACAAATTCCGCAAAATGATAGACTAAGGGTCATGAAATACAATCATTGTTCGAAATGACTACCGTTTTCAAAATGGCCACCAAAATAGTAAAAAATGTAATTGGTTTAATAGTTGTTTGTAAAAAAGTAATTAATATGTTGAATTTGTTCACTCAGTTTTCTTGGCATAGTATTTGCTTGCTAATATTGCAATAAAGAGTTATTTAGAGGCACCCTATGGTTAATGTGTTAAGGGATTTACACGTTTAAATCAAATTTCACTTCGGATTGACTCTACGTTTTCTCCGGTCTTTGGCAATTATGAAGGGTACTAAACTAAGTGTCTTATCATAAACTGTCGGTTCGTTATAAAATATATTAATAAAACCCGAAAATACATTATTTGACTTGGTAAACCTTATTTACAAGACAAGACAAGTAAACAAATCCTAAACGCGAAGACATGTTATGCTAACGTGTTAACTGCGTCAACACTATAAAGTTACCGAGCAGAAACAATGAAATTGGCCTGAAACCAAATGTGAAGATCATAATGACATTTTGAGTTGAAGCATTCTTATTTAAAATGGAGGCACTTAAAACACTCTGAGACTTGTTTGAAGACTATAAGTGGAACAGTGCCCTTGTGGCCGATTTTTCTGAAATAAACACACGGGAATGTTAATCACGTATGTGAGATAAACTTCATTGGAGTTGTCTCATCAATACCAAATGAACTAGCTCACAAGCACAAATATTAGCCTGTGAGCTAGTAGGAGAAACCCTCCCCACACCCAGGGGGAATTTTGTAGGGTATAATTTTCTGAAAGAACATACAGTAAGTTTCAAAATGAGACATGCGTGCCATCTGAGCTTTGGGGCTTTAGTGAATTTTGGGGGAAAACACTGCGTTTTTAGACGAAAATCGCCGAAATCTGGAATTATTTTTTAGAAAAAGAAGGGAATATATTAGAACCAATTTGAATTGATGGAATCTTTCTCGGAACGCATCTCTACGTGTCCCACCATATATTGTATGGATTCGATACTTAAATATTGAGATTTTGGGTAAAAATGTTAAAAAATTGAATAAAATCGCTGATTTCTGTAATGCATTAGGGATATTTAACTAACAATTAGAAATATATGTAATACAATAGAAAAAAATAATATTGTAACCTTTTTAGGCAGGGTAAGGTCCAGAGATAACGTAGAAGAAAGTTCCAAACCGCATGATGTTTAGAAATGCCTTAATTTTGGGGCGAAAAATGTGTATATTTGTCAAAAATCGCCGGAATCTGGAATTATTTTTTGAAATTAGTTTCAACATAAACTTATCAAACTGAAGCAATAGAAGGTTGCACAGCATACATATTCAAGTTTTTTCTGACACAATATATAACATATATTAGGGGTGAGGGTTACTCCTACTAGCTTACAGTCTATTTTTCTATTGTACCGGTTTATATATATTTTATTAGATTTTAACCCAATACCCCCAATGGATTGCAGAAATAAGTGATTTTAGTCTTTTTTTCTACATATTTTAGCAGATATGTTATATATGATGCAAGGAAACACTTGAATATGTATGCTGTGTAACATTATATTACTTCAATTTGATAAGTTTATATTAAAACTATTTCGTCGACTTTTGACGAAAATACACAATTTTCGCCTAAACATTAAGGCATTTTCAAGCATCATACGGTTCGGGACTATTTTCTACTTAATTATTAGACTTGAATATGTATGCTGTGCAACATTCTATTGCTTCAATTTGATAAGTTTATGTTCAAACTAATTTTAAAAAATAACTCCAGATTCCGGCGATTTTTCACAAAAATACACATTTTTCGCCACAAAATTAAAGCATTTCCAAATACTATGCGGTTTGGAACTTGTTTCTATTTAATTACTGGACCTTACCCTGCCCAAAAAGGTTACAATATTTCTTTTTTCTATTGTAATAGATATATTTGTAATTTTTAGTTAAATACCCCCAATGTATTACAGAAATCAGCGATTTTATTTAATTTTTTAACATTTCTACACAAAATCTCAATATTTGAGTATCGGATCCATAAATTATATTTTGGGACATGTAGAGATGCGTTCCGAGAAAGATTCTATCAATTCAAATTGGTTCTAATATATTCCATTCTTTTTCTAAAAATAATTCAAGATTTCGGCGATTTTCGTCTAAAACGCAACGTTTTCCCCCAAAACTCACTAAAGCCCCAACGCTCAGATGGCACAGATGTCTCATTTTGAAGCTTAATGTATGTTCTTTTAGAAAATCATACCCTACAAAATTCCCCCTGTGGCGGTGGGTGGGGGGGGGGGTGTTTACAGCCAGCTCAAGAACTATATAGCATTGTGACAGAAGATGGAGGTGCAGTAGGTGCTGTAAACACATCGCAGCATCCACATTGGATGATCTGAACCAAATATAGTCTGAATTATCTGTTAATTTCAGTTATTGCAATAATTCATCAGGCGCTGGAATCTTTTCTGTTGATGAACAAGTTAAAGATGTTCATAAGACATCATTAGATGTTCAAATGTCAGTTTGAGTAACACAGTAGAGGAATTAGAAAAATATATGCAAGGACAATATTGAGGATTTACTGGTACTTGACTTACTCTACATAGACGACTCTCGTGACAGAAATTGCTCAACAAATAGGTAAATATGTCATGCAAAGCTCCAAATCTCTCTTTAAACAGTGAAACCAGACCATGCTTTCTTTCTCTTCTCGTATATGTATCATATTAGGTTCGGATTAACAGCGGATTAGGGTGAAACTTTTTTTGGATTTAATAAGACTATACGCGTTGCCTTAAAATGCCTTTTAATGCTTGCACAATATTAGTAAGTATGATTAGCAAGTTCTTTTACGCGTTGTTGAATGTCACTGTAAGTGACGGCCATCATGTAAAACAAAATCAGAGTTCTGGTTAACTGGCATAACAATCGGCTGCGACAGGAGAGAAACTAAAAACACGTTCAATAAAACAGAGAATAAGATATGCCTTGTATCAGACAACGAGAATCTGAGACTGATCTAGATCATTTCACTAAGAGGTTGATACAATGCGTGTGTTGCATGTGACACATGCCAAACAACACTTTACTAAACGTATACTATATACAGTAGACACAGACGTTGTAGTACATGTTATAGCAACGGTATAGTAAGTACAGTTAGATGAGCTATGGGTTAGTGTTAGGAGCTAGAAATCACTTTAGGTGCTTCTTTGCACACTGCATTGCCTATTCATTGGTTCATATAAACCAAGACGAATAGTTGCTTTTCACACTTACTAGATGTATTGAAATATCTTCATTGCTGAAAGAGGTAAAACCTGTGCATGGAAAATATGGAAATACTATTTTGAGGCAGCACACACTTTCCAATTCTAAAAGTTGTGCTTGTTGGAAAATGTATGACAAGAGGAAGTGCATGTTCATGTCGCAAAGAGTTGTTGACATTTAATAGTTCCAAGATACAAAAAGTCCATGTCACCAATTGCTGTAGCTCTTTTCAAGCACTCCTTTCGAGTTGTTTAACAGGTTGTAATTGGACATTGTTTACCTTTAGGTCCACCTGCGAAATGCCAAAATCCGGTGACAGGGGTTGGAAAAGGTTATGTTGAAGCCATTTTCGATAACACTGCCACAGGCCTCAGCGTTTGCAAGGAACTTATTAAATGTAGATTTCAAAGAGACAAGTGTGTTGCAAACGATGTCAAAGCAGCGATGATGTATATAATGTTTTACAAATGGGACGTTGGATAATGTGACTGTGATTAGGAAAATGTGTACCATTCAGATCATAGATCAGTAAGATTGGATTAAATTTTATGTTAGCTGTAATATTGAAAATGTTCAAATATGACCACATTAAATATGACCACTTATTACATTTGAGTTTTTTTTTATTTTGTTTTCTGATAGTGTCTTGTTAATATTGTTTATTAAATCAACAAATGTAATATAAGGTCTTAATTAAATCTAAATCCGATAAATCGGAGATCAAAAATATTGTTTAAGTATCCTTTGCGATATATTTTTCTCCAAGAGTTTAGAAGACTTGATGTTTGTTTGTAACCTGCAGCGTCCCATTAGATTTGCTACTTCATATGCATGTTTTAAAATCAGTTTGATAATTATGTAAATAGTTCAAAGCAATTTAGTTTTACAAATTGCTCATTAGGGAACATATTGCACCAATAATATATTAAAACTTGTAATAGAATAACCGCAAACAATTAAAGAATTCTGCATTGTATTTAAGTACATCCAAGAAGTTTTAAAGTCAAATTGATAGTGGATTAATCAATCTAGGTGGTAATTTGGATGCTTAATATATAAGATTGATGTGTTGTGTGTCCCTTTAATTCTGGTTTACCAAGCCACTGGATGTATACTGTCGAGTTACTACAAACTAAAAGCCGCTAAAAAGATGAAAATGAACACACTTCAGAAATGCGTAAGGCTAAAGACAACTAGTCTCAGAGTTGGCATAGTGTGTATACATGTGTAAAACTTCTAACCCCTGAAGTATAGGGGTGTATCTAACAAATATTTGTTGAAGTATAGACAAACACATACATATATCAAGACAACACCTTTGTAAAACACATCATCATTTTGATTGCTTTCTAAGAAAAAAAATCAGCATTTGTTTGGCGGCCGTTTTGAAAATGGCGACATTTTGAAGAAAGATATGGCCCAAATTATATTGCATATTTTATTGTCTATCAATGTCCTGAATTTAGTGTATTTACAATAACAGGTGTTGATGAAACCAATTAATTATGTGCTTCATTAATACTTTATGAATATTTGGCGGCCATTTTGAAAATGGCGGCCATTTCTCGAAATCTGACGTGAGTCCAGAGCCAAAAATGTTTAGTAGAGTATTGTCTAGCTATGTGTCAAGTTTGATGCTTTTGTCACAAAATGCACAATTTTTCCAATATATATCCCAATCTGACCAACTAAAAGTATGATCGTATAGATCAGAAATTTAGTTTGGAATACATGGTCACATACATTTCAAATATGTGTTTACGAAACGAAAATATTTATTTTTCGTCCGGTCATGTTTCTAAATGTATATGAATGTTAATTGTTAATTTCCGTGGAACAAGTACTCGTCTACGCTTTTATTGAAAATTTAAAGAGGATAGATGTATATATGCGCTTCAGTTTTTATTCTCGCTTCTAAAAGACGAAATAAATCGAATTTGAAAAGAAAAAGCGCATTCTCAGCAATACACAACTTACTGTGTGTACGGGGTGGAGGGGGAAGCGGGCCGGGTTTGAAGGATACTACCGTAATGTTGCCCTCAAAAAAACTGTAAACATACTACTTCAATAATATAACAAATACTGAACAATGCTGTACTCGATTTATCTCTTATAAATGAATACATAATTCTAAAATTTTAATTCCCGCGTTAACATCGATTGGGAACGTCGATTCCGCGCATTTAAGTGATTACTTCATTAATGTTCGAAAAAAAAGGACTTCTCTCCGATTTTATTGAAATTTTACATCGACAGAATAGAGATTCATCTACGCGTACATATTTTTAATGGTGAAATAAATCGAATTTGATTTTAAAACAAGAGGCACAAGAGTGCCTGTGGACGCTCTACTGGCTAACATGGCTGTTATAAAATCAATGAAGCGAGTGACGGCAAATACATTTTTTGAAAGTTTTAGTCAAAATCCAGCATTTTAAAAAAAATCTGGTAAAATTTGTTAAAAACAAGATGAAAAATGAAGGGCCTATCGTATTAAGGAGGCAAAATATAGCATTTTAAAAAAAATCTGGTAAAATTTGGTAAAAATAAGATGAAAAATGAAGGGCCTATCGTATTAAGGAGGCAAAATATAGCATTTTAAAATCCAGGGTCATAACTCCACTGTTACTGGTCCGATCTGGCCGGTTTTCGAACTTGTACGAGCTTTCATTGATATTAACAATGTATTAAAGTTTGGTAAAGATAAAACGAAAAATGAAGGCTCTATCGTCTTAACGAGGCAAAATATACCATTTGTAACAAAATCAAAGGCCATAGCTCCACTATTAGTGGTCCGAACTGGCTGGTTTCGAAATCGTCCGAGCTTTCATTGTTATCAACAATCTTATAAAGTTTCGTAAAGAACGCATGAAAAACGAAGTCCCTATCGTATTAACGAGGCAAAATATAGAATTTTAACTAAATCAAGGGTCATAACTCCGCTGTCACTGGTCCGATCTGGCAGGTTTTCGAATTTGCCCGAGCTTTTATTGATATTAACAATCTGGTTAAATTTGGTAAAGATCGGATGAAAATGAAGGCCCTATCGTCTTAACGAGGCAAAATATAGTCCGTTTTACTTAATCAAGGGCCTCAACTCCGCTGTTGCTGTTTCAATCAGGCTGGTTTTCGAATTTTACCGAGCTTCTATGGATATTAACAATCTGGTAAAGTTTCGTAAAGATCGGATGAAAATTAAAGGCTCTACCGTCTTAACGAGGCAAAATATAGCATTTTTACCTAAATGAAGGGCTACTGCTCCAATCTGGCTGGTTTTCGAACATGGCCACTAGAGCTAATAATAAAAAATAGAAAATAAAAATAGTAAAAAAAAATTAAAAAATAAAATAACAAACAAACAAATAAAACATAAATAAAACATAAATAAAAATAAATAGTATAAAAAAAGAAAGTAAAAAATCTGGTAAAGTTTGGTAAGGATCAGATAAAAAAATGAAGTCATATCGTCTTAACGAGACAAAAGTTAACGACGGACGGACGACGGACAACGGACGATGGACAACCGACGGACGACGGACAACTCGACATCCCATAAGCCATTGGCCAGTAGAGCTAAAAAGTGCATTCTCAGCTATATACAACTTAATTAAAAGTTGATAGATAAGAGATGTATCAATCTGACAGCGTTTATTACGCCGATGATGTCATTTTGTTATCGATTTTAAAACGTGACCGTGTTTGATTGATATTACTACTCCATAGAGCTGGCGTTTCTACTGATTATTTGAAATCGAAGATTTTTTAGTCTGAACATACAAATGTAAAGTAGCTATCCTGCCGAAAACAGCCTAATTTTACTACATATGTACACCGTTTCTAAACCGATTGACGACGAGACATATATAATTTACATATGTTGAGAGCCCAAACTCTATAGACACAATTTCAACGACTTTAACCAGTTACGTTATCATATGTCTGACCTGAACAATGGATACAGTTTTGATAAACAGTTTTGTGGAGTAATTTTGCCATTATAAAGTGGGTTAGTTCTTTAAACATACCATTTAGTTTTACGTTCAACATGCTTGGGTGTAAACGTTACTGTTATTAACAAATTACTTACGAACGTCTCGGTTGTAGATAGTTATTCCCGATAATTTGTAGTTCCCATCAAGCTCTACAGCCCACCATGAGCTGGAGGTAGGATTATTTGTGTGAGAACAGCATTTTTTGCAGCAACTAAAAGTATTGCAAGTGTTCCCATCAACGGCTACATGTGCAGTATAAGCATCATATGTTGACGATTGAGTTGCGCTTTTGTTGACTGCAATATTTGGCTCTGTGAATATATACACCATACTTATATTAGGGAGTGTACAATGTAACACACTGAGCTGTCCATAGACAGTCACAAAAACCTTGTATTTATACACGACTGTTCAATCATGTCAATATAGATATACAAATCGAACAGGAAAAGTAGCATTCAAGGACGACAGTCAACCACAAAAACACACACACAGAGAAACAAATAACAACTTTAAAGCTGAATAAAAGGCCAAATGAGACATCACAAACACAAAAGGGTTGACAATAGGACTACCGCCTTGGAACGGTAAGTGGCAAACAAGGCCGCTGGGGATTTAAACAAGGTTCTAGGGTGCACCAAACATCACACTTACCATACTCTCATCCCAATAAAACGGGACAGTGTAAATAGAGAAATCCCCACCATGAACTATTCTTTAACCAACAAGGCAGCATTAATAGGCAATATAAGTAAAACACAAAGATGCTCGTGTATATATAAATACAAAAAAAACACAATAGCATAGAAAGCCACAAAGAAGGCACTTAATGACAAGACAAGATTGCAGACAAACATCAAACTTCACCGTCCTTTTGGGCTTTAGTTAGACGTCATCATAGGGTCCATAGCCTGATCTGTCATCGCACAATTAAACAGGAAAGCATAGTGGCGAACTGTAAATGGGTCCAAGCATGCAGTGCGTTGCAAAATGATAGCGTCATAACTTCTTTTGATAAACCTTTTAACAAGTTTAACAAAGATAGTATGAAAGTGAACATGACCAGGTATCTTACGAAGCTTGTAAATCACGTCACCATAGAAGTCAGGTTGTGATAGACCGTGTCGCAGAAGAGTTCTTAAATTGCTTTTACATTTGGAAAGATCAGGGTTACGATAATAACATTTTGCAAAGGTTTTACGAAGT
Organism: Cyrtodaria siliqua; assembly: GCA_037043455.1. NCBI lineage: Eukaryota > Metazoa > Mollusca > Bivalvia > Adapedonta > Hiatellidae > Cyrtodaria > Cyrtodaria siliqua. The sequence goes on along the minus strand of JAWPHD010003553.1, from coordinate 22,604 downwards.
TTATGGTAACGGTAGCCCTGATGGAGTAGCTTTTCAGTCATACAAATATTACAAATATTAAAGTTCTCTACTCGAGTACAAGCTCTAGGAAAACGAATAAGTTGTGACACATAGACCCCATAAGAAGTTGCTCGGGGAACATCCCCATCTAAATGGGGATAATTAACAATATCAAACTTAAAATCATCTCTATTCAACCATCATGGCTACCAGTGTGCATGCAAATTATGTTAGCTCCATGTTGGGAATAGTGCGATAACAATACTCGACTTCAATCAAGATGAATGTCTGAATCTGCTCTATTTGAACCATGCACTCGTTCCAATGATAAGACCGAAACTCTGTAATAGTAAATTACCTCCCCAAGTTGTGTCCCTGTAGAGGACAACCCCCATTTTATAAATACTGCCTAATTAGAATCAAATTTATTTAAATTTGGACAAGATATGAAATGTGTTGTGTTTTTACCTGATTATCCTCTATAAGGACACGGTGAACGGAGCCAACATAGGAACATTTACTACGCATTTACACATCCTCAACTAAGAAATACACCACACATGAACTCGAAATGTCAAAGAGTATTGAAGGTATTACTGCAAGTTCATCAAGTTTTACCCCTATATAGTGGCCCCTTTATGCAGGAGGTCAAAACTAGTTGACATTACATCTAATGAACATACTCAATAAAACCGAATCTGCTACTTTTATCTCTTGTGTGTGTTTGTTGCTTCCAATTAATCCACTTTTCAGTATTTATTGACATTCACTCTACCGTATGTTTGTGCTGTGCGGCAGCCGTAAAAACTTGCCCCGAAACAAATCAGTAGTGTTATTACTTACTGGTCCTTTGGGATCATAAAGCCCAATACATTTGGCTTTTAAAGTAGAATATCTGTTAAATCGGTGCTAGGAGGCGTCCGAGGTGTTGCCCTTTACATTACCTCTCAGACTCAATAAAACCGAGTCTGCTACTTTCATCTCTTGTTTGTATGTGTTGCTTTCAAGGGATCCACCTTTCAAAATTTATATATACTATGCCTCTAGTCCATAAATGACCATACCAAACTCAAATCATAACCATTCACATTTGGACAAGATCATTCATTATTTTTGTGATTTTTGACCCGATTACTCCCCCAGGTGCGGAGCGCAATGGTCAGAGCCAAATCCGAGACTATATTGCACATCTACACATCCTAAATAAGAAATACACCACACATGAACTTGAGATTGTAAACTGTGTAGAAAGAGTTCGCGTCACAATGCCGTAACGCTGTAGTAGTAAATTACAAAAAGGCTCGTCAAATTGTACCCCTTAAGGGCCCTACAAGCAGAAGGACAAAAGCAGTTTTGTATACGTTGTGCCTCGAGACCCTAAATGACCATACAAAATTAGAATCAAATACATCCTCATTTGGACATAATATGCATTGTTTTTAGTTTTGACCTGATTATCCCCAAGGGGTCCCCTGTGAGTGGAGACAAAATATGAGACCTTGATGCACAAAAAAAAGCCCCCAGTGAGATTTGAACCCACGACTCCAGGTACCCAATATAGCACATTGCATACTTAAGAAATTCAAGGGCCATAAATCATATTGTTACTGGTCCGATTCGGCTGGTTTTCGAACTTGTTCGAGCCTTCACTAATATTAACAACCAGGCAAAAGTTGGTAAAGATCAAATAATAAATGAAGGTGCTAGAGTGTTCATACGGCAGAATATGACAGAATATGACATTTTTTCAGAAATGCAAGGGCCATAACTCTAATGTTACTGATCCGACCTGGCTGTTTTTCAAACTTCTTCGAGTGTTCACAAAGCAGAATATGACATTTTTCAGAGAACCAAGGGCTATAATTCCGGTGAAACTAATCCAATCTGGCAAGTTTTCGAAATTGTCCGAGTAGAGCTAAAAACTAAAGCCTAAAAATCCACAAAGAAAGTACTCAGTGACTTGGCAGAATCCAGAGCAACACGGGAACACACCGTTAACAAGACAAGATTTATGACAATCATCCAACGCTACCGTCCTTTAAGAATTTAGATAGACGTCATCATAGGGTCCTCGATATGTCCGGTCATCGCACATCAAAGATGCAAGCATAGTGGCGAACTGTAAATGGGTCAACCACTAAACATGCCTTGCGTTGCAAAATGATAAAGTTGGTAAATCACATCAACATAAAAGTCAGGTTGTGATATCCTTTGTCGGAGAATAATTCTAAAATTATTTTTATATTTTAAAAATAGATCAGTGTTACGATAACACAATTTTGCAAAAAAAAAAGAAAAGTTTATTGTAACGAGGGCCCTGCTGGAGTAGCTTATTAGTTATATAAATATTACCAATATTAAAGTCCTCAACACGACTACAAGCTTTAGAAGAACAAATAAACCCCACGCGGCCTTTTTACCACTGACCATTTCAAGGAAGTAGCCATTTTGTGAACCACTTTTTCATGTTTGTGGTGTCGCATACTTTGCTCTTTCCTTGTAATTGTCGTTGGTTTTGTATACGTGTTTTTAGTTGACTGTGTTCTGTCAATGCTACATTTTCTGTTCGACTTGTAAACATACAGTTGATGAAAATATTCAAAAAACGTTTAACTCTTAATCTAATACGTTCCTATATCACAGACGAGAAGAATTACTTCAGGGTTAGTAGTTTTCTAGTCTCTGCTTGTTAAGACCGTATCAGGCATATGTCTTACTTGCAGATGTCGGTCTATGCAGATTAGGCCAATTAAAGCGCCCAATAGCGATTAGCCCAATTTATTTCCACGTTTTTTCACGCGATGTTGTAAATAAACGTCTATTTTTGATGCACCAGTTAAACCTTTTGACGTCACTTGCTGCTTATAAGTTATAAATAAGAAATTAATACTAAATTAGCTTTAAAAAATGTTTTTGAAAGTCTCATATAATCTCTCAAAGTCTCTCCAAAATCAATCCAACGTTAGGGACAATTTAAAAAGTCCTATTTCAACAGGCCCTGGTTCTGAATCCGCGTATCATAGCGTTTCGAAGAAATCCGAATCTGGCAGGGTTACTCTCCAGTGACCAACATAGTAAATATAAAGTTAATAAATGAGATATTGCTTCAAATCGCTGACACAACTGTACCTACAGAGTTGCCACTTGTCAACTTAAACTTACCTGAAAAGTGCCAATCCATAGCAACAGCCGTATTGCCTGATACGATCATGCACACAAAAGGCATCGATATCGTTATTATGTTCACCATTGTTATTGCATCATTGGTTTTAGTCCAAAAGGGGTGTCTTCCGAATAATCTTTAACATGCAATAAAAAGAAACCTGTAACAGAACGATCATCCGTCAGTTCATCCATATTAGCATTATGTATAGGGAAAAAAACGGGTTTAACATTATCAGTGAGCAGCATAAATGTACACGTCGCAATCTTCCAGTAATATTTCAATTTACTACTTACTACACAAATTACAGGAATTACATCGAGCATACTACGTTAAGCGGTTTTTATTTCATGTGTACAAAACACTTTTATAAAAATACAATAGCCAGATGGTAAAGAAACGTACACTAGATGAAAACTCATGCATATCGTATTACTGAAGTTAAGCCTGGATAACAATGACTACAAATACCTGTTAAAGGGATACACGGCAATCTTCATTTGGTTTAGACTGGCTGGTTGTGTCTTCATAATATCATATTTTCAAATAGTAATAATACACATTTGAACAGTTTAAAGCGAATTGTTTTTATGTATTACTAATGTATATATTTAATCTTATAGCAGAAGGAAGAACAATTGGATACTCCAAGTGTTATAATCTTTTTATTTACTTGTATGCAAGAAGCAGGTTTAACGACTTTGGACTTATAAAATGAGACGCAAAAATTATTTTTAATAAGTACCTCAAGATTGCGGTGATTCCCTTTAAACTTCGAGATTCAAGTCAACGATGTAACTGTTAGGCAAGATCTGTACACAGTTCGTATTGAGTAATACTGGGATCTAATATAGCTTATTGCACCATCTACTGTAATATGACACCTTATACTGTAATATGACATAATATGACACCATATACTGCAAAATAATCGCCGAGGTCACCTATATTGATAAATTAGTATCCGTTTGAAACATCCCAAACACTTTTCTGTCATGGTGTTTATACGTTTAAATAATACATACAACCGCATGTAGCTAGATAGCATTTTGTTAGTGCATTGTTCTTATAAACCACACAGAAATACACTCTTTTAGAGGTTGTACTGTTCTGACACACTATAACATATTTTAAATACATGCTAATTATAACCACAAATATATGGTAAAAGTTATAGGCACGTCCAACGACAGGTACATGTATCACGCATTAGGTTTCTCCGCTTTTTTAAAGCATATAAACCAAACATGTTAATACACATCTCTATTCTTATAATTATGTATGATGATTTTAAAATAACAACAAAAATAATAATGATATTTACGTTATGTCGTTATCAAACATATGCCTTTTGTTATGAACGTTAAACACCTTAATTAATTAACATCAATTACGAAACATACCCCAACAATTACGAAACATACCCCAACAGTTACGAAACATATCACAACTGTTACGAAACATATCACAACTGTTACGAAACATACCCCACAACAGTTACGAAACATATCCCAACTATTACGAAACATATCCCAACAATTACGAAACATACCCCAACAATTACGAAACATATCCCAACAATTACGAAACATATCACAACAATTACGAAACATATCCCAACAATTACGAAACATATCACAACAATTACGAAACATATCCCAACAATTACGAAACATATCCCAACAATTACGAAACATACCCCAACAATTACGAAACATACCCCAACAATTACGAAACATATCCCAACAGTTACTAAACAAACGCCAACATTTTGTTCTTATGGTTACAGTGATTGTGTAAGACAACCGAATACCACAGCGACGAGGAAGTGAAGGAGTAGCCTTCTCTAGATCTTCACTACGTGCACGTCGTGGAGAGGGCACTGCCGATATTCAATACCTGAGAACTTGTCATTCTCAGGTTTGAATTGAATATCGGTTGACTGAATGTGAAGGTGTCTCCTGCGTCCCATCACAGCACACATCATCTGATGTCTCCAGATCCCTTAAGTCGGAACCGGTACGCGGGCTGATGTTGCAATGGACCTGTACTCAACCATAAACCCCGGTCATCACATTGCAGCGGAAGCCCACATTCTACCGTGGTTGTTCACAGGCCACAGAAGACTTCAGGGTGACACAGACATCGAGCGGTGTGTGCGGCGCAGGGGTCATACTGTGATGGGTGTGGCCCTAAACAAGACCGTCACCTCTAGAGAATGTAGGACACCGTAGCGGATGTAAGACCACCACGCCAGCAGCAGACCACCATGCCAGACCAGTCCAGACCACCTCACCGCCGCAGCGAAGATTACACAGAGCGAAAGCGACAACCACCTACATACACACAACAGAAGCGACAACCACAGCAGCAGCACCAGATCAACCAACACACTCCACTAGAGAAGTCCAGACTCTATTGTGCCCATAGCGACCAGGGTTCTCCAGGCGTTTTAGTTGGCGGAGGGACTTTAAACCTTAGAAGTACACACACACACACGTGAAGGAGTAGCACTTATAAGAAGCGAGAGCGCTACCTACTGTGATACCCTGACATTCTGGCATCAACACGGCTTACTCGTTGGAATACATACTAATTAACGCCTCACGTTTTAATGTTCAAAATGTCAAACTAAACACTACCTGTTCTTATACAACCTTGGAAAATTAATCCATCAGCTATGTTTTACGTCACTTCTAAAACATTAGTAAAATCAAACGCAGTCAATTATGTTTGATTTTGATTCTAAATCGTATTTTTACGACCTGTATCATCAAAGTTTTACACACCTGTAAAGAATGAGTCTGTAAAGATGATGTTTGAACAAACAATAAGTCAAGCGTATTAAAATCGGTTAGATCCTGTTCATATTTCAATTTAATTGTATTGCAATATGAGAAGTAAGATTATATTATCTGTCATGTTAAACGGCTTGACTGTCCTCCATGAATGCTACTTTCCCTGTCCGATCTTTTTATATTTCTTTTGTATATAAAAAAACATGCTTTCCAACAGTTATCAACGCACACCTGTTATGCACCTGCATATATCATGTATATAGTAAAACATCATAAACCATACATAGATGAAATTGTCCATGAACATTTTGCATAGATTAAAGAAAAGGATTGGAAGAGAGTTAATAGTATACACAATTTCAAATGTAAATAAGATTGCAAGGCAGTATAAATATATATACACCATTTATTAGACCTATCTTAGATTACGCAGACGTAGTCTGTGATAGTTGTACAGAATGCGAAGAGCGGGATTTAGAGAAAATACAACTTGAAGCAGTAGAAATACACACATTAGTATTATATTGCAAAATTTTAACCAAGACGTAAAAAACATGAACTTATACTATTTTACACATGACTTAGCACCTAGACCATTCATGCCTCTGGTACTTGATGGTATAAATGAAATTGTGTCTAACAACCTACGCAACTCAAACAATTTTCGATTCATGGCTTGCAAAACACAATCTTTTTCCAACTCCTTCGTACTATTAACTAGACTGAATGAATTGCCAAATTGAATGCATTTTAGAAATGTCTCTTCTTTTCCAATTGTAACGTCGAATTACAAACGTTTTATCTATTTGTATACATCCAACAGGCTAAATAAAATAGGTATAAAAGTCGAACAGGAATTGTATTTTTCACAGAACACAGTCAACCAAGAACACGCATTAAAATAAACAGCAGTTACAATGTTAATAAGAAGCAAGGCACATAACACAAACACAAACGGGTTGATAATAATGTCAAACCCAGATTCATCATGCACACTTAGAAACTACATGTAGCCCACTTAACAAACACATCTTCTACAAAACCTTGATTGAAAGGGTTATTTATGGAAGACGGATGCGGCCATTTCGACTTCGCGACTTCGCGACTTTTCGCCCTGTTAATACAAGGTGAAAAGTCGAAGGCGAAAAGTCGCCAACCCGAAAAGTCGAAGGGGAAAAATCGCAAACCCGCCAACCCGCCGTTTTGGACGAAATTTTGACTCGCAAAGTCGCCAACCCGAAAAGTCGAAGGGGAAAAGTCGCAAACCCACCGTTTTGGACGAAATTTCGACTCGCAAAGTCGCCAATACGACAGTGTAAAAGTTCGACTTTTCGTCACGAAATTTCGTCCAAAACGGCGGGTTTGCGTCTTCTCGCCTTCGACTTTTCGGGTTGGCGACTTTTCGACTTCAAGATATATATCCCGTTTGTTGACTCACTTGCAATAGTCATTTATGGAAGAGGGATGCGGCCATTTCGACTTTTCGCCTTCGAGTTTTCGCCTCGTTAATAACCCTTTCCACAAGGCGAAAAGTCGCCTACCCGAAAAGTCGAATGCGAAAAGTCGCAAACCCGCCGTTTTGGATGAAATTTCGTGGCGAAAAGTCGAAATTTTACAATATCGAATTGGCGAAAGTCGAAATTTCGTCCAAAACGGCGGGTTTTGCGACTTTTCGCCTTCGACTTTTCGTGTTGCCGACTTTTCGCCTTCGACTTTTCGCCTTGTATTAAAAGGGCGAAAAGTCGCGAAGTCGCGAAGTCGAAATGGCCGCATCCGTGTACCATAGTTCTTTGTATACGTGGTGACATGGAAAATACGAGACACGTCCCTAATAATGTGCTTTATAGCTACACAGTCACTATTTTAAACGGATATGATTTAGTCAAGTGTGAAATAGTTTCAAATCGACGAATACCCTAAAGATAAATATACGGCTTCAGATTATATGTGATAAATACAATACTTGCCCGGAACGAGATTTGAACAACAGCATTGCACTTTTAAAGGATGTACGTTAAACCACTAGACCACGGGTATTTATTGGTATGTTGTAGCATTTTTAACACTAAATAAGCATTACGTAATAACTACCGCGCACACACAAACTCATCTAGCGATAAAAAAACAAGTCGAGATATGGTTGTTTTGAGGCAAAGTATTAGTTTCATATTGATAACATACAGTATTACACCGGGCAATGTTAATTTACACGTGCGATAAGATGGAATATATATTTATTGATCCATCTTGAGTTGCGTTCAAATATGTTGTTATTTTGCCTCATAATAAATGGTAGTTAGTATACCATTTTCAAGTAGCGTTATAGTTCAGTGGATAGAGCACCTGACTTTATTAGGTCGTGTGTTCGAGCCCAGAACGAGGCTTACTTTTTGTCTGTAAAAAATACTGTTACCTGTGTATAGGTACGATGTGCACTGGTCGATGTCTATACAGTAAATGATTTCCTGAGCTATATTTGCTCGCTTAAATACCCATTTCGACATGAGCTGGTGAACATGAAGTTACAAATAAGGACACGACTACACAGAAGAAATCGATTGATATAGAGACTGTGTAGCTTTGAATACACAAATCAGAGGAAATACATAATAAATAACTTGCAGCAGATTAACATAAATTCGGATATCAGGAATCTTCTACACGGTGACCAAATAATAACAACTTATACAAACACAAACATGTTCTCAATCATCCAAAATTAAATATTAACGACAAAGAGTTTCAAGCGATAATAATAATATTACACTATTTTGACAGTTTAAATTAAACAGAGTAATGTATCGCGTGTAAACGTGTGCTAGACTTCAAACCACTAGTAAATTGTATGGTGTGTTCTGGTGAATTCTGAGTTTACCAACCAAGTCACTATATACGCATACTAGTTTCGTTTATAAAATGTTATATAACCCATTCATCACAACGTAAAACTGACAAAAAATACCAGTCATATTCTCTTCCTTGTTCGTTTCTACTTAACGCTAAAGGATAAATGATAGTGTACTTTGAACAAGAAATAAAAATAAAAAGGTATCATTAAAGCTAAATCCACCCGCCTAGCTCAGCTTGGATAGGGATTGAAATATATGCACATTAATATTCACTTTAATTTGAATAATGTAGATGACATCTGTCATACACTTGTTTTAAGATTATTTTTTTTTATTGAAAGCTCTCCGTTTACTTCTGAATCCTAACACACGGTAATAATACTCTTTTCAGTTTATTCCGTTAAGATGTATGTAAATATACATTACGTGGTCCGAGTATTAACTTTCGTACCTCATCCAACCCCTTTTCAAAGAAGCAAAAACGGGGTTGGCTGGGGTATGAAATAAAACCTTAATTTCGGCTTTAAAAGTTTGCATATTGTACAATTAAAACATTGAATAGGTACAGTGCTTTGGGTGGTATAGAATCACTTGGGTTAAACGTCTAATTTTTAAATGAAAGGAAAATGTTTATTTAATTTCTGATTTAGATTTACCCTTTTAGTTGTATGATAGCATAATTTCTAATATTATTGTCCTGAAACTGTGATTTTTTAATAGGCGTTTTTGCACCAATATTTACATAATTTCATTTTATCATTAAAAGTGCCAAACTTCAACAAGTTACCTTAATTGATGATTGCATTTTGACTTTTGTCCCTAACATTTGTTAAAACAGCAAATATTTATTTCTGAGTTTATTGTGACAGTATGATTTTTTCGTTTCAAAAACACACTTCATTCAGGCAGTATAGAATCATTTTTTCTGAGAGGTGTTGCACGTAGTGATATATTTTGCATGGAAAAATGTCCCAAATAATTTCACCGTTGAATAAATGTATTCTTATATGATATATATTCAAGACTGGAAAGTTTTAAAATAATCTAAAATATATGAGCTGAGAAAATTGAATTTAATCAATAAATGATTCTTTACTACCAATGATTCTATACACCCCAAAGCACTGTACTTTTAAATAGGTTATCGCATCTTTTTTAGTAAAAAACTGTAAAAACGTGTTTTATGGCGAAATATCCATGATATAATCATCTTGATAATGTAAGCTTTCCCATCACTTAATGGAATTAAGGCGGGACCACGTAATGCTTAAAAATGTGTTTAAAAGCAGATATGAAAGTCGAAAAGGAAATGTAACCTTCCTAGACCCTAATCAACCATAAACACTCATTGACACAAGCGAGAATAACAGTGTTAATAAGCAAGGCATTTACATCATAAACACAAACGGGTGGCTACAGATCGCCTTGGAACGGTCAGTGGCATCATAAACACAAACGGGTGGCTACAGATCGCCTTGGAACGGTCAGTGGCATCATAAACACAAACGGGTGGCTACAGATCGCCTTGGAACGGTCAGTGGCATAAGGCCGCTTGGGGTTTAAACCAGGTTCTAGCGTGCATTAAACTCCATCACCATAAACAATATGGGATAGTGCAAATAAAGACATTACCGCTAGTCCGCACACAAAGACAAAGCAGCACCAACAGGAAACACAGCACAACATGCATACGACCATGACTACACGAACACAAAACAAACATAGAAAGCAATAAATAAATTGGCAGAAGCCAGAGCAATAAGAGAACAACCCGTTAAGGTAACGACAAACCAATATTTAAGATAAACATCCCACGCCACCCTCCCCCGAGGATTCAGACAGATGGCAACACAGGTTTCACAACAGCACAGAAATGTCAGCCCTGCCGAATTGAAGCTCTACTGCCCGAGCAGCCCTGGAATGACACGAACTCACTCTAAAACAAAAACATTTCAGCGACAATAGACGCACAGCCCGGACCCACAGGGGATACCAACAACCTGTATACAAACGACAGACCCACACCCGACGAGATCACCACCCAACAAGAAAATAAGCACCTCACAACCGTCACATTCTGCAACCCTCCACCGGCAATCCGACACAGTGCAATCATGCAAACCGTTAGCAAAAGACACCCCAACACCTTTACAGGCAAAACATGCAGTTACTTTCCCAGCGAAAGTTTTTTGAATGAGAGCAATGTGATGCGGCAAGGATGCATCATTCGTACTCATCAAACCAAAGATACAACACATTCATTTGGCACTTTCGACTTAATATAACGCTTTAGTCAGGGTATACAATAAAGCAATCAAACATGGAAAAAATAAACATATACACCTGCAAATAGGCAATGTAAGTAAATAAGATTACCCCATCGCATTATCCTCAGAAACATGAAAGATATCTCAGAACTAAAATAATCGAAATAAAGAGGTTTTAATATGGCACTTCAAAGTGACTAACAGGAATTAGAACTCAACAGTATAAATTTAATACGTTACCTTTATATCCTTAGCCGGTTGTTATCTATTAAAATATCAAATTTGTTTAAAGAAATCTATTCACTACCTGTATAAATGCTATTTATAGATTATGCTCTCACACTATTTGTTTTCAAAACAGTGGATTTTAACGGAAGTTACATAAAACAACTTTATACATATTGTTTCCTTGTATAAATGCCTGGCATTACCTAGACAAGGATGTCAAGGTAATAAAAAGATATTTATAAAAATATAGCCTAATATTGATCAGTCCTAATTCCTGCTAGAAGTAATATGTTAAAAAACATATTCACTAATATTTAGTATTTTAGTATTTTAGCTTTTATATTATTTCTATCATAGTTGTGTGTGTTTCGTGTAAAAATATTTGATCGTTTTTGGGTTATCCTACTTTAAGTTCTTATATGTTTGAATGTACATTCTCCTTAATAACATCCTATACACTCAGTATGTTTTCTCCATTGTTTAAAATGCACATTATATGTATCCAGTGTATCGTACATGTTTAAAACAGATATCCTGGTTGTGTACAAGGATATATTTAACAGCTATATTTGATATTTCACTTGTCGTGACAATTGTTTAACTTAAATGGCTACACAAAACACATGCTGGTTAAAGATAAACACTCATTCTAGAACACATGTTAGACTAATTATAACATGTCTAAGACTGGCAACAGTAAGGAAATTAAGGAACGGCGTCGAGCCTGCCACGAATAAAAGTTTAAATCGCACTTGCATGTAGATTTAAAAGCAATATGCCATAATCAATTAACAATGAATGTTCTCATGTTTATAGATCACGTGATCAAATGTGGCGAGTTAAAAACAAAACTGACATAAACATTTGGAACCTTATATTTTCAGCTTCTTCGTATTCGAATATAATGAAAAAGCATTATTTTAAAGATTTTTGTTTTGAGAGGTTATATGTTTCTTTATATGAAACTGTTTTATACGGATCAGCTAGCCCATCTGAATCCAACAACAGTTCAGACCGTTAATAAAAATGCAAATTGCACAAATATCAATACATATAACCTTTAATCAAAGTGACGATTTTCTTTCCTGCGTGTTTTTGCAGTTATTTAGTACTTTTTTAAAACAAATCTGCAAACAGGAGCCAAACAAGCTACACATTTACACTTTTAAAAGATGAAATTTTATTCTACATTACTTATAAACATGCCTACACGGAAACACATTCCCCGATTTTTTAAAACATCTCTGTCTTTTTAAAAAGAAATTAGATCATACTCACTTTTGCTATAAAAAAATCTCGCTTTCGTTCTTACCCGGACGTGGTTTCGCTTATTTTCCGTGTTCTCCTTTTGGTTGTGGAGGGAATGTTTAGCAAACGTGTAATGATCAGACTCACGGAAACGCTGTGGTTAAAATATTTTCCTTTCCGTAGCAATATATACTCTGTAAAAAATGTTTTGGACCATGGCAGTGTTCGAACCCGTATAATGATCGCTGAACCATGACATTCGACCATAACCCTTATTATCTCAGTTGATAGTTCACAATATATCAACAATCAACAATAATTATCGTTTACAATGAAAGTTTGCCAAAAAATATGTCCGTAACTGTTACTTTTTATGGACTTTGCAACATTTTTGACAGACCCTTTGTGTGTTCGCGATATTTTTTATAATCAAATCTTGTTTGGATTTTAATGTTTTGGTACCAAATTACCCGGGTAGGGTAGATCTTGGTTACTAAAAAAAGATACTTAAATTCTGTCCACTAGTTTTTATATGACTTTATTTACCCTGGTCCAAAACATTTTTTACCGCGTATAGTAGCAATACTCCCATTCTAACAAACTGCGAATTCACACTAGTGTGTGTTTAGTGTAGTGTGGCGGCTTTAAAAGTCGCCCCGACTACTAATCAGTATAGTGTTATTACCTACTGTTCCTTTGGGATCATCAAACCCACTCTTTGTGGTGTTAAAGTAGAATACCCTTTAAGCCGGTGCTACCGTTTCAGTATTTATTTCAAATAATGCACACAGCAATAATTCATATGGTGCTCTTTAAAATAAAAAACACTTGTTTGTTTTGTAAGGAGGCAATTCATTCATATGTTGTTAAACAGCACTATATCTATATAAAAAAAAGGTTTGATGTCAAATAGGCTTGATTGCAGGTGGGCGGACAGACGGACAGACGGACGCTCTGGAAGACACACTTCCATTGACCCCCCGCCACACACGCACATGCAACTTAATTTTAGTTTTAAATAGACAGATATATATGTATACTACGTATAGTCTATCGTTAACTTCATAAACATTCATGTCTACCTCCATACAAGTTGATCGATTCACAACTATCTTTTCGTATTCGTCTGAAAAGAAAATTTAAGTATAATACCTGAATTTGTTTAAAACGTTATATACCCATACGGCGATATAATTACAGCTGTGTCAGTGTATGAATGCCTCTGATTGGCCCTACCTGATACTGTCTACCCGATACTGTCTACCCGATACTCTCTCGTACTAAGTACACTCCTTACAACTCCATAATTTTGTAATTATATCCGCAAACATTCTCTTTTTTGCTAATAATTACGTTAAGATACACAAAGAGATAGGATATAAATATATCATATTAACGGCATTCTTTAACTTTTTTTGTTTTAATTCTACCTATCTTTTCATATATATTTTCTTTATAAAACTAATAATGTGATATTCAATACATGCTATACATTAGTGTCCTGAAGACCAACTTACTTTATTAAACACACTCAGCTAAAATGATACAAATTATACGATAGACCAAGACATCACAGGTTATATATCATCTTTTAGCATAAGATAACAAAGTTGCGCATGATATAAGGACAATTCAATGTTAACCGTCATTTTAAGAAGTATATAGAGAGAGGCTCGCTTAATAACACATTCCTGAACTCGTTTAATAAAATGTTGTATGAAATGACAACGAGCGTCAGATCCTTTTTATCACATGAATTTTGAAATTTTGAATTTTGAAATTTTGGAATTTTGGAATTTTGGAATTTTGAATTTTGAAATTTTGAATTTTGGAATTTTGAATTTTGAATTTTGGAAATTTTGGAATTTTGGAATTTTGGAATTTTGGAATTTTGGAATTTTGGAATTTTGAATTTTGAATATTCATGGAAATTGAATTTTTCATACTTATTTTTCACAGGTCAATATACAAAATCGCGTTTATCGGCCAAGTGTTCGCCATGCTTGTTTGTAAATATGCGGAGTGATATATAGGACGAGTGATTCGGTCGCCTTGTATTACACATGGTTAATACTGAGCAAAGCTCGGCCGGCACAGCCGGCCGACGATGATCGGCTAATGGTAACACTTGTGCAAATGTTGAAATCGTACCTGGCTGGGCAAAAAAACTGTGTCGCACCGGAAGCGCCGCCATTGATGAAATTGTGTTCGGCAATTTCGGATTTTTTCCTCAAATCATCAGGGGATCAGTCTGTTTCACTTGGACGGTTGTCTTTTTTCGCAGTTTGGAGTATTCGTACTAGTTCGGCTAATCCCGTCACAAGTAGTTACGAATGAAGCGATATTCATTAAAAGAATGCTTATCATTAGAAGTTGTTTTATTATTTGTTATTGGTTGTCAAAATTAAACTAATTCAAAATTTCAAAGTTTCAAAAAATTTAAAATTCAAAATTTTAAAATTCCAAAAATTCCAAAAATTCCAAAAATTTAAAAAATTCAAAATTTTCAAAATTCAATGAATAATTTGATTTAATAATAAAATAATTGTTGCCTTTTAGGTTCGGTCGATATGTGTTGTATTTATCGACCTGAGAAAAGTGATATCGACCGAGGCGATATCAGGTCGATAAATAGAGTTTAATAACCAGTGTTTTTGAGATACGGGAAATATCTCCCGAGGTAGAGAAATGGCCCCGATATAAGAACGATGCGGAGCATGAGTTCTTATATAGGGGCCATTTCTCTACCGAGGGAGATATTTTCAGTATCTCAAAAACACTGGTTATTAAACAATATATTACATAATTTAAAATGATTTTATTAATATTTCTAATGATTAGTGCCTTTTTACACCAGGGAGATATTTCCAAGTAGAGCAAACGAGTAGATATAGCTTTTCTATTCTCAGTATTTTCTATACAAATCACAGACAAATATGTAATATATACACATATCGACCTCACTAAAAGGCAATACTTTTATAATATTGTTGATAGCAAGGTTGGCATGGAGGAGTTAGTAAAAATTTACCACAGTCCTGACATGACCAAACTTTAATACGAGAGGGAAATGATAAATGTTCAAGGGTGGGCCACAGCTTATGAGATTGAAACTGTGTCTACCATTTTAGGCTACAACATCAATGTAACATGAGTTTGGTGCAGAGCAATATCAAATGTATTCTTTTTCAACCAATGAAGGAGAATTGTTATACAACTGTACAACCATTGACTTGCTTTTGAACAATAAACAGTTTCAAGTTCTAATGACGCTGAAAGTAGTAAAAGTAAAAAGCGAATATCACCCACCGAAAACACGCATGGCAACAAGAGCAAACATAATTCAGAAAATTATATTAGTACACCATATACTGAACCAAATAAGGACTCAAATTCCAACTCTAATATGACCAATGACATCCAATCTTTATGTAGGAAACTAGGAATCAAAACCTCTTGAAAACGAAACACAGTCAGAATCAAAGAAAAGGGAAATGAGAAATAAACGGGGAAAAAGGTATATTATCAAAACATATCAAATAAATGACATACCAGAAGCTGCACCATTACAGAAAGATGAAAAATTCAACCTTGCTATGGATGCTATACTTGCCTTTGAAATAGAACAGATGTCGTACATTTTTTCTAAATGCGAAATGTGTCTAGAAAGAAGAACTGAATTGAAAATGTTCAATGACACTGTTTGTAGTAGCTGCCAAAAAGATATGTCCGATACAAAATAATTCTCTCTGGAAAAAAATTTAAACCCAGGAAAGGTGCCTCTTGAGTTGAAAGAGTAAAAATAAGATAATTTTCAAAATTTGGTTTTAAAAAAAATCACACCGTAAATACCTTAACTTTTACAATAAACTTGGTTGAACATCTATGATAAAGACGAAGCGCCTCCGTGGTTAACGACGTTGCATTCTAAACATTCACCTCTCATCGCTGCGGCTTCGAATTCCACTGGGAGCTCGATTTGTAAGTGAGGAAGTGTCGATTCTTACGGATGACGGAAGGTTTACAGTACTGGTTCTACCCATGAAAAGTGTGTGGATGCCTCCAACACAAAAAAAATCGACCGTCATACTAGTATATAACCTTACATGTGTTGAAAATGACGTAAAACACCATACAAACAAACAAACTATGATAAATATCGAGTTTGAGTTTACCACCTACCACAATTTAGAGGTGTGTCAAATGCCTAGGCCATTGCTTGGTCAGCTGATTTTGATGATCGAAATTATGAATAGTCAATTAATTTACTCATATGTTGATTGACAAGAAACATAAGATAGGTTAGTATTTTATCACAACAATATAGAATAATTATTAAGAGTAAAATATTTGGTTTACAAGTTAAATTTTACATGCGATCCGATATATCATGTAAGTATTAATTTTAAGAGCTCTGCTCGGTCTTAGGCAGTGCCTAAAATTCATATTATAAGGAAATACGTAATGGGTATATTGAACGGAATTATGTTGTCCGAGTATTAACTTTCATACCCCATCCAACCCCTTCTCCAGGAAGCGAAAACGGGGTTGGCTGGGGTATGAAATAAAACCTTCATTTTGGCTTTAAAAGTTTGCATATTGTACAATTAAAACATTGAATAGATACTTTTAAATAGGTATGAAATAAAACCTTAATTTCGGCTTAAAAGGTTTGCATATTGTAAAACTTAAACATTTAATAGGTAATTTTAAACTTTCTTTACTGAAAAATGTTTTTAAACATGTTTTATTGTCGAAATATCTGTTATAAAATCCTTTTAATATAAGATTTCCTATCGCTTAATGAAATTAAGGCGGGACCACGTAATGATATTGTATATGCATATTGCCATTTTCCGCCCTAGATGGCTGATGAAAATCATTTTCTTAATACTTTGTAGGTTTAAATTTCAGATGTGTTCCGCATAAGAACTTTAAACGGGTGAATACTTCTAACAGTATTTATAATTAGTAGATTTATAAAACAAAATCAGAAAAAGAACTAAATAGGTAGAATAACAATTCACACAAAGTGTAATCTGCACTGTCATCTATTTCAGAAGCGTATATTTAAGTATATACTTTGCATCTTTAAAATGTTTATTTGAGTTTTCTCCTAAGTATTTGTTTCAGCAAACGAATTTAATTAAATAAACTTAACTTTAAGTAGATCTAAAGTGTGGGACAATACCTAAATCCTTAATTAGGAGGTGATTTACTACTAAATAAACAGCAACACATAAAAAAATATCACACAAAACGTTAACAATTTAAAATAATGTAAATGTATTGCAGCAATCATCACGTTTTTAGAATCTGGCATTATTTTTTCATAAAATGTTCACCCTTTTAGATATTGGGTTAGGGAGTTTAGTCTAGATATAATGTTCAAATAAAAACAAAATAGAGCATCTTGTTCTTCTGTTTTCTTAAAACGAAATAAGTGCTAATAAATATATCTGCAGTATCATTAAACAAAGATGAAATACATTAAACTGCTTTATTTTCTCAAATATGATAATCTGAAAAGTGTGTATGGTGATTTGTTGTTATCATCTAGGTGATCATCATTTTGACTGGTTATATGAATATAGACATTTATTTTTTACACTGATTGCAGAATATATTATGTGTTTTTTTTGGCTTGATGTGTATCTACATTCTTAAATTATACACATGCGTTAACCATATATTACAAGGGTTGTCGGTATGTATCGTACAATTCGTTCATACAGGCATTATGTATCCAAATACTACAGGAAGATTGTTTTCTGAAATGGGACATAAAATACCGGATGCAGTAAATGTATAGGTACATTCAAAATGGTGTGAATTTCACTCCTGGTGACCCACACTCCACGCCGAGTTATCGTTCCTTGCACTCACATATATCTCTGCTAACTACTAAATTACAAGATTTTGGTAAAACCTGTTAAATTGGAATAATATTCATTTCTGGTGTAAATATAATTTTCAGAATATCTGCAGATTAGAGGTTGCAAGATTTGAAATAATGCATGAAAACAATTTAGTTTTAATCGGGACTAATTTACTACAAAACTAATACGTACTTAGTTCTTCTCAATCGATACGCATATGTATCCATTTTAAACCGAATCTCGTTAGCAGAAAATTACTAAAAAAATTAACTTAATGAAATTATTTAATACAGGTCTATAATTTATCTTTGCATATCACGCAAAAGAATTTATTATAAACATCGTCATAACTTTTTTTAATATTCACGTGACCTAACCGTTCGCCCTACTTCCTTTGACGTTGACAGATTCAAATGAGGAAGAGTATACTCTGGGTAGAGATTGCTGGTGACCACATACATTTTTTTGAAGAACAAAAACAACAGACACAGTACAATCGTTTCAGATGTTTATGTTGCAGTTACCGGCTAAACACGGCACTGATGACTATGAATTCTGGGCAAATTATGGCACTTCTTGGATTGTTGTCATAAATAATGGAGCTTTTTATTGTAATCATTACGGCGGTAAATAGATACTAAATATACTAGACAGTACTTTATATTCATTTATAATTATAAATACTGAACGAAATAAGTTTAGCACGACATTTCTGAAAATCTAGCTTAAGGAAATTTAATGTAATTGTAGTATGTGTAAATGAAGTATATGTTTTTGAATCACTTTTGCGTTGTAATACGTGTTGGAATTATTGTATTCTGCTACTCTTCCTGTTTGACTTATAACCTTTTCTTGATTGCTACTTTTCCTGTTCGATTGTTACATATAATTTTATCCGTAACGTTAACTTTCAAACTAGCTAGGCGTTTGTTGGTGGCTGTAAAAGGTCGCCCGTCTACGTTTTTCTTGATGTTGATATCATATCGGAACACATTAAGAATTGATTCTCGATAATTACTACTGGTCTGAGAAATAAGTATGAACATGAATATAAATGATTAGCATTCAAATATCGAGCTATCCGTACTGTACTTCTTTTTAAAACCTGAAGCGAAGGAACATTTATTAGTTGATTAAAACACTAATCAATCTCAGTTAATGGTGGCTATTTTGTCTTTACTTGACTGTCTTTTTATTTTATTTACCAAGCATGTCGACCACCGAATACCAGTAACCCCAGCCTGGTTATGGTTTCAATTCAACCATAACAGTTACATGTGATCCAGGATATAAACTGTATGGTAATAACCAAACAACATGTCAGGCAAACGGAGCGTGGAGTGGTGCAGAACCTAGGTGTGTCGACGTCAGATGTCAGTACCCAGGTAACTTTAGTAACGGGCACTACACAAGCGGTAGTTTGTCGTATTGGTCAGGATACCGAATACTGGGAGACGTAATAACTGTAGTATGTAATGTTGGATATGAACAAACATCGGGATCATCTCAAATGACATGTTCATCATACAGCATCTCATCATCTGACGATGTGTATGTTGCATGGAACGACAAAACTCCAACATGTAGTTTGATAATGTGCCCTTGGCCAAACACATTTTCTGGTGGATATTATTACCTAGATAAAGACAATAGAACCGTTATAAACAGTGTAACATATGGCGAAGTTATACGTGCCACATGTGACAACGGATTATACAAGTTAAACGGAGATGAAAAAAGGACATGCAGAGAGGACAATACATGGAGTGGGGAAGCTCCGGCATGTGGTAAGATATACTCTGTAAAAAAGGTTTTGGACCATGGCAGGGTTCGAACCCGTACAATGATCGATGAACCTTGACATTCGACCATAACCCTTATTATCTCAGTTGATAATTCAAAATAGATCAACAATCAACAATAATTATCGTTTACAATGAAAGTTTACGAAAAAAAAATAATCTTTTTATTGGTTACTCGAATGTGTCCGTAACTGTTACTTTTAATGGACTTTGCAACATTTTTTACTGACCCTTTGTGTATTCGCGATTTTTTTTAAAATCAAATCTTGTTTGCAATTCAATATTTCTGGTACCAAATTAACCGGATAGAGTAGACCTTGGTTACTAAAAAAAGATACTTAAATTCTGCCCACTAGTTTTATTTTTATATGACTTTATATACCCTGGTCCAAAACTTTTTTTACCGAGTATATAACTCTTAAAATTTACAAACTCACATGGAAAACAAAAAAGATGTAGTACAATTACCAATATATTTAAAACTTCAATGCAAGTCCATATATTAGATTTATATTCCTTGGATTTTGTACAAAATACACATAGTATTACAGATCAAACAGTTTTCTCTTTAGCACAGGTATGTCAACTTATCGTTGCAGTATATTAAAGTTTATACCTCGAGCGCGTTAAAGAGACATAGCAATATACTCCATAATAAAAGTAGGGCACATCTCGAATTCCTTTGTGTCTTTATCTTCTCTCTGGTGAGACTGGAAATAACCTACACAATGTGTTAATTAGCCGTTAAACAATTCAATGCAAACAATGTTTACAATTATGGCTTTGTCGTTTTCGGCCGTTTCCAAAGGTCCATTATCATACTCTTTTTTATAGCACAGTGGCGTTGCTTGAGCAGTGTGGCGGCAGTAAAACGTCTCCCCGCGCTTGCAATCAGTACTTTTATTAATTCGATCTTTGGAGATCCTTATATTTAATTATCGGTGGTACTTTTTCATTTCTTTTTGTTTTCTTACTTAATTCTCGATTCAGTGGTTCCACTACTCCGGCCGATTTAAGGCTCTGGGTATTGTTTAACCACTTATAGGATATGTTGTCTGCTGTTACTTGTGTTATGCAGGCTTCATAACCACTGCTCCCAACTAAATTCCATTATGTTTATTTCGCTCTTCGGGGCATTTAATTTTATTAGATACTGGGATCATACGCCGTACGACATGGCTATAACAGATACAGCTTTGAAACTTTGCTTGAGTATGCTATTTGCTGACGCAGGCCATTCAATACTGGTTTCCACCCAGGAAAATCTCATAATCAGCCCTACGTGGCACACACCTATGACCAAATTCAGTGTCAAACATTCAAAACACGAAATTGTCTGATAGCTTACCACTACAAACCACTTTTTCCGAATACATGTCCACCTACCCCAGCCATTTGTCATAGTACTTTCTTCTTTTTGATATTTTCTTTACATAATTCGAACTACCTCAGCATTCTAAAAATCTTCATAACATTCTAGAACTATATATCATCAGCAAGTAATGCAAACACTTAAATATGTTTTGATATCTTAAGTATGTGCCTTTGTTCTCAAGTTACTATTGCTTACTGTTGCCATATCATTTTTTATACTTTTTAAAATATTTCTACATTTTTGTTGTTATATCATAAAAAATTGCAAATACATACACATGTTTGTTTCCTCCTTTTGAAAATATTCTGCGCCGCCCTGATGCTTTGCATCAGTTCGTCTTGTATTATCAGTTGCCCTGTGCAATGCACCCAACGTTACCAATGGGCACTACGAAGGAAATGGACCTACCTTACAAAGTCAATATGAACAGGGACAACACATCAACATCATATGTGAAGCTGGTTATAAGTTAAACGCTACAACTATGGAACGAACTTGTGGTACAGACCATCTATGGAAAGGGGGTGAATTAGACCGCAAAGGTAAACAGACATTTTAAATTAGTATTTGATATGTGGTATATATGAACTATAACACGCGTTTTCTAATCTAAACATAATTAAGAAAATATGATTTGTTTGTGACACTCTAAATTATATCTGTTATAAATAATATCAGCTGCTTTGTGTACTGCACCCGAAATTAAACAGGGACAAGAAATCAACATCATTTGTGAAGATGACTATACGTTAACAACTTGTATGGAATATGGAATATGGGTCATATATTCATTTTAAGATATCTCAGAAAGCAAGCTGGTGACCTATTTTTTTTAAAGCTGAAATATACTGAGGATTGACTGCTACAGCTATGTACCAAATCTTAAAAGTGTTGTTCATAGGAAAAATATGAACAAACTGCAGTAAATAGTTTGAAGTATAAAGAAAGATAAATATATTGGACAGGGAAAGCAGCATTCAAGGACGACAGTCAAC